>JAPDVR010000023.1:18158096-18758096 GCA_026230005.1 Gila orcuttii | reverse complement strand
AAACTTAACAACTACCTTACTATAAATAATCAGTAATTAGGAGTTTATTGAGGCTTAAGTCATAGTTAATAGTTTCTTAGGATGCTAATCTAAAGTGTGACCCATATTTTATATGGACCATTATTTTTTCCGATAGATCTCATTTATTTTGTCAGTTGACCCTTCGTTTAGGTCTGGCCCACTTTGTTACTGTCGCTAACTCTGACAGGCTTTAGAAAACATACAAACATGTTTGTTTGGGAATGAAGACTTGACACAATCCCCAGTAGCTTAAGATGTACTGAAAGATTTTGTTCTTTTAGTCCCTCTTATTAGAGACCCGGTATCAACATTTTACCTTATTTTTGGATATTTTCCGTAAAACCGCTGGAAAACCTCGGACTTGACAACACTGAAGATCTCTTATGCTCACCAAAGCTGCTTTAATTTGATAAAGTACAATACAGTAAAAACAGTCATATCATGAAATATTATTGCAATCAAAAATAACTGTTGTCTATTTTAATGCATTTGAGTAATCCTATGTTATGTCTTAAATTAACTTTTGATCAATTTTATGCATCCTTGCTGAATAAAAGTGAATGTCTTTTTTTTTTATATCATACTGTCCACAAACTTTTGAACGCTAGCGTAAATTCTCAGTTTCAATCAAAACAAATGTCGCATTACACCTTTGTATTAAAAGTTACCTTCAAATTAAAAGCCCTTTTCTTTCTCTGTTTTTTCTTTTTAAAGGAGTCATGGGTAATAACGTTTCCCGTGTAGGAATGCAGCAGGACGGTTGGGGCGCACAGGGTCCTGGTCCCGTCGGTAGCGCGACCTCACCCGCCACAGCTGCTCCCGCCGGTCAACACCCAATCCCGCAGGGGGCGCTCCACGCTCGCATGGTGGCCAACTCTGGCACAGGCATGCCCATGAGGCCCAACAGCCAGCCTGGACCCAGACAGATGCTTCAGTCCCAGATGATGACCAATGGTAAATGTGCACAGAGCAGATATTTCTGAGTGTCTTCTAAATTAGCTTTTATTCCGGACCCTTACAAACTTTATTCAGTGGCTTATTTACTTATTCAGACCTATTTGCGGAAGAAGAAAAAAAAGGTCTGAATAATCTTTTCTGCTGTTTTAAACGTTATGTCATCTTCGGTTTCTTCCTCAGCCCAGTCAAACATGGACATGGGCATGGCTGGCCACCAGTTTCCCCAGCAACAGGCACCGCCCAATCAGACGGCTCCATGGCCAGACAGTGTGATGCCTATAGAGCCGGTGCCATTTGGGAACCAGAACAGGTAAACAGCATTTATTATTGTCACTATTGTTAGATTGTCTGCTTTATTGGAGGTGTGTGCTGTGTGCACATGTTGATTTTGTACTTCCTTAACAAAATAGCTTGACAAATGCACTCAGATGTAATCCATTATGGGATGTCCCATCATTCATGTCTCAATTACTGAATCAGAGTCCTTGTGTCTGTCAGCTCCATATACAGCGGTTCTCAGGAGGATGTGCTGTGCCCTCCTCCCTCCGAGGGTCCGGCCGATGAGGGCGCTCTCCTCAGCCAGCTCTACACGGTCCTCAAAGATTTTGATGGTCTAGAGGAGATAGACCGTGCACTCGGTATCCCGGCATTAGTGGGACAGGTACGTAGTGCATTTTTCTTTTACAATCCAGTCCCTTTTTTCTTTCAATGTATTGACTATCTTTCACTATACCTAGTGATGCACAGACATAAAGTTTGAGATTAAACAAAAAACAAAAATAAAGTTTATTTTACAATCAATTAATCAAATTTGCATGAGCTCAATTCTGACCGTGTTTCCTTTCTTTTCATAATAATTATCCGTCATGTTACTATAGACAAATTTTTTTTATTATTATTTTACTAAAAATAGAACTATTATCTCCACTTCTGACACTCCTTTTATTTTCAATAACCAAAAATGTCTCAAATTTATTAAATAATCAACACTCAGTTCTAGTACTATATATAAACATTTAAATTGCACACAAGGCCGTTTTTATATCAACTTTTGTTTATATAATTGATATAATTGTTTCTACTCCAATCTTTAGTTTATAATATAAACTTTTAAACAGTAGCTCTAGTTAAAACATGTTATCATGACAGATTTATTCTAACATAAGTTAAATAATAAAGTAGGAATATTAAGAATATGTAGTATAGTACATGTATTTACCAATATTCTCCTCTAGAGTTATTTTTTGTAGCCAACCCACCAGTTGTGGACATTGAATGGCTTTCCTGAGGTAAATATAATGTTATGTGACATTAACAAGATTTTTTATTGATGTCTTTACGCAATTGAAACACTGATGCGATTACATGATTCTTTTTGGCCAGAAATTTTCATTTGCTCATATTTCTATGCATCACTATAAAATCCAGAACCATCTGATTTATATGTACCAGGTATTAATATTGCACATACACGAGACATGCAGTAAATAACGTGTATTATTGCTTACTAAAGTGTAACTGTATCCTCATCCTTGTGTTCAGGCCCAGCCGGTGGAGCAGGATCAGTTCTCCGGTCAGGACCCGGGTATGATGATGGATCAGAAGCCGCCCATGTACAGCCAGCAGCAGTATGCTGCGTCCCAGGCCCACATGCAGCAGAGCGGGTACACACCCATGCAGGACCCCAGCTTCCACGGCATGACGGGACAGATGGGACAGAGGCCGGGATACCCCATGCTCCGTGTGCCGGCCAGACCAGGACTCAGGCCCACCGGGGTCGTCCCTAACCAACCCAATACACTCAGACTGCAGCTTCAACACAGGCTACAAGCACAGCAGGTATAGTTTATACTCCCAGAGCGTGATTTAAAGTAGAATAAAAGTGGTTATATTTTTATTTCTTGTTTATATTATTTTCTGTTGATACAATCGATATTAAGCACAGTGATCATTTAGTTCACCCAAAAAATGTAATGTTTTGCAGAATGTTGGTAACCAAATGGTTTTGTTAATCATAAACTTAAAAAAAAAACTGGACAAAATAACAAAGACATTCTCAAAATAGCTTCTTTTATTTTTAGGTGAACTATGCCTTTAACAAAACCCTTTAAAGTGGATATAAACAACACAATAGAAAGCTTTCCCTGTTTTGTTTTGTTTTTACAGTTAGTTAATTGGTGACACTTAGCTTTGTTAATCCAAAGATTTAATGCATAATCTTTGTCTACACACACACACACACACAAAAGCTAAAACTATTATTTAATGTAAATCAGTACCGTCTGTGGTTAGCTGCCCCCTGCTGGACATTTCAGGAAATGTTCCTTGACCTCATTTGGGTTTATTTAGGGGTCATCACTCATAACTGTATGGTGTCTGATAATTTGAATATACAAGCAGTAATTATATATAATGTTATCATTATTATTTAAAATATAATTTTATTTAAAAAATATATAGACATTTTTTTTAAATAATCTTTCAATTTTTTCTTGTTATATAGTATATTAATAGTATATTTGTAATATTTGCACAACAGTGGCATTCCAAGACTGATGACATTTTGTATTGCAGCCCTAGAATATTTTATGCTACATAGAATTCCAATTTCATGGGTCATAACGAAACTTTTGATGACCGAGCAAAAATTAACAAAAAATCTTGTCCTATTGTGTGTGGAATGCCTTTTATTGGTGATAAAATTCTTGTTTTTCAAGCTGATCAGTATCATACAAACAAGAGTGTTGTAAGATAATTGCTTAAATATTGAATAGTAATTCTAGTGAAGCTTCTTTTGAAATAACTCTAAAACTCTAAAATCATGCGTTTATGTCTCTCCCAGAATCGTCAGCCTATGATGAATCAGATGACTGGAGTGTCAAATATGAACCTACCTCTAAGACCTAACGTTCCAAATCAGGTATGCCCAATCAGTTCCTGCATGCTCTCTGCTGCGCCGAATGTCGAAGCTTGCCTAAATAACACGCAGAACTGTCTCTGTGTTCCAGGGGACAATCAACGCTCAGATGCTAGCCCAGCGGCAGAGAGAGTTGCTGAGTAATCACTTGCGTCAGCGTCAGCTGGACCAACAGCGACAGCAACAACAGCAGCAGCAGCAGCAGCAGCAGCGCAGCATGGTCATGCGAGCCCAGGGTCTCAACCTGCCGCCCAACATGGCCTCCGCAGGCATGCCCGGAACCATGAGCAACCCGCGGATCCCACAGGCCAACCCCCAGCAGTTCCCCTATCCGCCCAACTACGGTACAGGACTGGCCTCGCCGCCCCCCTCCACCAGCCCTTTCTCCCCCGGTTCTCCCAACCTCCCCGCCCCCCAGCTCCTCTCCCACAGCGCCATGCATGGCTCTCAGATGAGTCTAGCTAACCAGGGGATGCTGGGCAGTCTGAGCGGACAGTTTGGGGCTGTTATGAGCCCTCAAATGCAGCACAGTGCCTTTCAGTTCCCCAGCTCAGGTACTGCCTGCCCTTTCTCTCTGTCTGTGTGTCATGCGCTTCCACACACTCACAAACACCTGCGACCAGCAACGCTACAGGCTTAACTTGTGTGATCGGGAGCGTACGGTGAAAAATCAGGGGCCAGTCAACATGGTTTAATTAGAAACACAGTAGTTCTGATGCAGGTCAGCTGTGTAAAAATACTATTCCAGCAACTATAGTGATATCTGATCTTAATATTCGAAAATATATAAATGCAGAAATTATCGTTCTGACTTCATTTACTCACCTCGTGTTGCTCCAAACACTTTGGCTTTTTGAATAAAGACTTGACTCCACAATTACAAAAAAAAACAAAAAAACATCATTAATGTATCATAAGTGGTTTATGTATTTTATTCAGTAGCCAGGATATTCTTAAAAATTCACCTTTTTTGTTCCATGGAGAGAAGAAAGCCAGGTTGTTATTGTTATAATGATAATTAAAAAGAATAAAGCTGAAATCAAATAAAATAGAAGTATTAGATGAAAAACTTAAATGAGAATTAGAAATGTTGCCTTTGCAACTAACTGAAATAGATAAAGTTCTAAAACTAATAATACTGAAATAAAAATAAATTCAAGCTAAATAGAAATATTCCAAAAAATGATAAGAACATTAACAAAATTACACGACGACATGAGGGCAAGTATAATAATGACAGTATTTAAATTTAGGTTTTGAATGAATAATTTAAAGAGATTTGTACACTGTAAAAATTACATTACCGCTTACCGAAGTTATAACAACACATATTTTTACATTACTTTAACTCATCAAAATAAGTTAAGGAATTTTTTTTTGTAAGTTATACAAGATTCAACATTTTTTTTTAAGTCAGTTTAATGTAATTTAAGTTGAAATGACTTAAATAGCCAAGTTGATTGTACTTAAAATTTTAAGGCAGTATTTTTTTTACAGTGTAGTTGCAGGACTATATTATGTACTGTATTATGAGATTAGATGCCGCCATAAAACTAAAGACCAAAATTCACTTGTCTAGTAACATTACGTATGTTCCTATTTATAATCTGAATTGAGCTGTTTCAGGGAATATTTAGCCTTTTAAATATCTGTTTGTAGTTGTTCAGTCAAGTACTGTAAGTTAATAGCTTATTTAGCACTTTATGCTGGTTAAGTAGTATTAATTAAGTCTTTTTATTTATGTAGTGCTCTTGAAACATCATAATGGTTACAGCAGAAGGTGGCACTAGAGGGCAGAAGAGTCACTTGAATGTTTCCCGCACATGAAATTAAATGCATGTAATCAGAATATATTACAGGAGTATTCCATCTCATTTAGGACTTAATATTTATGGGCAGCATGCTGTCTATTACCACAGAATATCATTATGATTTGCCGCTCAGTTTGTAAAAACAAATAGTGTGATAATTTGCATATTTTAAACTGCCATCTGCTCAATGACCCTGTTAGGCTTCCATTGGAATTACATTTGATGAACTGCATTTTGCATTCTTTTTTTACAAACTGAAGAATGAGTTGAAATTATTCTGTGGTAATCGGCAGAATTCAACAGATCCAGACATTAAGAAACTTTGCCACAGTAGATCTTCAGGTAACACATGAGCTCAGAGTCAGTATATCATTATGCAAAAGCTTGTGTTGTGTCAAACTGTTGATAATTGTGGCGTGTCTATGCCTGTGCTGTGTCAGTGTCTGTCCTGCATAGACTAATTGGCTGATGGTGATCAGTGGAGGCGGAGCAGTTGATTTTTAAACCAATTATGCGGTGACCCAGAACCCCCCCAACCCCACAATCCCGCCCATTACCCACCCCACCCCTCTTTTCTCTGGCTGTCTCTGCCACTAACACTAACCTGCATGTGTAACTCTACCTTACTGCCTGCTTATATCACCTCTAAACCCCTCTAGTTAAATACGGGACGCCAGTTCCTCACTTTTGATTATGGAGATGGGCTGAAACACTTCTCAATATGATTTCTGCTTTGACAAAAAAATGATGATCAGCTAATTAGTTTGTTAAACGAATGATTTTAATTGGTGACTAGAGTGTGTCTGTGAGTATGTTTGTGTATGTTTAGATTTTGATTTGTGAATATTTTTAATCAATGTTCCTGTTGTAGTTACAGATTAATTAATTTCTAGGTTCTAAATGTGAATGCTGTCAGAGTGCGAGAGACTGATTATGATGTGAATAGAGTGCTGTACAGTAATAATTATGTTTGTGTTTGATTCTTTGATTGTTTATTTCAAGCCGAGGTTTGTCTCCTCACATCTGTGTGTGTGTGTCAGGTATGAGTCAGCAGTCAGATGGTGGGTTCGGTGGTGCCGCCACCCCTCAGAGCCCCCTCATGTCTCCCAGGATGGGCCACGCCCAGAGTCCCATGATGCAACAGGCCCAGGGCAACACTTCTTTCCAGTCCTCCCCTGAAATGAACGGCTGGACACAGGGCAACATGAATGCCAACAGGTGCAGCTTTATCACATGACATTCACTCGCTTTCGCACAAAATAAGCACCATGTTTCGGTCGAACCCTTTTGCTAGTAAAGTATGTTGACATATTTGTGATAGCTGTATGTTTTTAAATAGATATTTACAGATGTTTATTTACAATATATATTTACACACTACCTATCAAAAGTTTTTTTTTATTATTAATTCAAATATTTTTTAAAGAAATTATTCAGCAAAAATGCATTCAATTGATCAAAAGTGTCCATCAGTGAATACATTTATAATGTTCAAAAAGATTTTCATTTCATATAAATGCCGTTCTTTGAACTTTCTAATCATCAAATGATCCTCGTGGTTTCCACAAAAATATTAAGCAGCATAACTTTTTTCAGCATTGAGAATAATGAGAAATGTTTATTGAGCAGAAAATCAGCATATTAGAATTCTGAAGAATCAGTGAATGATGCTGAAAATTCAGCCTTGCTAAAACTGAAATTTTACATTTAAAAAAATACTAAAATAGAAAATAGTTCATTTAAATTGTAATAATAGGTCACACTATTACTGTTTTTAACTCTATTTTTGAACAAATGAATGCAACTTTGGTGAGCAATGAAATGACATTTTTTCAATTATTAAACATAAAAAGTTGTTGTCTTGTCTTAGAAAGAGAATCGGATAGGAAACATTTGTCCACCTAAAGGGTCTTAAACCTTTATGTGCTTCCCTCCACAGTATGTTCACTCAGCAGTCGCCACCTCAGTTTGGCCAGCAGGCCAATAACAACATGTACAACGGTAACGGCATGAACCTCAACGTGCCCATGGCCACCAACTCGAGCAACATGGGCCAAATGGGCAACCAGATGAGCATGAGCTCAATGAACTCTGGACCTGGGGGCAGCATGGCCAACATGGGCCCTGAACAGGTTAGACGCATACAGTCATGATGTGACACCTTCATCTATAAATCGTGTGAATGTGCATTGCTTTTTGGGAACCCGTTCAAGCTCCACTGCTCCCAACAATCACCTGAACTAGATGGTCTGAAAGCTCAAGCTACTTTTAAAACCCATCTTTAGAGTGAAACTACTTTGCAGTGCTCGTCAAACTCTCAAACTTTTCATTGCTAATGAAGCCCATTTAAACTCCTCAATGTTCCAGCCTAGAGTTTAGTAAAAGCGTTACACTGTAGATTTATTGGATGCATTTATTTACTCAAACCATTAGACATAAAAGGTCAGACTTTAAGTGTCTGAGGTCACCAAATAGCGTAGTTGACTCTGCAACTAGCTCGTTAATAATTTACTCTAATTATCCTGGGTAATTTTGCAGATGAGAGGGATGATGCCGAACTAGACGTAATAGGACAGTGATGTGATTAGTCGCTGGCAATTAGTGCCCGTTTGAGGTGGATAAAGAGATCATATATGCAGTCATGTTGGACTTTGAGTGCTAAATATCAGACATGACGTCTATAAGTCAGCTAGTGTTTGACCACACATTCCTGCACTCCCAGAACTCCATCTAACCCAGTGCTTCTCAATTATTTTCTGTTATGCCCCCCCTAGGAAGAAGTAAACATTTTGCGCCCCCCCCCAACTCTCCGCCGCGACTGTAAATAGTATCATTTGTCTATAAAATGGTTATAAGTACACCTCTGCATAATGTTGTATCCTTATTAACATAAAAAAGACATATAGATCAACTTACACCAAAGAATAACTTTATTAACATTGTTTTTTAGTCTGTAACAGAAAAGACTTGTTTTTTAGTCTGTAACAGAAAAGACTTGTTTTTTATTCTGTAACAGAAAAGACTTTTTTTTATTCTGTAACAGAAAAGACTTGTTTTTTATTCTGTAACAGAAAAGACTTGTTTTTTAGTCTGTAACAGAAAAGACTTGTTTTTTAGTCTGTAACAGAAAAGACTTGTTTTTTAGTCTGTAACAGAAAAGACTTGTTTTTTAGTCTGTAACAGAAAAGACTTGTTTTTTAGTCTGTAACATAAAAGTCTTGTTTTTTATTCTGTAACAGAAAAGACTTTTTTTTATTCTGTAACAGGAAAGACTTGTTTTTTAGTCTGTAACAGAAAAGACTTGTTTTTTATTCTGTAACAGAAAAGACTTTTTTTTATTCTGTAACAGAAAAGACTTGTTTTTTATTCTGTAACAGAAAAGACTTGTTTTTTAGTCTGTAACAGAAAAGACTTGTTTTTTAGTCTGTAACAGAAAAGACTTGTTTTTTAGTCTGTAACAGAAAAGACTTAAAGTGCATCAATTTGCCTGAAAAAAAAGCAATTCTTATTTAAACTGTAAACATTTTTTGACCATTTGATACTACTTTTTTTTTTTTATATATATATAATCAATAAATAATAATAAATTCAAATTGATCAGCAACATTAACTCAGGAGCACAATATATAAAACACTTTGACCTATAAAACAAAAATGAATAAAACAATTTGTGCTGATTTTTTCTTTTTATCAAAATGAGGAAGTCAGGATTAATGGCTACTATGAGCACGCCACCTTATATGACGCTAACAGTGGTCGCTGGTTTGCTGAAGTAGCATTCACAAAGCGGGACGATTGTTGACAATATTCGGCACGTTTTCGCTGAAAAAACTCAAGCGGCTTATCAGCGTGATTGGGGTGTAATGTCTTTAAGTGACGCCTTAATTTATTTGGCTTCATGCTGTCCGCTGCCAACATTTTTAGACACAGTAAACATACCGGTCTTTCCTCGTCTCCCACCGTAGTCACAGTGAAGCCAAGCGCTACGTACGCTTCGTCATATTTCCTCGTCTTAGCTTTCGGGAGAGTTACGTTTGTCTCATTATCTCCGTCTTTCTCCGCCTTTCTTTTCATCCCTGTTAAATATTTTTCCATGGTGTCTCACGGGTTTGTTATCTGCACTTCATATCTCCTACTCTGTGCTGTGTGTTCTTCTTCGTTGCAAAAAAAAGCATGTTCCCTGAGGTCACACGCGCCCCCCCTGGCATCGCTTCGAGCCCCCTCAGGGGGGCGCGCCCCACTATTTGAGAAGCACTGATCTAACCTAATCTTAATCGTCAGTAACAGTATCAACATTATTGTGGTTTAATCATATAATTAAAAGCTAACTTAATGTGTATACATTTTGTATATACAGTATACAAATATATACAATATTGTTCGAAAATTTGGGATCAGTACGATTTTTTTTTTTTTTTAAATACATTAATACTTTTATTCAGCAAAGGTGCATTTAATTGAGCAAAAGTCATGACATTTCTAATGTTACTAAAGATTTCTATTTCCAAGAAAGGCTGTTCATTTAAACCTTTCTGTTCATCAAACAATCCTGAAAAAAAGATTAAGCTAAATCGATTATAAGAAATGTTAAACTAAAAAATAGTGATTTTAAATTGTAATATTTCACTGTATAACTTTTTACTGTATTTTTTATCAAATAAATGCAGCCTTAATAGGTAATATGTTGTTCTTCAAAAATAGTTCTTTAATATGTTTACTGAAGTGATGCACTCCCTCACCAGTTCTTTTTTATGCTTTACACAGTCCGCTGCAGCTTTTAAGCTTCATTAAATAGTATGAATATTTAACCAAGTTGCATGGGTTTGATCGTGTGCACTTGGTGTTGTTATAAGTCCACAGGCCGTTGTAATCTCAGTCCGCTGGTTTATTCCCAAGATGTGTGTATAGTCAGTCTTTTAATAATTTAGCATTTTGCCATTAGTGGAGGTTTAATGAATTATTGCACTCTGTTTCTTAGCTGTAATTATCTCTTCATGGCAACACAAAGTTTGGCATTACAACACATTTTATTGAGGTACATGAAACTGGGTTACAAGAGCTTTTAAAAAGTACTTTACCTGACATGATTTATTACAGTGTATCTTTTGCCATATAACATCCCCCTCATATAAGCATATTCTCATATATTTTGTTGAGTATACATTGTTAAAAACTTATGGTCACACTTTAGATTAGCGTTCCAGTTCTCACTTTTAACTAAGTATTAACTACGACTTTTTCCTCAATAATAGTAAGGTAGTTGTTAAGTTTAGGTATTGGGTAGGATTAAGGGATGTAGAATATGGTCATGCAAAATAAGTCATTAATATATGCTTTAAAAGTACTAATAACAGCCAAAATCCTATCCTACATGCTAATAAGCAACTAGTTAATAGTGCGAATAGGACCCTAAATGACTCTAATATGATTATGGTGATTTAAATGTGCTTCCCACCAAGTCAGGTTTTGTGGCCTGTGCTTCGCAATCCACTGGACTGTGAAGCTATTTGTGTGATTGCAACGTGCAACAGACAGTGGTCTCATATAGAAAATTCATATTTTTCTCAGAATAAACGTAATGAGTCAAATACGAAAAAACACTTTGACAGTGAGTGCGTTTACATGCACGTCTTTAAGCCAAGTAGGCTACCAGTTTACTTCTCGCCAGCATTTTTTTTTTTTTTTTTTTAAGTTGCCAGCCACCATCAGCATTTTTGGTAAAATTCACAAAACTTTCATGGCCCCCAGAATATTTTGTTTTGTGAATATCTGAACATGCAATAAATAAAAAAAATTCATTAAAAAAAACTTTAACAAAAAGCTGAGAAAAATTACGTCAATGGCGGGGAAAGAGTTATTAATAAGCTGATAATGCATGTTGTCATTTAAATGCGTTAACATGTTTTCCTTTATCATAGTAAGGTCATAAACCAATCGATACAGCTACATTTTTGCCCCTTACTTTGATTTTGCACATAATAAAAGGATAGTTCACCCAAAAATGAAAATTCTGTCATCTTTTACTCATCCTCAAGTTGTTCCAAACCTGTATGAGTTTCTTTCTTCTGCTGAACACAAAAGAAGTTATTTTTAAGAATATAGTTTACCAAACAGTCAATGGGCCCCATTGACTTCCATAGTATGGAGAAACACAATACAGACTCAAAATGATTACTGACATTCTTCAAAATATCTTATTTTGTGTTCAGCAGAAGAAAGAAACTTATACAGGTTTGGAACAACTTGAGAGTGAGTTTAACCTGCGTTCTGTCATCTGTGTGGTATGTAACAGGACAGCGTCCTTACTTCAATTTAAATTGAAGATTTTCACTACAGGGGAATAACCAGATTTTTTTTAATAAAGTCTTATAGATGCAGTTTACTTGCGTTGCCAAGTTATTGGTTTGCATGTAAATCAGGACATCTTGTTAAATTGATAACTCCATAAAATCAGCTTATTTAGTGTATATCAGTGTGAATGTTAATGTGATCAATGACAACAACCACATATTTAAGAACAGATATGCAATGAACATCACATGACGCATAACTTAAAGCATGCACAACAACACCACTAAATAACCCAGCAAACAATAAAACAGAAGTTCACATGATTTATTCATACTATGATGCATGCCATAGGAGCCGTAGCCCTGACTCCAGCACTGCGGACATCACTATAGAGTGCTGCAGGGATGACATGTTTTTATAGGCCGAAACCCAGAAACATGTTAGCATTTTAGCTCTCAATGGGTGTTTTTTTTTTATGGATTTTGGTTTAAAGCCTGAAATAACGTCTGTGGTGAACACAAGCTCAAGATATTTTCATGTTTTTTTCTATGACAAAAAACACACCTCACTCTTGATTTGTTTAGAAGCTTTTACGTGTTTTGAAAAAGGCGGTTGTTAACATGTTGCTACAGAGATTGTAAACTCTGTAAACTCATCTATGCACTACTCTGCTTTCACAGCCTTACATGTTTATAATCGTGCTATTGCAAACTATTCTAACTCACACTTTCAGGGAAAATTTTCCTTTTTTTTTTTTTACTTTAGTTTCCAGAAGCTTGGTGGTGGTGATGTTGAAGTCGAATGACTGTGGTGTAGTTCGTTTACAGCCTAAGATTTATTTCTTGAGATTGTATTTAGGCTTCAATTCTTCAAAATTCGTAAAAGTTGTTCATTTGTGAAAATGATCTTGATGGGCAAATCGTGTAAGTATCAGAAACTTTTGTTGATCACAGATCTCATCATTCAAAAAATCCTATTGGGTTTTTGTCGAGGGAACCAGGGTAATGCTATCTTCCGGGTTGGCCTACAAATATACATCATCACTGCAGCACTCCATTACCTATTAGGCTAATTAAGTTGTCATTTTACAACTGATATGAACACTCTAGTATAAAAAAAATGGCTCATACATGATTTCGGTGAAAAATGTAAGTTTTTGTTTTTCATTTTATGAATGCTCACTGTCAAGTCTAAGACCCAGTTTCTCTCTCTCTCTCTCTCTCTCTTCCACAGCAGAAGTATTGTTGACACGGGGCAGACGACATCACAATGCAGTAAACCGAGTTTAATGAAGATTTTTCATGAGTGATGTTCAGCTGCAGCGTGATCAAGGAGATTTTGGAGTGATGCTGTGCTATTTAAGCTGCTATCGGGGCCGTACGGGTCTTTAGAGAGCCTGTCTACTGCCCCCTACTGGACATCTCTTGAGGATGCATCAGGGGTACTGGAGCTCGGAGGGGACGGACACTCTCCCTCACTCTCTCTCACACGCACACACACACACACACACACACACTGACACTTTGATCTTCTGGACCTAGAGCCCCCTCCCACCCCCTCAGTCGAGCACGGCCTTCTGTCTCATACTTACACCGTGAGCCCTTTCCGTCAGTCTGCTCCGTTGCATTCACCGTAGTGTGACTTAGGTCTCCCCTGTCAGTGGCATCGGAATCCTTGTCTCCCATGAATGTATTCCTCCCTCTCTTTTTCTCTGTCTTCTCATTTCTTCCTCTGGACTTCAGGCTCTTCTTAAGAAGACGTCCTATTGCCCAACCATCTTTCTCTCTGACTCCTTTCCAATCTGACGTTCCAAAAACAGGCAAGAATACTGCATTTGAAATGCACGCTCAAAATTCAGCCACTTTGCCTTTTTGTTTTCTTTATTGTTTTGTTTCAGAGTGCAAATAAAGATAGAATGATGTTGAAACGACATCTATATAGATTATGAGAATCCAGATGATGGTTTGTAAAATTAGCTTGATTTAGTCAAGAGGTTTATTGTGTATTAAATTAAGTTTTATTCTAATGTATAGTTTGTTTTTTAATAACAGTGTAGATTTCTTTATAAACCATCAGTTAGAAAGAGAAAAATCACTGAGAGTGCATACAAAATGCCTCAGCATAAGATAAAGTTCAACATGGATTTTGTTTTCCTTGGTCCAGTAGTTTCAGAGAGAAGGTGATTTTGTTGTGGTTAGTCAAATGAAATGCTGGTAGATTGTAAATACCAATTCTGGGGGGTGGGGGGAATCGGTTTCATATTATATTTAATTTTTTTTTTCCCCCAGTATATTTCCCCTTCCTCCCCTCAAATTCCAGTCTTAACTGTTTCTGGAACTAGGACGGAGTTTCTCACCACGAGCATGTTCGCTTGGCGGGAAGATGAGGATGTGCTGATTCCTGTGGTACTATGGAAGGGGGAGCTGGGGTCAGGTGGCTCTTCTTTCCTGGGTGGGGGTCTGGGAGGTTGCTGTGTGTACAGTGTACAGATACTCGCTTGCTTCTAAGCCTTTAGCCGGGAGCCCCACCGGAGGAACCCAACACAGCCATAAACTCAACACGGAAGCCTGCTTTCTTTGTTGTGTGGAGTGACGTGCTTCATGCCAGATGCTATAGGTACAAGCAGAATCCGGTGTGTGTAAGAAAAGACAACAAGCAATAAATATTACTTGAGGTTTTCTTTTGCTTTGTTTTGTAATTTTTGTACAGGACTTTTCAAGAGACACATTTTTGCTCCCCGGTTTAAACTCAGTATTAAAAACAGATTTTTTTATTGTGCTTTCTATTTTGAGAAAAAAAAAACACACAAACGAGATGTCCAAATCTACTTGTTTCTCAGTTAAAAGCAGGTTTTAGTTCTGGTGTAGCCAAAAAAAAAAAAAAAAAAAGAATACATAAAGCAGCATTGGTGTTTTACGTGGCTATTCCTACATTCACACATTGTTCGCCATCTTGAAAACATCAACGGTTCAGGATTTGGATCAACGGTCACTACAAACACGTAAACTCTTATCGCTGTAATGTTCGCAATACGGTCTTTGTTTTCTAGCCTATTTGAGGACTAAGCCAAATTTCCTCGACTTTGAATTGATCGGTAGACTTACACATGCCACTTTCTTTTTGTTTTCGTCTCATGTCTGCACACAGGTTGTATCGGGGTTAGATTGTCAGCCTTTAGCTTTCGCTGAAAATATCGCCATGTCATCTGTGTTTAAGCTGGTGTGTTTAAAAAAAGTACTAGGCCTACATGTTTTAAGTATACTGTATGTACCAGCAGCAACTGAAGTTTGCGACGACCAGCTCTGTCATTATTCGCTGAAGGTGCCGTGGTTGTGTACGAATATACCTGGTGTTTTGGTATAGCTTTAGCTTTTCCTTTTAAACACTGTAAATACAAGTTTGATTTCACATTGTTTGGGGTGAAGCGTCACTCTGCCCACCATTCAAAATGTTCTGTATCCTTTGAGAAACACCTGCATTCTCGTGTGGGATATAATCGATTTCAATAAACCCGCTAGCATTTGTCGACTAAAACGAGTACTTATTTATTCCAAGCTTTTTTTATCACAATTTCGATGAATGTTGGATTCCTTGAACAAGGACTGACATCCATACGCATCTATACTACTATCATATTGGAGAAAAGCCAGTTTTGAGGTCGCACATGTACCACTACCCTCTGCAAAGTCCAAAGATTGTCAAGATTTTGAAATAAATATAAGCCATGATGTGAAGGTGGTGCAGAGTTTTCTAGACTTTTTATCAGTGCTAGTGCAAAAGAGCCATTTGTCCTCAAATAAAGAAATAAATCAATGGAGTTGTAACGGCTATTGAATTTCCTAAAATGATTTGTCTTTACCTTATACCTTTTGATTTTGTTTTTTCTGAGACTTTAAACGTGTTTTGTATAGTCTGCCAATTTCTTAGAGCTAAATGCAACAACCTTGAAATGCTATTACTTAGCATATTGCCTTAGATCTGTTTTACCGTCTTGTATATTACAAAAGTTGTCTGTATTATATTTGTATAGCGAATCATTGACAGGATCGACCCAGTTCATCAATGGATACGTACAGAACTCTTTCTCTCTCTGTCTCTCCCTCACTCTCCTCAAGTCTCAATATTGCTCATTTTCCATGTTTTGTTTGTGATCAGTTGTGGGTTTTATTATTTTGTACAGTCCTGATTTTACCCTCTCAGTTATGTGTGAGAATGAAGACGATGCAATGGGAAATCGAAGCAATATGTAATTTATAAGGACTTTTTGGAGAAAGCTTACAGTGTTGCGCTCCTGAGATGTATTTTATTTCCCAGTTGTGGTCACATAAACATCTCTGTTCATCCGCATCGATGTGTGTAATCTTAGTGTGAGCCTTTTATGCAAAGTTAGATATACCGAGAGAAATTTAAATACAGTTATGCAAGTTGTCAACTAATATGGCTTTGCTGATGCTATTTGATGTTGAATCAAATTGAATTGTAAATAAAGAATTCTGTTATTGCAACATTTATAATCATCTCATGGCTTATGTTTTCCATTTTACCGAGAAAATGATGCACAGATCTTTCTAAAATAAATAGCTTTTTAAAAGTTGGAAAACCAACTTTTTGGCATAGTTCGTATAGGTTAAATTAATAATGCTGCGCTTGCCAAACCATGTGAATAAATGAATGTAGTGGCAAAACCTTAATTCCACAAAACGTGTTTATTCAATGTAAAATAAAAAATTGCTTTATACACATTGAAGACAAAAAACAACACCCGCTACACAGGAACTGGATGAATAGTGTCTTTTTTACTATAAGAGAATATCAGAAGAGACAATTACGAAGTAGCCTACGATGTATTGAGATGTGCCTTAAAACCGCAAAACTTTTTTTATAAATATTAAATAATATACAAATAAATGTAGGCTATTATTATAAGTATTCGAAATATTGTTAATAATGACAGTAACAAATGATTGTTGTTATTTGTGGTTCCTAAAAAAATGTATGGTTACGCTTTATTTTATAGCCTACATTTAAATACTGAGTAGCTATAACAATAATTAACAACATACTTATAGGGTTAAGATTTGGTTTGGTTTAGGGTTGCAATTAGTTAGTTGCAACTAACAGTAAATTAGTTGCAATTGTGCATAATTTACAATTATTACTATAGTAAGTACATGTAACGTGTAACAAGGACACTTGTAATAATAAAGTTTTTGCTTGATAGTTTATTTTTTGGTGTTATATTTTTTGGTCTAAAAAATACAAATTCGACCCTGCAGAACTTAATGATTATAATGAATTAATAATTAGTATTGTTCTTTTTATTTAGCTCAAAATGTATGATTGTGTTAAAGTAAAAAAAAAAAAAGAGTGGGTTAAAAGAAAAAAGTCCATGCGGCAAGACCTATTTTTTTACATTTTTATTTAAAATACCTTTTTTCGTAATAAAATGACCTCTAATTTTACTCATATGTATAAAGCACATCTGGCTGTGAAGTGTCAATGATATTGAAACTTCGTTTTCACGGTACAAAATGATCTAAAACTGAAATATAAAAAAGTATGCTTTAACTTGAAGTTACCTGGTTGCCTTAAAAGTTGAGTTCGTCGAAATTAAAAATTTGAGTTAATACAATGAAGGAGCTTGGCTTAATAAATAGAAATTCAAAATATTGTGTTATCTGTACCACAATAATTAGCCTAAATTGATTTGACAAAAGAAAAAAGTTGTGATAAATCATGAAAATTATTTATTTATTTTACAGTGATGCACACGGTTAATTCCCACTATTAAATGCATGCTGCTGCTGACTTTGGTTTTCATAAAAAGCCTCTATCTAAACTGAACTCGTGCCGTTCTCGCCGTTAGGAGCGGTTAACAGTGCGCCTGCAGTAGTTAACACATTAGAGACTGCGGTGCATATGAAAGAGAGCTGTGAGAGGATTCTCAGTGCTGCTACAGCGTGTAAAGTGTAATTCCCTGAGGATGAACCCCAGACTGACCAATGACAGCACAGATCCGGGAAAGGCATCCCCTCTCGAGTAGCTATCCTACACTCAACCATATGTCTTCAGACCTGTCTCAGGCTTCACACACACACGACCTTAGTTCATCGCTCCTGAACCGCCAAGTAAAGCTTCCCCAAACACAACAGGAGGATCTCAGGACTTGCACAAGTCGCTATATGGTAAGAACATCTTTAAGCAATTACAATTAACAATATTTTTTTTTTCTAGTTTTGAAGACAGCAATAAATTATTTGTGTTTTGTTTTGCATTAACATTATGGATTAAGGCCACTCTTCATGTGCAATAACCAGCTGAGGTCAGGAGTCTATGGAGCATGACACCTTTAATGCTTTTTAAAAGAGTTGGAAAGGCTTCATTAATGGTGACCTTTCTTGCTGACCCTCTGTTCTTAAATTGTAGTGTCATGACCCTAATTAGTCTCTGTTAGTGGCGCGCTCGCGCAGTTTATTCCAATGGCCAGTTTAGAAAATGGCCGGAAACTTTTGCTTTTGAAATCTCTGCAGTCGGAGTTATTTCTGTTTTGGGTTACTTGACAAAGCATTTCACAGTGCATTTAAACATGACTTTCTGCAGGCATTTAGAAAGTCATATTTTTGGTTTATCTGTGTTGTAAAATACTACACTTTAAATAAAGTTGAAATAACCAGCCCAAAATGGGAATGATATTCGCTAAACATTTGCTAAGCTTCACCTTTTCTTTTCTTTTCTTTCTTTTTATGTTACAAGATTCAAGTGGAAATGACTTAAACATCCAAGTTGATTGTAATTTTTTACGTTGCACAAAAGGTTCTTTGTTGTGGAAAAGTGTTCTTTAGATTATTAAAATGCCATTAAGAAAAAAAAAGGTTCTTCTGAAACTGAAAGAAATGGGCATTTGAAAGGAATATGCCGTCTAAAATGTACATTTCTTTTGAATTGTTGTCTGAAATATTTAAGTAAATGTCAAAGTTGATTGCACTTTTGGAGAAAATCTAAATGAATCTCTGACATTAAAGAAATTGTGAAAACTTGGGTGGAAACAAAGATATTGTTATAGTGATGAAAACATGTTTACAGTCTACAGGACTGAATACAGACTGCAAGTGAAACTGTCCTCGGATCCCCCTCATCGGCTGTGATGTCGGTGTCTCTCTCCAGTCACCCCGCAGTGAGAGACAGGAGTCTCGCTGTCTACCCGTCTCTGCCCGGCGCGCACTACACGAACATCCTCAAGAGCGCGCACAGCATCTTCCATCCGCTCAAGTCTCTGGGCCGCATGGTGACCGACGCACAGACAGTCATGCCGTTCAACTTCACCGGGACTCCGTCTTTTTTCAGCCACAACAGCCACCAGACCGCGGTGTACCATGAGCAGATCCTCAACGTGTCCAACATGCCATATTTTCAGCAAGTGCAGCCTCCACAAAGCATGTACACCAGACACGAGGAGCAGAGCACCGGCTCTCCGTCCGAGTTCAGCAGCCCCTCCAGCAGAAAGTCTTCTTCGGCTTCATCCTCTCCGGTTAAGGACAGTTTCGGTTGCCTGCAGGTTTCAAACCCGACACCCGAGCACACGCGCACCTTCAGTTTTACAGAGGAAGACCTGTTCACGGTCCTGTACGGATATTCCAAAAAACAAGGCCAAAATCCTGGACATGCCATCTCTGGACTATCCTTCCCTCCCAGTGCAGGTATATAATAATCATTTTAATGTAGGCTATATAACACTTTTTATTGCAAAACAATGTTCGATGTACTGAACAGAAAAGGAAAACAAATCTGGCAATATATATATATATATATATATATATATATATATATATATATATATATATATATATATATATATATATATATATATAATGTTGCACACTTAAAATATTTTACGTTGTTTTATTACAATTAAGCTACTATAATTTTCATTCAATTTAAATGCCATAATTCCATGTTCTTTTTAGTTTTTCATGTTGGATTATCATAATTGTGCACTGTATTTTTTTTAAGTAGGCTACTATCAACTTGGATGTTTAAGTCATTTAAACTTAAATTAGAAAATTATTTGAATCTTGTATAACTTATATAATAGTTAAAAATTGCTTAACTTATTTTGATGAGTTTAAACAATGTAAAAACGTTGTCATAATTTATTGATCATATCAGTTTTTACAGTGTTGTACTGTCACTCAATTTTTATTTTTACAATTAATTAGCTGATCGTCATCTTCTCCCTGTTGATACCGGAGGATTTGAACGCCCAGAAGGTAGAACTCTTTCATTCTTTCTTTCTTTCTTTCTTTCTTTCTTTCTTTCTTTCTTTCTTTCTTTCTTTCTTTCTTTCTTGAGAATTTCTATTCTGAAGTTTAATGCTGACAATTTCATAGAGTGTGTCTTGAAATTTTCAGGCTTATCGATTCTCCAAACTAATTGTGGAAGCCTTTCCCATTATGGAGTTTTTGCTGAAAAAAGCACAATTCCAAAACATACCAGGTTTGGACCGTTTCAGGGCAAACTGGTGAACACAAGTGAGATCAAAACCTATGATGACAACACGCTCATGTGGGAGGTAAACAGCAAATTTGAAACAAGCATTATTGCATTATTAATTAAATGCTGATTTAATATAAAACGTGTGTGTGGGAAAACACGATTTTTCAGTGAGATAATGCACACAGCTGTTATATTCTGATATTATATGTTTATGTTAAATTCCAAACTTTTTTTTTTTTTTCTTCCTATAAGATCTTTGAGAACGGGCGCTTGAGTCACTTTGTGGATGGAAGAGGCGCTCCGGGGAATTGGATGTCGTTGGTGAAGTGCGCGCGCTTTCCAGAGGAGCAGAACCTGACTGCGGTGCAGTGTGAAGGCCAGATTTACTATGAGGCCTGCAAAGAGATCCGAGCCGGCCAAGAACTGTTGGTCTGGTACGGAGACTGCTATGTGCAGTTTCTGGGTATTCCTCTCACCCTCAAAGAGTTTATTGATGCCAGTAAAGCACTCCCAGCTGAAGGTATGTGCGCGTATTGCAAATGTATCTCTCCATATAAAGTTATTTTATAGTCCAGCACGTTCTGTTATTTGTTATGAGATTATAATGTGATGTATTTGCAAATGTTTCTTCGTTCCAGATTCTGGAGAGGGTTTTAAGTGTGATCGCTGTGGTAAAGTGTTCGCTTATAAGTACTACAGGGACAAACACTTGAAATACACGCGCTGTGTGGATCAAGGCGACAGGAAGTTCCCCTGCCACCTCTGCAACAGATCCTTCGAGAAGAGAGACCGACTCCGAATCCACATTCTACATGTGCATGAGAAACACAGACCGCATAAGGTAAATATATCTTCATGCCGACTGCTGTGGTGCTGAAAGAACAGCTCCATTTTAGAAAAAAACTGCACAAAATCGATGCCCAAAAGAAAATATCAAGATATTGCCATTTTACTAATATATTCTCACTCAACTCGTATTTAAAATTATTTGATTAATTAGTGTATAAGGGTCTTTCAACAAAATGGGTGGCTTTTACATTTTGGAAATGTGATTATTTTTTTCTTTTATTTTTTTCTTAATGAATTAGAATTCATTTATTTTTAAGAATTTACGGATTATGACTTGTTTTGTTTATTTATTTATTTATAGAAATATACACTGGAAAAAAATTGCTGCCTTAATTTTTTAAGTACAATCAACTTGGATGTTCAAGTCATTTCAACTTAAATGACATTAAACTGACTTATAAAAAATATTTGAATCTTGTATGACAAAAAAGTTGAAAGTTGCTTAACTTATTTAAATGAGCAATGTAAAAACATAGGCCTGTGTTGTCATAACATATTGATCATATACTTTTCAACAGTGTAGTATAGTCATCTTAATAAAGAAAGGGGTGGCACAACCTGGACAACATTTTGTAAAATATTTGTTATATTTTTGTAAATCGAAGCGTTTTAGCTTTTTATCAAAATATGCACCATAGCTATAATAGCAAGGAGCAATACATTAAAAAAAAGTTTGTTTTTTAAATAAGCCTATGTTTTATATTCTTTTTGTTTCAAATAGTAAAACTTGATGTTAGCTTTTCATTGTCGCGTTTTACACATGCTAATGAGGGACACAAAAGCACCCTTTTCGAGAAATGTCCCAGATGCACTAATGTTTAGGTAAAGCTTTTTACCATGTCAATAAAGCGTCTTGAATGTAATTTGTGACCCTCTTTTTCCTCTTAGTGCTCCGTGTGCGGCAAAAGTTTCTCGCAGTCCTCCAGTCTGAACAAACACATGCGCGTGCACTCAGGAGAGCGGCCTTACAAATGTGTTTACTGTAACAAGGTGAGTGATGCTCATCTCTAATCAGGTGCGTTCCAGCTAAAGTATTGGCTAGCCTACTGCTTTCATTTAATGGTTTTTCTGAGCTCTCATTAGCGCTGGACTCAATCTTAGAACACACTTAGATGCTAATTAATGGCAGATGCAGAACCAGTGCATTGTGCATGAGGATTATGCTTTCATTTATGACTCTCAAAGAGACAAATGTTTGTCTGTCGCTTTGTTTTAAACTCTCGTTCTATTCTTAAACACTTACGCGTGCGATAAGAGCCTTAGCAATGGTCACGTGTGTCACTCTCTCTGTCCTGTTTGTGGAATGCCATAGACAGTTTTATTCCTATAGGAGCCTATAGCCCAATGTGTTTGGGTCATGTTTTATACATCAACGGAAAACCAGTTTTAATAAACACACTGTATAATGCATGGAATGGTTTATATAGTCTAGTCCTATATAAAATACAGGAAGGTTTATATGACGGTTAGGTTTAGGAAAATTGTTGTTGCTGTTCTTCTTGTTGTGATTATTTATAGACCTAGAATTTAATTACATTTTCTTGCATTATAAAAATGCAAATAGCCTACCATTAGGGCTACATTATTTTAGAGCAATAAACAATGGAATTCAACAGGATGTTCCCACTTGGATATTTGCCTAAAGTAACTTTTTATATTACCATTATTCAATATGAACATGTATTTGTGAATGTCACAGGCGTTCACGGCCTCCAGCATCCTCCGCACGCACATCCGCCAGCACTCCGGCGAGCGGCCGTTCAAGTGCAAACACTGCGGGAAAGCGTTCGCCTCTCACGCGGCACACGACAGCCACGTCCGCCGGACACACGCCAAAGACAAGGCCTTCTTCTGCGATGTGTGTGCAACCACTTTCCAGGATGCACAAGAGCTGAAATATCACATGAAGACGCATAAGAGTAAGCATGAACATAGGCTATTTAATTACCCCAATACCCAAGCAACCGAAAAAAAAAATTGAGGAAAACATTTATGAAATTTGAGAAGGACCGAAAACGTAAATTAAATGAAAACAAAACTATTAATAATATAATAAACATTTGTTGGATTCGTGTGGCAATTATTAATTAAATATATTGACTATAATACGACTATTTATGGGCTAATCTAATAAGATATATCTCTGCCCTTAGAGCTACCACTTTTGGACGGCACTGTTGTTCTTCCTGGAGACGAAAATACTCTTTTCCCCACCAAAGATTCTTTACAGAAACAGCTGGGAGACGGTTTCTCTTTTCCCGGGATGACCAGCATCACCTCCGAGTACAGACCCTGGAACTAATAATGCTTCACCACTGCATCTAAATCACTGGTTATGTTATTCAGCCTTTTCTCAGAAAAGATGGCTTGCGTTAATGTTGTTTGCCGGTATTGTGTATTTATTTAATCTAGTTACCTGTCCCCTAAGAAAATATTTTTGTTTTAACTTTATTATTTTTAATGTTGTTTCTATTTATTAAAATGTATTTGGCATTAGAAATACGTGTTTTTGTACTTTTTAAAGTTAGCTCAAAGCAAATATGTCGTCGTGTAATTGTGAGCTGCACAACCAAAGCAAGTTAATAATACCAAAGACTGAATTTATTATTATTATTACTGAATTTCCTGTTACCTATCGTTCATTTCTATTTGTATTGTCTTGATCATGAGCTGTAACTGCTGTTCAAATTTGTCTGTGTCGGATCGTCTGCGAACTAAAAATTAAAACTAATGATATGAGAAATAATTGTTATTATACCTTTAAAGAAGATCATGTTTTTGTTGGATGAAACTTTATGAAAATTGTGAAAGGGATTTATTATGAATGCAATTTTTGTTGCTTCGATATTTAGGCTATTTAATTAAAAGCGAATGAATTATTCGACTAATATTCTGGTTTTATTGATTTAACTTTTCTTTCAATAGCCTACAACTTTTAATATTATTAACACTATATTACTATTAAACGTCTTTAAAAAAAAAAGACGACAGACAGAAAAATTGTAGATATAATGATTCACAATTCTGTTTCAAATAGTCTCTCTTATGCACAGACAGAAATTCAGATTACCTGGAAATGCCATGGAGAAATATATATCACATCACTGTTTAAAATTATTCACATTTAAAAAAAGGATTAAATGAATGGAGGAACAATATGACATAATGGAAACAACCACTCAGAGGCTCTGAACTAGATAGATAGATAGATAGATAGATAGATAGATAGATAGATAGATAGATAGATAGATAGATAGATAGATAGATAGATAGATAGATAGATAGATAGATAGATAGATAGATAGATAGATAGATAGATAGATAGATAGATAGATGGATAGATGGATAGATAGACTGTAAAAAATCAGTTGAATCTTTATTTTGATGAGTTAAAGCAATGTAAAAACACATATGTTGTCATAACTTAGTCTACAAGTCTACATCTATACACTGTAAAAAAATATATATATGATCAATGAGATTTTAGAGTGTGCACTTACAGTGTTTTACTAAATGATGGTCAGCGACAGGAGAGGAGGAGTGTGAACATCCCCCAACAGCAAATTAATGACAATGGACTACTGCAATGAGGTGGTCTAGTGTGGAGAGAATGGAAACAAAGGCGGTCTCACTGACATCTGCTGCCCTCTGATTGAGTCTTCATGCTCCCAACTGTCTGTGATGGAGAAGGAGACAGAGAAAAAGCCTTTCTGACAGATCACTCCTTCCATGAGTGTTCACCTTCTCAGAACACACAACAACAACAAATGTGACAATCATTTGTAATGCCGTTTGTTGCGATTACTATACCTTTATGTAGAATGCTGGACTGAAGCATTTTATACGTGTGGATGAGTTTGTTGAATTCACTTCAAGTTATTGTATTTGACCCACTTCCTGATATCACAACATCCAGTCACTCAACATGTTCACTTTAAAATATTCCTGAATTAACATCAGAGATCGAGCAGACGTGGCTTTCTGAGCATCAGGCTCAGAGATCATTTAAAGATGTTGAGCTCATATCCATAGTCATTGTTGTGAGGGATTCCCTGGCTAGGCTTCTCATTTGACTGGATTACCTGCAGAGTCTCAATGCTCCCCTGCCATCAGATTCACCCAGTGCTTGCACAGGGAGCTGACATGGATTCCTATTATTAATTTCACCCTCACTGGTTACATACAAAACTGGTCAGGTGATAGGTCAAGATTCAGAAGACAATTCAATTACCCTCTCATCCTTCAGCCGGGAGAGATGCAGGCTTTAGCATTCTCTCTGCAGCTTTTGAAGTTCCCTGGGGCTTCTGGTAGTACATATGTACATCAGAGCTCATGGTGAGTTAACAGAGCTTTGAGGAATAATAAAATCCAATAGAAGCCCTTAGGGTCAATGATAAAAAAGCATCCTAGATGATGGTATGTTTTCCCCATGTATGCAGACCAGAAAAAGAAGTGTGCACTTGTAGTATAAGGTGTCATTCTTACAGTGTAATTACACGTTTAAATACTGAGTAATAACAACGTGTATTTATTAGCTTTAGGATTAGATTTAGGGTTAGTTGCATGTAATTATGCCTCTGCAATTTCTGTTATTACTAATAAGTACATGCAAGATATGTAACAAGGACACTGTAAAATAAAGTGTTACCATATAATTTTAGCATAAACCATAAAGGCTTGTCAGTATATTTTGCAGTGCACAAAACCGTATTTCAAGAACAATAAAAGTATTGAGGAAATTTCTAATTGCTTTTGTGTCCGAAGACATTACATTCTATTTGCACTTAAATCCTATATAATTTCTGTAGTAAGTACTCTTCTTTAAAGTATGACCAAGTGTACTTCTTTTTCACAAGGGGAATGTTGGGCGACGCAGCACATGTGGTTCATAATGCAGAGCCCGTAATGAGCTGGTAAAAACAGCCATCCTGATGCACTCGGTAAAAGCTCTGTGGCGTTAAAAGCGTGACTCGACAATCGTGCTTTGTGGGAAACTGATTTAGAGGCTGTGCTCGCTTTCTGTTTCTCTCCTTTCACTCCCCTGAATTTTTATACGCTCATTTATAGGCATTGATTTCACACTTAACCTTTGGTGCTTTAAATTGCCTCCCCGTCCATTGCGGACATACATAATTCAGTTTGATTTCTTTATTAATATGAGATTAATGACATTCCCCCAGTGGCGTTTAGATGATTGTGAACGATACGGCTACACCGAGGTCAACCTCTCATAATGGCTCACAGATAATTCATTTGAAATGAGGGTTGCAGTATGTCCTGGCTGCACTAAAGCCACTGGAATCACAAGTGGTAGATTTAATATAAATTTACAAAAAATGTGTCTGTATTGGTTTCAGAGAAGGGGCACATGTTTGGCCCACACTGTCTCTCTTTAAGTGGTAACCTGTCAGTTCCTATTTCAGCTCTACGTCTAGTAGCCACCAACAGTTGAGCTAAACCACAATCTGATCAATTAGCCCTATTGATTCCCTAATAGCAGTCAGCACACATCACTAGACTTGTCTAAATCTAGCCCAGGGCTCTTTGCTGAGTGAAACCATAAACTCTGGTCTGTTCGGGTCATTTTGACCCGAAACGACTCTTATCTCGTCTGTTGGCCCTTCTGGTTAATAACCACTCAAATATATACGGTATGCCGTCTCGAGTGGTCTTGCTAAAGAGGGTGAGGTGTTAAAGACTTTAATAACTGATCCCCGGTCAGGTGTTTGGGTCTCTTGAGCAGCTTGGAAGCAGAAGGTACAGGCTGGGGTGGTGTTGTTATTGTGCTGGTTGGTTCCTCTGGGACAGTAGGTAATCCTCTGCAAAGTCCAGCTAAATGCTCGGCATGCTGCTTACTGGATGAATGACAGATCAAACACAGTAAAGCCGCTCCATACTGGTAGAGAGCGGAGTGAGAAGAAGGGAGAAAGATATTGAGCAAGAAACATATAGCGGGGGAAAGAGGAAAGAGATTGTCCAGATGACAGTAGCAATGGGGCAGATGGCCCTGGTTGCTTGGATGAAGCTTCAGTGAGCCTTCACTGATGGTCAGTCCCGTGGGACAACACACAAACACACACACACACACACACTACTCTCTATAGATATCTGACGTAATACTGTACAAGTATAGTGTAGTATTCATTTTAAGATTAAGATTTTAGGGTAAATGTGATTACATTGAAAAAGGAGGAGTGTAAAAGAAAGTTTTTCTCCAATTTTAATCATAATTTTGTCTTCACTGGTTCATTTTAAACAGTCCTGTTTGCAAAGTTATGTTTATAATAGCTAGATTTGTAGAGATAATTGATGTTAGAATGATACAAATTTGTACTGTCAAATCGATTAATCACGATTAATCGCGATGAATCACATCTAACATAAAAGTTTGTAAATATTCAACCCAATCTCATGGGAATTCATACGAATTTTATGAGGTGGCTAATTCGTACGAATTCATACGACCTCACTCATACGAATTCGTATGATTTTTGCTAAATCGTACATATTAGACAAATCATACGAATTCGTACGAGTGAGGTCATATGAATTCGTATGAATTAGTCACCTTTTACTCACTCATACAAATTGGTCGTGAGATAGCGTTGAAATATTCAAAACGTGTGTATATCACCGCTATTTCACGACCAATTCCTACAAATTCATACGAGTGAGTAAAAAGTGTCTAAATCGTACAAATTTGTTTAGACACACGTTATTTTCAAATAGTTTTTTTTTTTACTCCAAAAACAGTGTGGTTACAATGTTGTGAAAAATGAATGTAGAATTCTGTGCATCAAACACAATGGAGTGATTCAAACAGTGAACCTTTTCAGTGCTGTTATACTGAGTAATCCTGAAACTGCAGGCTCAATCGACCTAGTTGTCCTGGATTTAACTGTTAATTATTTGTAAATGCCTAATTTTTGCATTACAATAAGCCTGTTATGGTTACTTAATTTTTCAGAATTTGATATTATGATATGAAATTAGGACATGTAATAGTGAATCATGAATAATTTATGAAATCGTCAAATAGTATTTGTAGACCAGCATTGTCATTCCCATTTGAGAGCTCTCTCCCCATGCATCATGTTAAACAATGGCCCAAGAGTAGTGTGTGTATGCGAATGCGTGAATGTATGTGTGTGTGTGTGTGTGTGTTTGATGTGCCTTTGTCTCCTTTTCGCAGTTATTCCTCCTGACTCTAACACAGCAGCAGGAGGGGAGAGAGTGAAAGAGAGCAAACGAATGGCAGGACGATTGAAAGAGAGCACGAAAGAGAAAGATAGAGTGAAATAGTTAGGAAGAGAGATGCATTTGAGGTGTTCCTGGCATGCTGACACTCTGTAATGGGAGATGACCTTTCTGGTTTTACATGAACATTCACATGCACAATATCACTAATGATCTGTGTGAGTAAATAAAAGGACTATTGTTTTATAATATACACACTTTTCACACTGATGACAATTGAGGATCTCAAACAGAACTATTAATAAAAGGTACAAACATTCACTGATGCTCCAGAAGGAAACACAATGCATTAAGGGGGGGTGAAAACATTTGAACAGAATGAAGATTTTGTTTAAATATAAAAAATAATAATTTAGTACTGACATTCAAAAGCAACAGAAGATACTTACATATTTCCCAAAAGACAAATTTAGTACAATTTACCTTGATTCAATTTACCCAAAATTCAAAAAGTTTTCATCCCCAGGCTCTTAATGCATCATGTTTCCTTCTGGAGGATCAGTGATTGTTTTAACCTTTTTTAGTTGTGTTTGAGTCCCTCAATTGTTTTGCAAACCTCAGTTGTGAAAAGATGGATCTCAAAATCATACAGTCACTGCTAGAAAGGGTTCAAATATGCAAAAGATGCTGGAAACCTGAATAATTTGGGGGACCTGGAGGATTTTCCTCAAGAACATTGGGCAGTTGAACTACTCAGGACAAACAAGAGACTCAAGAACAACTATCACAAAACAAATAAAACAGGTGTGGATCATCCAGGTAACGACACACAGTATTAAGAATCAAGGGTATGTAAACTTTTGAATGGGGTCATTTTTATAAATTCAGCTTTTTATATATATGTAAACATCTTTTATGCAGCACTGTACATTCAAACTTTTATGTTAGATGTAATTAAACATGATTATTCAATTTGACAGCATTAACACATAATATTACATAACATTTTATTATTTATTTTATGTTATTTCATTTCATTATTTAATTTCATTTTCTTTTTTCTTTTTGGATATTCGTCTAACTTTTTTTAAATGTTACTACTGGTTTCAGACTGTTCAGAGAACATTCACAAGTAACGTTTCCCATAATGTTTAAAGAAAAATAAAAAAGGAATGATTCCTTAACATTCGCATGACTAAAAATATAAGTCAACATTTTGAGTGTCCAGAACATTCAGAAATAACATCTTCATAACTTAATGGGAACATTAGCAAAACATTCTTAGAACCTATTTTTTATTAGCTGGTTAGTAACTATTTTAGTAATTTTATCAAGAGTAAATTATAGCAAATCATCATTAGTACATCTGGTATTCAAATGACTATTGTTTAAACAGATTGTAAAGTCATAATCAGATATTTGAAGATGAAAAAAAGGCAATTCCCAGTTTCCTTCCTCCTGGTAAACTGTTTACACAAAGGATCTGACTGATGAAAACTCTGCATCCCTGTTCTCTCTCTGAGTCCTGCACCAAATCCCCATCCTCTCACTAACACTCCTCAGGATGCAGTGTGTGCACATACTGCATATATACACATGTGTGTGTGTATAATGGGGGGGGGGGGGGTATAATGTGCTCAGGAAATCAGTGAGTGCTTAAATGTTTTTATAACTCACATCCTTACCGATCCATAAACCACATAGGGAATTGTATCATATACACACAAACATCTTCTTGAGGCTTTTCCATTTTATCTAAATGGAACTAATCTTTATTTGTCATATATATATATATATATATATATATATATATATATATATATATATATTATTGTTATTATTATTATTATTTCCCGTTCCTGTTTTTTTTTTCCTGTCAACAAAATGACCATTCAGGTTAGCATCATTCACATTTTTTTTTATAAAACTTGTTTTTTTTTCAAGGTAATAATATTAAAAGATAATGTCAAACTACTAGGGTTTTTAGTCAAGAATTCCAGCTTTTGAAAATGAACAACGAACGTCACATTATTGTTATGTTTTGTTATATTGTAAGTACTTTGTTTATGTTTCTGCCATCTGTATTTTAATGTATGTAGGTGTACAAAGCTATAAACCAAAATGAAATTCCCTGTTTGAGTTAGCACAATTTTATATACATGTGTGTGTATTGTGTATATGATGATGACCTTGTCTTTCCCAGGATAGTCAATTAATCTGTTTAATGAATGTGATGATTGAAGAATCTCTGACACCGTCTTTCTTTCGCTCTGTCTCTCGAAAGCAATGTTCTGCCCTTTCTTTTGTGCATAGTACAATTGGCAGTGACCCTTTCCAGCTCCCAAAGGTATGGTCAGGAGGAGTAACTGCAAAGATAAATACACACTCTGAAACACTGGCTGGAGTGGGACGGGACGGCTGGCCGATGGCTGTTGAGTCTGTTTAAATGAGCCTCTAAAGAGAAGCTAATAGTAATATTTCAGTTTTGTTACTTTATAGAATTTCACAAATGAGATACAACTTGAACTTGTATTAATTTATCAGAAATAAAATCAGGCTTTAAACAATCAAGAAGCCTTTAAAACATAAACAATCACAGAAGCCTGAGCACTTTAAACACTGAGCACCCAATTAGACCTATGCATACATGACAAAGGTGAAATAAGAATGTGCTTTCTTTTTACACAGAAACACACAAGCACACACACACACACACACACACTATGGAGACAGCGACCGCTTGCAAAGCCACAGGACATAGTCCCTGAGTATCTCTGAAACATTTATGAAGTCTTATAATCCCCTCTCTGCCTAATGTACCCTAACAAGCCTTTACTGCCTCTCTAGCCCTGCTCTAGAGTTCCCGGCATCTAACCCCTTTAACACCCTACACTTTCAGAGCTTTTACGTGGTTTTTGCATTTTTAAAACATATAGCATGGTCAAATAGAGATGAGCATCCTAACAGATTCATAGCATACTTGTGGTGCTGTCATTAATGACATAATGCAGTATATAATGTTTATACATATGTGTAGTATTTGGGACAAAACATATTATGTGGTAAATAATTTTATAAAAAGATATATAACATTTTTGACCCTTTTGTATATTCATTATTTGTATTATTATTCTTTTTTTTGGTAACACTTTACAATAAGGTCCATTAATTAAAGCATTAACTAACATTGATCAATACATTTGTTACAGTATTTATGATTCTTTGTTAACATTTGTTAATAAAAATACAGCTGTTCATTGTTAGTCCATGTCAACTCAGGACCATTAAAAATTTTTTTGATTTGAATGAATTAGTAAATGTTGAAATTAACATTACCTAAGATAAATAAATGCTTTAGAAGTATTTTTCATTGTTAGTACGTTAACAAGTGTTAAATAATGTCAACAAATTAAACCATATTGTAAAGTATTACTCATTTATTAATATACATACATTGATATTAACATTTATTAATATATATATATATATATATATATATATATATGGATTTATTAATTTATTTATAGATACAATTGAAAGAATGTAAATAAAATGTTTCTGTTTTGTCTTTCAGTTATTATTATCATCATCATCATCATCATCATCATCATTATTGTTGTTAATTATAAAATAATGATAAAATATTTTCATAATTAACAATAATAATTATGATGATAACTGAAAGACAAAACAGAAATAATATCAATAAATTCATAAATTCAACAACAACAACAAAAAAGATAATATAAATAAAATATATAGAAGTAAATTTGAATATATAGCAAGGTCCAGAATTAAATTAAAAGTATTTTAATGTAAAGAATTTCATTGGAAAGAAGGATTTATAAAATAATTTAAGTTTTAAAAATGATTAACAACAACAATAATATTAAACCTGAAAGACAAAATAGAAACATTTTCTCTAAATTATGTTCTTTAACAATCTGAACATACAATTGTAAAACCTTGTATAATTTTAAATCTGACATAACAGGGGAGGGAAGTGAAATAACATGATTGATTCAGAGGCACTGGGTGGGTGGGCGAGTGAAGTGACCTCAGGTTGTCATTGTGCTATAAAGGCTCTGACTGGACATCAGGAAACCTCCATTACTGCATGTATGTGAGTGTGTGTGTTAAAAATGGGGTCTTTGGGGACCTGATCCCGATCCCAGGAGGCTGTTTTACTGCAGCCTCTGCCCTGTGCCTATGTTTACATGTTGAGAATGCCATATGCTAAATGGCTAGTATTACTGCTCAGATTTCCCTTCCACACTCACAGCTCAATGAGGAGTTATCAGAGAACAGTTCCCATTTAAAGCAAAGCGATATTGAGCTGTTGGGGTTATTGATAAAGAACTTTACACCTGACTGTTCTCAAAAGCATTTTTTGACATTACAAAGTCTTTTTTTTCTCTTATTTCCATTCAAAAGTAAAGAAAAAAGTGACCTGGAGCCAAAAAATAAATAAAAAATAGACACATGAAAACGTTGTTTCTTGAACAGCAAATCAGACACTGCAGTCTTGAGTAATGACTGCTGAAAATTCAGCTTTGACACCAAAGGGAAAAATACATTTTAAAAGATATCTAAGAAAATAATATTTCACAATACTACTGTTTTTACTGTATTTTTGATCAAATAAATTCAACCTCTGTGAGCATAAGTGACTTCTTTCAAAAACATTTAAAAAAATCATAATGATTCCAAACGTTTGACCGAAAGAATCACATGTGAGAAACACATTTTGGATTAAAGCATGGCAGTTTGTATTTTTAATCAGCAAATGTTCTAATCGGTACTATTTATTAAATTAATTAGTGTTAATTGGTGGATTGTTACCGGAATAGTTCATTCCAATACCGTAATAAAAACATTTAGAAATAAATAAACTATTGGAAGTAAAAATGGAAGAGTAAGTCTTCAATCAGAACGTCTGTTTGCTGGAATGAACTTGTTTTTCTGGATCAATGCAGCTGCAATAGAGAATGCTTTTCATTCACAGTAGTCAAGCTAATGGTTCAGAACATCATCCAAAGGCATCCCATCAGCGCTGCACAGTTATAACACACACATACACACACACACACACACACACACACGCGCGCGCAGGGGGAAGGAGACACAGAGGTCAATACGGCCGGTCGTGAGGAAGCTTGGGGTGTCCATTACATGCAATCTTCATTAGTAGCATGTTGAATACAAGAGCACTGAGAGTGGCCTCATACGATACAGCGTCTGCATCCAGAAAGCTGCTTTTTACGTAAAAAAATACACCCCGTCATATCCTTCAAGTCCCTCGTGTGAGATAACCGGCCCTTTTCTACATCCGTGTTGCCACTTCCTGACACAAAATATCCTGTCTGGTTGATATCAGCTAGTGTTAGTGATCAATGAGGAGAAAAGCATTTTTAATCCCCTAAAACATGTGTTCTGTTCTCCATTGCTGGATGTTGTGGTTACAGGAGGGCTGCAATATTCTCTTGCTGGAGGAACGGCGATGAGGGACATTTGGTCAGCTCAGATCAGCTTTAGAGGAACCTCTCATGGGACAATGGATGTTTCACACAGGGAGGTCATACATGGGGAGACCATTTCGAGCCCACCCAGATTGACAGCACAGTGTGTACGTGTGTGTGTGTTCGTATTTAACCTACATTGAGAGGAGGAAGAAATGTCCCCATAAAGATAGTCAATTTATGAAAATGTTGACATGAGAAAAATAGCTTAGAAATCATACTGTTTATCATACGCTTTTTGAAAATGTAAAAATGCAGAAAGTGTTCTGTGACAGGTAGGTTTAGGGTTAAGCGAATATATAGCCTAGTTTGTACAGTGTAAAAACCATTACATCTATGGAAAGTCTAAGATATAAAAACTGTGTGAGTGTGTATGTGTGTGGTCTTGGTAAAACATACAAAGATAATAATACCACTCATTTTTGACCTTGTGGGGATATTATTGGGGCCCATGAGAAAAACAGCTAAGAAATCATACAGAATGATGTTTTTTTTTTTAATAATGTAAGAATGCAGAAAGTTTTCTGTGGTGGGTATAGTGGTAGGGTTAGTGTAAAGGGAAAGAATATTCAGTTTATATAGTGCAAAAACAATGTCTTTGGAAAGTCTCTGTAAGACATGACAAGACGTGTATGTGTGTGTGTGTGTGTGTGTGTGTGTGTGTGTGTGTTCCAAATTTAAAAGAAAATAGGGTCATTACGCTCATATTGTGAGTCAAAACGTTAGATACTTAAACATAATTCTTAGCCTCTTTTGATTTTTTTTAATTGATGTTCATCTCTGTGTATTTCACCAATGAAAAATCAGCCTATCAATACCTCCTGTTCTCAGTTACCCTAATAACTGTGCTGTTTTGATTACCTTTTCACAGTGTGTAGTAGAAAGCATTTTTTCCTTTTGTTCTGGTAATGTTCAGCCCCGGCGGTTTATTGATCAGAATAAGTCAGTTAATAAGCTTGAGACTAATTCATCACGAGGCTAGAGACTGGAACAGCAAAGCCTAGCTTAATCAACTCATCAAAGCTCTCCGCGCATGAAGACGGTAATTAAAGGCAAAGCGGAATGTATGTTAGATAGATAGTAACAGGGGTTTAGGCCCAACCAAGACTAAGATAGAGAACTTTCATTCTCTTTGCTCTGTTCAGTGTGTGTAAATATGTTTCGGCTCGCTGAACGCTGGCCGAACAAGGTCTTTTGGATGATTATAAACTCCAAATGGATAACGGCGAAAATGCCAGAACAGCGCAGCTTAATTTGCAACATAAGATTTCAATTTCGCTGCTGGAGTTTTGCTGATTTAATGCAGTCATATTACATTATATTTTTTATCTGAATATGAGATATTCAAACACTTTGAATGGACAATCAATTGAAAAAATTTCTAACTTTATTTTAAGGTGTCTTTGTTACAGTGTAATTATACATTAATTACACATTAAAGTAATATTAATTAACTACATGTATAGAATTAGGGTTTGTTTTAGGGTTATTTGCATGTAATCATGCTTAATTTATAGTTATGAATATAGTAATTACATGTAACATATGTAACAAGGTCACTGTAAAATAAAGTGTTGAACTTAATTATATTGAAATCAATTAACTCAAAGTATTTTTCATTGTTAGTTAATGTTAACTCATATTGTAAAATAATTCTAACAAATGGATCCTTGTTGTAAAGTGATACCAAAATAAGTTTTTTTCACAATTGTTCCGTTCACTAATGCAGATGTTTGGTCTCATTTCTTGACTTCACAGCTTGAACCGTGAATCTGGCCGATAATCAGCGACCAATCGTCTGTCTTTCCTCAGTTAGAAGATGATGCAGTCCTGCATAATGACAGATAGGGCCTGGGAAAATCACCAATAATTACCACCATCATCATCCGCAATATTTCACTCTAACTTGCAGAGCAACTATTGAGAGCTGAATACACCGAGAGCGATGACCTCACTGGACAACAACACAAATAGTACATAGAATCTAAGATTTACAGCGCGATGCAGAAGTAATTGCTGTTTTCCCAGTACAATAACTTCTCTCCTAACGGGCGAGTAGAGGAGAAGTGAAGACATTTAATGAGCGTTGGGACTGGTTCAGAACATTGTGAGAAATGAGTTCATTAATGTGAGAGAAAAAAGGCCATTTAGTGAGAATGTGTTAATAAACCATATAAAAAGCACTTGGCAGGTGGGAAACAATATATTTTAATAAATAAATAATAATACATTTTATAATGTAATATAATATAATAAAGGATTTCAAGTGTGTGTGTGTGTGTGTGTTTTTAAGTATGTTTAAATCAAACTTCAAATAGAAACATCCAGGCAAATATTGTGTATTTATAAATATATTAACAATGAATATTATATAAATATGTAATTTAATGTAATTTATTTTCATATATATATATATATATATACACATACATGTATACACACACACACATATATATATATATATAATCTTTTAATCATTGTATTTATTATTTGTTTGGTAAATATTTAAAATATAATAATACTTTGCAGGAGTCTGAACATGCTTTTTGAATTAAAAAAATATATTGCATTAATTTTTATCTGCAATATGCAATAAGGTGATCCGTTGCTCTTTTGCTAATATTTGACCAAGAAACAGTCACTTTATGCAATACTTTGAGTGGCAGTTCTGAGGTTATGAAGTACATTTGCTCTCTAAAAACTTTCGTCTCTTCCCTTCTGTTCACTTTACCTCATTGTAATTTGTGGATCCATCAACCCTTGTGTCATAATTGCAGTATCTGTCTCAAATTCATGGCCTTTAACCACAATAATAAGCTCCCCAGGTGAGTCCATTTCCACCAAATGACAGTTGAGACATTATTAAGATGTTTTTGTCTGTTGCTTTTGAACCTTTGTGAGCAGTGGGTCCATGTGAACTGTCCATGATGGCCATCCTCTCATGCAGGTAATATACCCCAGTGACCTATTAGATGATGTACTGTCCACTGAAGTACCTGTTCACAATCCTTACCTCAATAACACCCTAATTAATGAGGCCTGATGAGTAATTGCTCCTGTTGTTGCCCTTGAAGCCTTTCTCCAGGTGTGACACAAGTAGCCAAATGAGGTTTGCACATCAGCGTTTGTTAGCGCTGCTGTGAGGCATTGGCCCTTAGTGGTGGGGAGGACTGACAGGGGACATAATCATCAGCAGTGGTCAGTAGGTGTGAAAGAGTTGACCTAAGCGCTTTAGGACAGCCCTTCCAAATATATGATCATACATGCATGTACAAAAAATGCGCACACATAGGCCTATTCCAGCTGTTGCAGTATACAGTATATTCATGCAAATAGCTCACACAGTCATGCACTTAATGGTAAAATTGTCTATTTTTGTTTTGTTTTATTTATTTTATTTTTCTTTTTTATTCATTTTTTTTTATGATTTCTTATATGTGAATGATGATCAGAATTAGGTGACTCAAATTTATTAAAAAAAAAAGAGATTTCAAAATATTAGTCTATTAGTTTATTCTTAATGCAAAGAAGTATAAGCATTAAAATAAGCATATAAATTATCTTTAGGATTTCAAGGGTATTTTAAGCAAAGTCTGTTTAAAACAGACTTCAAACCTCTATTGTGCAGAAACATCCAGGCAAATATGGTACGTTCCCTATAGTCTTTTTATTTTCCTTATTAGAAGATGTCTACACTTTTTTGACAGCTTTGTCCTACAGAGCATTAGCATGTCTTAATTTTATTGCATTGTGGCCCTGGTGATGATCAGCTATTGATTAGAATGAGGGTTAAACCTAAACTGTACCCTCCCACTAATCATGAGCTGACCCAGTGGATTCCAATCCCCTCTCCCATGGGACCCCACCGAGATCCTGCAGTCCTGCCATTCTTACCAATCCACGTCATTAAAGCGGGAATCATGGATGGATCTGCTTTACTGATACATGTTAATTTCATTTACATTCAAGAGCTATGACTTTTTATTCTTTATGACTGTCTGCTTGTATTACAGTATGCCATTTCACAGTATAACTAATAGCCAGAGAGTTTTTCAAAATGCATTACTTTGTGTCAGATGATTATAGACGAAAAAAAAATTTTTTCAATTTAAAGTGGGTAGCATATGCCAGGTAATTTTGTTTTTTAGAACAATTGTTGAGAAATGTTACTGAAATATCTAAATATGGTTGCAGACTTTGGTATCTTGGCAAATCTGAGCACAATTTGTTGAGTGAGTGAGAAAAACATGTTTTTAAAGGCATGTACTGTAATTAAAATCTACAAATGCAAATAGATAACGTGCAATAAAATAAGATATGTATTTTCTTTCTACTAGTGAAAGAGAACACTAAAACTGACTATTGTATGAAACAAACACACGCATGCACATTTCTTCATTTGCTTCTCAATTAATCTCACTGAACTTTAGGAGAAACTATTAAGATATTAATGAGATTTCAGTTCTATGTTTTCTTTGCTACACAGACACTAACTGAATAATTTCTGATAGTTTATTGATGTGTTCACACTTGGTTCAATTAACATGAACTCTGGTGCGATTGCTCTGTTAGTGCAGATTATGTGAATATGAGTGAACGCTGCCACCCGAATCCCAAACAAACCGACCGAGACCCATCTATTCAGGAGGTCTCAGCCCACTTCCTAATGAACTCGAGTGAAATATGAACACAACACTGACTAAAGACATCTAAACAAACCAAAAACATGACGTGATGTCACAAGATGCAACCCTAAAAAGGACAATGCTCAAGCATCCCTGGTTATTCTCTTCATAGGAGCTACGTTGCCCATTGCAGTTCGGTATGGGCATCTTCATTTGTGTGTGTAACGGAGGAATTCCTGGCACTGTTTTGACTCCTTCATTTTATTAGCTCTTTGTGAGTTTTCAGTTGGTAAAAATACCATCATACAGTCACCATGATTTTGCCAAGTGCAACATGCTCCTGGAACAACATTCCTGCCTGAAAATTCTTTCTAGGTCTTAACCCTATTCCTAGCCCTAAACCTAACCCTACCCATAAATTGTCACTAAAATCAGAGGGAAATGATAGGTGGATAACACTGATGTAGAAGCACCTAACCCTGTTTGTAAGTCTAAACTTGACATAAACTGTAAACTTGTCCCTCAAATCTGATTGGTTGATCGGAATGTTGATCCAGGATCATGTTGTACTTGGTGAAATCACATTTGCCCATGTATACGGACATACAACAAGCAAATTTGGTTCCCTTTCGTAGTCACTCCGAGTTACGTCGAGTGACGGAGAATGGGGGTTTCGCCTAGAAAGCCTATCGACTTCGAGTATTACAAAATGAGCCTATGGCAATGAAATGCCATGGATCTGCGGAATTTGCATAGCGTATCTCCGCCCCACCGCGTGGGTATAAAAGGAGAGACGCCAGCAAAGGCAGATCATGTTTTCGCTTCGGAGCCAAGAGTATCTCTTCACTCCACAGCTATTTCTGACTTCGCTCTACGAGACGAGCCACTCTACAGTGTTGGTGTGACGGCGATCTGCAGCGAAATTCACATTGCCTGCTGGTCTGTGCAGTGATCTGCCAGTGAGTGTGTTTCTCCCTGCTCGCTTCAACATCGCGGAGTTTCTCTCCTTTCACAAAAAGAGCTTGCACGCGGCACGTCTTTTTAAAGACGGCTCGCCCGTGCATTTAAAAAAACAAAAAAAAAAACAGAATGGTTGCGGCAGCTTGGTATCGGACTCTGATGGGCACGAGCGTTGTCTGGTATGTTTGGGCTTGATCATACTAGAGCAGCGCTCGTGGATGACTCATGTTCTCTCTGTGGGAATATGACCATCGCGTCATTAAGGTCGAGACTCGGTGAACTCGCAAGAGTGAGAGTCCCCTCATCCACCACCCGATCTTCGGCTGGTGGCCAGGGTGACCGGAGGGTGTTGGTCTGGAACAAGGCGCCGACTCCGTGTCCACGCCCCAGCCCCCCCTCCTCAATGACGGTGCCCGCTAGTGAACAGGTGATTCCCACGGGTCTACCTTCTGGTGGCCCGTGTGTTTCATTTGAAGCTACAGAGGATGATACTATGTTTGTAGCAGCTTCACTAGGTGGGTTTGATTCTCTGGAAATGACCACTCGTCACAGCCGCCACCTCCTGGTGTGCATACGGCTGTGCTTGAGTCCGATCCAGAGATGACGGCCATGCTTTCCTGGGACGATTGGTTTTGGGTAAGGCCGCCGACACGTCCACGGCAAACCCCAATACCTTCCCTCCCGGACGTGCATGATGAGATCTCGAAGTCCTAGAAGACCCCCTGGTCTTCTCGGGACCGCTCGCTGATCTCATCCGCCTTTCCTCCCCTCGATGGGGCTGCTGCCATGGGTACACTGGGGTTCCCCCGGCTTAACGCTCTGTTGCGATGCTATATGTCCTCAGAGTGCTTCTTCTCGGCGCAATCCTAAGCACCCGTCCGTGGCCTGTAGTTTTTCGTCTACACTTGTGGCGAGATCCTATAGCGCCACTGGCAGCCGCCTCCCTGCTGCCATGGTCATTCTGCTGGTCTACCTGACCCAGATGCTCATGGTCCTGCACGAGGGCGGGACTGACCCAGGCCTCTTCACTGAGCTGCGTGCCGCCACTGACATCGCTCCCCGAGCGACGAAAGTGGCCGTACGCTCCCTGGGTCAGGTGATGCTCCCCATTCTGTGGCTGAACCTGTCTGATGTGCTGGATGTCGCGCGGCCGACATTCTGTCCGACATTCCCATATCTCAGGTCTGCCTCTTCGGCGGTGCGGTTGAGGACTTTGCCCAACAGCTCTCAACCGCCCATGTGCAGACTGACGTTGATTCTGTCCCGACGGCCCTGCGGTCCGCTCAGATCCCTCGGTCTGCCCACCGCCGAAGGCGCCCTCCCGCGGCTCCCTCCCCGCCCGTTAATGGGCCGGCTCTGGAAGCCGCGGGCGGACGCCACAGCCCTCTCCAGCCCCGCCCCCCGCTACATGCCAGGTTAAGCGGCGCTCTTGAGACGGGCTCCTCAGAGATGGGACTCGGTTCTTTCCAGGAGTGGGTAGCAGGACCACTCCTTTCCCCGGTGGAGGGCCGGGGGAGAATCTTTTGTTCTCTAGAAGGAACCGATACTCCCATCACTGAGCACACAGAGTCGGGTGACAGTACGCGACGCCTCCGTGCCTCGCTGCTCTCATCCCCCTCTGTCACAGAGTTCTCGGACCGCAGTGTGCGCCGCCCCCGGGCCTCGCCACTCCCGTCCCCCTCTGTTCCAGAGGGCGCAGACGACAGTGCGTGCCGTCTTCGGACCACACCGCTCTCGTCCCCCTCTGTCGCCAGCCCCCTGGCAGAGCAGACCCCCGTGGAACGCTGGTCCTTCCCTGGTCTCCTCTGTCAGGGCGCGGAGTCTGACCACGCCCCCGCACCGGGCCGCTATGCCACCCTCGCCTGGGCTGGTCACTCCGCCTCGCTGCCCCTCCGGGGGGACGTCTGACGTTCGCATGACCCCGCTGGTTCAGTTTCTGGCAGCTTGATTAGAGCTCCCCAACCTGTCCCGCTGGGTCGCCCGAACGATCAGGCGCGGCTATGCGATTCAGTTCGCTCGGTCTCCTCCCAGCTTCAGGGGAGTCCGCTTCACTATGGTCCGTGGCAATGCCCCCATCATGCGAGCGGAGGTTGCCACCCTGCTGGCGACGGGTGCAATCGAGACTGTCCCTCCAGCCGAGATGAGGTCGGGGTTTTACAGCCCGTACTTCATCGTCCCCAAGAAAACCGGTGGGTTACGCCGATCCTGGACCTGCGCGTCCTGAACCGCTCGCTTCTCAGGCTGCCGTTCAGGATGCTCACGGCCAAACGCATTTTCAAGTGTGTGCGGCCGCAGGATTGGTTTGCAGCGTTAGACCTGAAGGACGCCTACTTTCATGTCTCCTTTTTACCTCGACACAGACCGTTTCTCCGGTTTGCTTTCGAGGGGCAGGCATATCAGTACGCGGTTCTCCCATTCGGGTTGGCTCTGTCTCCTCGCGTCTTTACTAAGGTCATCGAGGCAGCCCTGGTTCCCCTACGCGAACACGGGGTTCGCATCCTGAATTATCTCGACGACTGGCTGATTCTAGCCCACTCTTGAGCTCAGGTTTGCGAACACAGAGACCTTGTGCTCCGGCACCTAGCCCGTCTGGGCCTTCGGGTCAACTGGGAGAAGAGCAAACTCAGCCCCGTGCAGAGGATCTCTTTTCTCGGTATGGAGATCGACTCGGTCGCCATGTCCGCACAGCTTACGAGTGAGCGCGCACACTCACTGCTGACTTGTCTTCGTCAGTTCGAGGGCAAGAGTGCGGTCCCACTGAAATTATTTCAGAGGCTCCTGGGGCATATGGCATCTGCAGCCGCGGCAACGCCGCTCGGATTGCTTCATATGAGACCGCTTCAGCTGTGGCTTCGCGATCGAGTCCCGAGGTGGGCATGGCATCACGGCACGCTCCGAGTCCCAGTGACTCCGACCTGCCGTCAGTTCTTCACCCCGTGGAGGAACCTCAGTTTTCTACGGGCCGGAGTTCCCCTAGAACGAGTTTCCAGGCATGTTGTCGTCTCCACAGATGCCTCTTGCATGGGCTGGGGTGCCATGTGCAACGGACATGCTGCCGCGGGCTCCTGAACAGGACCCCAGCGTCTTCTGCATGTCAATTGCCTCGAGTTGCTGGCAGTACGCCTTGCCCTGCACCGTTTCCACACGTTGCTCAAGGGTTAACACGTACTAGTCCGTTCAGACAATACCGCAACAGTAGCGTACATCAACCGCCAAGGTGGTCTACGCTCCCGCTGTATGTCGCAACTCGCTCGCCACCTCCTCTTATGGAGTCAGAAGCACCTGAGGTCCCTTCGTGCTATCTACATTCCGGGCGATCGGAACCTTGCAGCCGACGAGCTGTCTCGGTTCCGTCCTATCCCCGGCGAATGGCGACTCCATCCCCAGTCGGTCCAGCTGATTTGGGACCAGTTCGGGGACGCACAGATAGACCTGTTTGCCTCCCACGACTCATCCCATTGCGCCCTGTATTACTCCCTGTCCGAGGGCACGCTCGGCACGGATGCACTGGCGCACAGCTGGCCGCGGGGCCTACCCAAATATGCGTTTCCCCCAGTGAGCCTTCTCGCACGGACTCTGTGCAAGATCAAGGAGGACGAGGAGCAGGTCACTTTGATTGCGCCGTACTGGCCTACCAGGACCTGGTTCTCCGAACTAGTACTCCTCGCGACAGCACCTCCTTGGCCAATTCCTCTGAGAGAGGACCTCCTCTCTCAGAGACAGGGCACCCTTTGGCACCCTCGTCCCGATCTCTGGAGGCTCCACGTGTGGCTTCTGGACGGGACGAGGCAGGTTTGAGTACCCTGCCACCTGCGGTGGTGGCTACCATCACTTCCGCTAGAGCTTCGTCCACGAGACATCTCTATGCGTTGAAGTGGAACCTCTTCGTCAACTGGTGCTCTTCTCGCCGAGAAGACCCCAGGAGATGCTTGATCAGTGTCGTGCTTTCCTTCCTGCAAGACGGGCTTGAGCGAAGGCTGTCTCCCTCCACCCTGAAGGTGTATGTGGCCGCTATCGCTGCATATCACGAAGCAGTTGATGGTAAGTCTCTGGGAAGGCACGACCTGATCATCAGGTTCCTGAGAGGAGCGAGGAGACTGAATCCTCCTCGCCCTCCTCTCGTTCCCTCTTGGGACCTCTCAGTGGTGTTAAATGCCCTGCAGAGGGCTCCCTTTGAGCCTCTGCAATCAGTGGAGCTTAAGTTCCTGTCTTTGAAGACAGCGCTCCTGGTTGCACTGGCCTCCATTAAGAGGGTAGGGGACCTGCACGCATTCTCCGTTGACGAAGCGTGCCTGGAATTCGGGCCGGCTTACTCTCACGTGATCCTGAGACCCCGGCCTGGATATGTGCCCAAGGTTCCTACTACTCCCTTCCGGGACCAGGTGGTGAACCTGCAAGCGCTGCCCCTGGAGGAGGCAGACCCAGCCTTGGCACTGCTCTGTCCAGTACGCGCTCTCCGCGCTTACGTAGACAGGACGCGGTGTTTCAGGACCTCAGACCAGCTCTTTGTCTGTTATGGTGGGAGACTGAAGGGAAAGGCTCTCTCAAAGCAGAGGTTGTCTCACTGGATAGTGGACGCCATTGCTTTGGCTTACCAACAGCAAGGCCGACCGTGCCCCCTTGGTGTGACAGCCCACTCCACCCGGAGTGTGGCTTCCTCTTGGGCTCTAGCGCATGGCGCCTCGCTGGCAGACATCTGTAGAGCTGCAGGCTGGGCGACACCTAACACATTCGCCAGATTCTATAATCTCCGAGTGGAGCCAGTGTCCTCCCATGTACTCGCTTCAACCAGCTAGTTCAGGACCCGCTCAGGTGTCTTCGCTTGCTCGCCATTCCACTCCACGGACTGGATACGTGCGATTTATTTCCTCAGGTGAGCCTTCCCTTCGGAAGCCCTGAGTTCCTCCAGCACTGTTGACGCTGGCGCCAGTATCTATTGCTTGTGCGTCGGCTAGGTGCCTCCGTGTGCATGGTTCCTCCCCAGTAACCCCCACACGTGTTTTCCACTGTAAGCCTCTTTGAGCATGTGTCTTTCCCTCGGCAAGCCACCCTGCCACCCCTGGAGTTGAAAAGTTGCCACCCCACGGGCTGGTTACTCCAGTGTTCTTCCATATGAAGCCTTCGGGCCATATGTGTATTCCTAAGTCCTCCCTACGGGTAGGCATGCAGCGGCATATCTCCTCTGAGATATGCTCCCCAGTGTACCTTGGTATTCCTGTGTTAAGTAGGACTCCTTCGTCCGTGCCAGTATCACGACAGGGGGATCAGACTTTCGCAGGGCACTGGAAGACAGCTGTGAAGGTGGCGTGATTACACGGGGACCCCCATTCTCCGTCACTCGACGTAACTCGGAGTGACTACGAAAGGGAACGTCTCGGTTACGGATGTAACCGTCGTTCCCTGAGTAGGGAACGGAGACGTTACGTCTCCCTGCCACTTCCGCTGTACCGCTGGGTAGACGCCTGAGTTCAGTCTCGGCTCCTCAGCGAAGACATGATCTGCCTTTAGTGGCGTCTCTCCTTTTATACCCACGCGGTGGGGCGGAGATACGCTATGCAAATTCCGCAGACCCATGGCATTTCATTGCCATAGGCTCGTTTTGTAATACTCGAAGTCGATAGGCTTTCTAGGCGAAACCCCCATTCTCCGTCACTCGACGTAACGTCTCCGTTCCCTACTCAGGGAACGACGGTTACATCCGTAACCGAGACGTTTTGTATCTTTAGGTTAAGTGTCAAAAATGACAGTGTTAAAGGGGTCATGACATGGTTTTTTGTTTTGTTTTATTATGTTCCCTTAGGTGCAATTATAGTATTACTATAGTTTTTTTGTACAAAAAAACTTTAAAAATATAGTGATTTATGACCTTTTCCCACCCTGTTTCTCACCTCTGATTCAAACAGTCTGTTTTGGAAGTGTTTCCCCTTTAAGAGTTCAGTGTTAACGCCCACTGTTATGATTGGCTAACGTCAGTGCTGCTTATGCATAAATTATTAACGTTTAGCATTTTGTATCACACGTAGACTACACAATGCTCCACCACGTGAAACCATCGTGTCAATTCTCAATTGATTTTGATTCAAATGCGCGAGGGAGGGAGAGAGAGAGAGAGAGTTTGAAGGCGCGCGCGCGTCCGGGGCTCTCTCTCTCTCTCTCTCTCTGCTCGTTCTTCAGTAACATGCCCTGTCACACTCATCTGATTACTCACCGTTCAAATTAAGCTTTGGCGGGCTGCATATGCTGCAAATAAACTGCATCCGACTGTTTTCCCTGACGTCTGGATCGTTCGGCAGCGTATTCAAACACTCAAACAGGAACAGCACATCTGCGTGGCATCGCAGTCATCTTGTAAACAGACCCACTCGCTGCACGACAACGCATGCGATGATGCGAAATGAGGCGTAGTTGTCTTGCGCTGGAGGCGGTCATATGCAAACGCCTGGTACATCACTTCGCACCGTGATGTCACTTCATACCATGGATCTAGAACAGTGTTTCTCAACCTCTCCTGCAGGGACCCCCTGACAGGACATGTTTTTGTTTTAACCCTGAAATGGCACACCTGATTCAATTAATTAAAGGCTCAAAGGCTTAATGTGTAGCTGACTAATTGAATCAGGTGTGCCATTTCAGGGTTAAAACAAAAACATGTCCTGTCAGGGGGGTCCCTGCAGGAGAGGTTGAGAAACACTGATCTAGAACGAGCTGTATTTAGAGCTTGATTAAATAAATGCTTCGTTTATAATGGGGAGGACGTCGTAAGCTATGAAACTTGCAGGAAGTTTTAATAGTACATAGATCTCTTATATACCAAAAGATCACGGCAAATTTGGTTTCTCATGTCATGACCCCTTTAAGCGAACCAGTACTAAATGTATCACTTTCTATTTTGGCCCATACCAAAAGAACCAAGAGAACCAAACTACAAATGTAAACACCCTACAATTCGATTCAGTGGATATATTCTCCATATTGCTCTAGATTAGTGTTAATCTCTGTCATATTATCCAGCCCTGAGTATACATGCAATTGAGAGCAGAATTGATGTTCATGCATAACCAGAGAGGCTGATCAGACTGGGACCGAGCTCAGGTATACAACCTCAATCCATTCTCATAGATCTGTTAGTTTGTCTGATCACTTGATCAATACCATATAACCTTAGAAGGGTTTATTTAGGCATGCGACTCTAGTATTAGTAGTATAAACACAGAGGGGAAAGAAACATGTTGATTTGTTTTATTACAGATCAGGAACAGATGCAGGAGTAGCTAATCATTGGGCCATTGGACCGCCACAGAATCCCCACATGGGCCTTTTACATGGCCAAACCCAGACATCAGATCAGATCAAATCAATAAGATCCTCGGCAGTGCTTACCATGCCTCTTCTTTCGCCCGCCCATCTCTCTCTCTCTCTCTCTCTCTCTCTCTCTCTCTCTCTCACAACACACACACAAACACACCTTGAATTCATTGAATTCTTCCACTGTTTGGAAAATAGATACTACAGCGCTGTAAATATAGCCTTATACATGATGAGATATCAATAACACATCGAGTTGAGTTGTCACGCTGAAGAGATGAATGAGACCATTAGAAGCTGTTAATAGTGTGTAGGCAAGAAAAAACGAACTGAGCTTCACGCTTTGTGGTGATCTCACTGAGTTAAGCAAAAATGTTCTTCTACTACATGGCAGCATCCAGATAAAATGTCCACAGATACGATTTAAAACACACAATTTGCGCGCAGTATTTAAAGGGATTATTCCCACTAAAATATAAAATTCTCTCATTATTTTCTCATCCTCATGTTGGTCAAAAACCTGTATGACTTTCTTTATTGGAACACAAATGAAGTATTTGAGGAATGTTGGTAACCAAACAGTTTTATTTAGTTAAAAAAAAAAAAGTGAAGTCATTCGTGTTTTAGGATGATATATGGCTTAGGAAACTAATGGTTGTTTCTTTAACTATAAACACTTTTGGCCAAATGGACGTGTATATAAACATAAAATGTTCACTTTTCACAATCAAACTAGTTTATTTAATGCGTTTAGTAAGAACGTCTAACTAAAAATATACACAGACAATAAAAAATTAGAAGATTTAATTTAAATTTAAATTACTATTTTAAATTTTTTTATTTAGATACAGTAGAGACTGTATAATACAACAGTCATATTTTATACACAGAAAAATAATAATAAAAAGAAAGGAACACACACACACACACACACACACAAAGAAAAAATATTCCACTCTAAAAAATGCTGGGTTGTCTTATTTGGGTCAAAAAGGAAAATATGAATAAACCCAACTGTTGGTTAACATTTTTGGTAACACTTTTGTTTAGGGTCTAATTCTGACTATTAACTAGTTGCTTATTAGCATGCATATTGGGATATTGGCTGTTTATTAGTACTTATAAAGCACATATCAATGCCTTGTTCTGCATGACCATTCTACATCCATAAATCCTACCCTATACCTAAACTTAACAACTACCTTACTAAATATTAATACGCAATTAGGAGTTTATTGAGGCAAAAATCATAGTTAATAGTGAGAATTGGACCCTAAACTAAAGTGAAACCAAATTTGTGATTTTGTAATAAAACTTTTAATCCCAACAGTTGGGTTTTTCCGTATTTGACCCAAACGTGGATTGAAACAACCCAGCATTAATAATCTATTTTTATATGATTGCTTTAAATGATTTCATCATTTAGTTTGAAAGTAAGTATTAGATGAGGGTAATAAAATCTATACATTGTTTGGTAACACTTTACAATAAGATCCCATATAGTCAACATTATAGCATTAATTAAATTCATTAACATTGAGCAATACATTTGTTACAGTATTTATTGATCTTTTAATGTTAGTTAATAAAAATACATCAGTTACCAATAATTATTTTCAATGTGACCTTCATAACTACATGAAAAAGTTGAAATCTGTTGAAAATCCACAGTAATTTTACATAAAACACCATCTTCACTGAAAACTCATATATATATATATATATATATATATATATATATATATATATATATATATATATATATATATATATATATATATATATATATAAAGTCACATAAAAGTCTTGCTGTATCTTTTTGTCTGATGGTCAGGTTATTTGTAAGTCTAACTTTGCTGTGACCCGTTACTCATTTGTCAGCCAACTGTGTCTTGCATTGATCCTCATACAATCATTGACAGGGCATCATTGCTCTGAGTGCTCAATCAGGAACTGCAGCTGAACGACAGTTTCACTTCTTCACATCCATTTGTTAAGCAGCATTTCCAGCTTATAATCCGCGTGCCACTCACATCACTGGCAAAGTGTGCCCTCACCACACGAATCACAATAGCCCGTCGTCACAATAGCTGTGTTTTGCGGGGCGGCACACGGCTGTGGGTTTTTAGAGTGCCGTATAGAAGCCGAAACCCATTGTGCTCGGGTTTCCTCTGTTTCTCCTCACACTGGCTGTCATTCTGCTAATTGTGTCCCTTTCAGGGCTTTGTAGATCAGCACACTTCTGGACCCGAGTGTGAAAAGAAGAAGTGGTGGGGGGGGGGGGGGGGGGGGTCGGGTTAGCTCTGGCCCTCTGAACGAGGGTCGGGCACGTGCGCTCCACAATGCAGACTCCAGATTAGGGGCTGAACAAAAGCCGGGCGAACTGTAATTACACAGCAAACAGCTCTGAGGGTGAATGGGGGGACTGACACTGCTCCATTGGCAGCTGTGCTTCAAGCAGACTCTTACAGTAAAGCAGGGGAGGAGAGGAGGTGGAGTGGACACACGCCATATGCCTCCCCTTTCCCTGCACAAACACACTCAGGCACAGACAGCGCATGGGCTCCAGAAGTCTGAGAACACTAGTGAAATGCTTCTGCTTTTATCAGTGAAAAGTGGACTTCAGTATCTTAGCGGTTGGTTTGTCCCTCTTCTGCTTTAATGACAGCAGCTTTTGTTTTGCATGAACTTCAAAAGTTTGTGTAAAACCTGATGCTCATGTTGTCCAGTGTGATTCGATTATTCGGATTTAGCACTCTTATGGAAATATGATAACATTTTGTTGTTATCATTTAAATCGGATTAATTTTCAAATGGTTTGTTGTGAATAAACATCTTTTCAAATCATGACTTTCTGTTATGCAACAGGGTATTGATTTTAAACATGTCCTCTGTAGAAGACAGCAGGGATTTTGGGGAGACTAAACAAGTGAATAGGGAAATAAATAAATATTCTTATGAAATATGAGATATTCTTATGAAATGTAGCCAAGTTATTACTCCCATTATTGCACTTCTTTTTTTTCATTACATGTTGGTCCAAGAACACATCAATATGCAAATTAGATACAATGTAGAATGGGAATACCCATTCATGGCCATGTTTACACTCATATTGTATGAAGTAAAACAGTATATCAAATCATTCTGTTAAATCTTTCATAACATAGTCAAGAATTATCTTTAAGTTTGGTTAAAAAATAGCCTGAAACTTAAAAACTGACTGGTGAATTAAAAAACTAAAAAACTAAAACATTGCCTATACATGTTTTTTCTTGTCTTTTCATTTTCTTATAAGTCCTGGTGTCCTCATAGACATAAAATATAAATAAGTTTTCTTTTTCAAAAAACAAACAAACAATGTAATGATATGAAACAACTAAATTCATAACTCCCATTGGTTATAAAAAAAATATTATTATTATTTAAAGGTTTAAATATATTTGTTTAGTTACAGGTTTTAATATTTGTTATAGGTTTTCTTTTTCCTTTTATATTAATTTATTTTATTTTAGTTTCATTTAATTCATCTCTCTCTCTCTCTCTCTCTTATTTATATATATATATATATATATATATATATATATATATATATATATATATATATATATATATATATATATATATACAGTATATATATACAGTATATTCTCTTAAATCCAAAAACATTCTGTTTATTTACAGGCTCAAATGAAAATAACCCCCCTGAAAAAAAACTGCATGCGTGCATATGAGCAAACGCATTGCATACTAAACTGTTGCAAAATAGAGAATTAAAAAAAAAATGATTAACAGTTTTATTTGATCACAGTATCTAACCTGTGCACTACAAAATCAATTTGATCTTTCATGCTGTGAAAAGTTCATACAACATTAGTCGGTATTCAAATAAAATGTGATCAGTGACGGCTTTCTGTAACAGATTGTAAGCCCCAGTTTTAATAGGTGTGACTAATGGTGGCCTGATATTTCCTACTCAATGCTAATTTGTGGAGGGGTCTTAAGCCAGCACTAGAATCTGCTTAAGCTGGTGAAATAAGGGATAAAGTTGCAGAGAGGTTAAAGACTAGAGATGAGGCAGCATGTTGGTTAGACTGCACTGAAGCACACTAGGGGAGCTATTGAAATGCAGCATGACTGGCTCAGGCTAATTAACAGTAGGGTCCAATTTACAGTACAGGTGGAGCAATTACAGAGATGGAGCCTGTAAGCAGAAACACAGGGTTTTAGGGCACACAATAAGTCAGTATTGGGCAAATAAAACTGTGGACACATGACAGTGTCATTTGGTAATGCGGGTCTCTCTGGTCTACACAAACTGCAAACACTATAAACTAAATGAGCAGCCATTGGCTAAGGTGACATAGGGAGAAAATCAGGGGTGAAAACAAATGCAAACTCTTTAAAGAGGGTTTTGGCATGTGGAGAGATCATATATATACATACATACATACATACATATATATATATATATATATATATATATATATATATATATATATATATATATTTCATGTTTTATTTATGGAGACACTCCTTATATATTACACATGACAGTTCAAATTTATAAATTATTTATTAATTCATAAATTCATTATTGTCTGTTTGTGCAATGACAATAAAGTAAATTAAATTTAAAGTAAACTTCGACTCTTAAAATGTATAAGTTTACTTTAATATATATATTTTTATTTTAGTAGTTATATATATATATATAAAACACGGGTTGCCGTCAATATGAAAAATGAAAACTTTGGGGGTGAAAACAAATGCAAATGCAAAGGCAGTAAAGAGGATTTTTTTAACATGTAAAGAGGATTTTTTAACATGTGAAGAGTTTAGAATCATTTATTTGATTAGAAATCTGCTTAGATGTTGACAATGAACTCAAATACTTTCATGTTTGTTTTTTTTTGTTTTTGTCTGTGGAGGCACTCTTGATATTTCAAATGTATATATAGGCTACATACATATATATATATATATATATATATATATATATATATATATATATATATATATATATATACAGAACATTTTTATAATTGTATATTTATTTAATTTTATAAATATAAAACAATGTTTCATATTTTGAACTACAATGTAATGTTGACATTCTTATTTGCATATTCATAACATTAGACAAGTAGAGCACACTATGTCGCTACTTTTTTTTTAAAACATAGTAGAAAAAAAACTTAAACAAAACAAAAAAAGATTGCTAAACTCTGGGTTAAAAGTACCCCTAACTTGGGGTTAAATTTGAAAACCTACTAGTCTTAATGATTCATTAGGAATATCCAAACAAACAATATTAAAATCAGCTCCATGACATGATTAATGAATGGATCATCTAAGCAGTCATCAGCGTTTTTGTTTGTTCATGTTAAACTTTGTGTTATTTCCTTATAGAGTGACAAGGGAAGTCCCTCATTCATTGTCATTGAGCTTAGTTTGGGGTTTGACGATCAGATCAGCCCACACCCTCTCTCACATTGTCCAAAGTTCCTCAGGAGATGGACTTAAAGCCCAACCGTCACCACCTGATCCTGATCACCATGGCCTGAAGGCTCCATTGAAATAACAAGGCCTTTTAGACTTGCTACTTTAAGCTCCTCTAGAGCAATTATGCATTCATGTGCGTGTAATTGGCATCCACGAATATGAAAAGTTTGGTGGGCCCTTAAACACTGTTAGGGTCTTTGGATGTCGCCCTTGTCAGACAAAGCCTGGAGGTGTTACCCCATTTCCATCTATTTAGAGTGCTGGGAAGAGGTTGAAACAGTCCTGTGTTTACAGTAAACTTTAGGGAAAAATGCTGAGTGCTACTGAACTGCTATTCACCCACTTATTAGTATCTACCCTACCAGCCATCAATAGCTGGAGTCTTAATTAAACAAGCAGATGCTGGAGTGTCAATCATACGCAGAGACAAGACTGTAACAGTCTAATATACCATCGTTCTGCTGGGCATTTTGTTCCCCTGACATTACTGTAAGCTCTGAAGGAGAAATCACGTGAAAGAAATGCAGACAGAAAACATCAATGTAATCCACCACAGCATAGCACTTTATTTGTTTCTCTATACATAATTATAATTTCTTTTTTTTCTGCAAAAGCAAAAATGAATATGTACTTAGTAACTTAAAGGGATAGTTCACCCAAAACATTTGAACATTCTTCAAAATATCTTCCTTTGTGTTCAACAGAAGGAAGAACTTCATGCAGGTTTAGGAAAAGTTAAGGGTGAGTAAATAACGACAGATTTTTTTTAACTATCCCTTTTATCCATTTTAAAGTGAAACTTAATAATAATAATAATAATAATAATAATAATACAACTTTTAAAATATAATTGATTATTAATATATATACACATGAAAATAACTGACCGAATAAATAAATAAAAATAATTCATATAAAAATAATAGTGATTAATTGCTTGATTAATCGCATATAAAATAAAAGTTTGTAAAATTTTTTTATATATATCACACACACGTGCACGCACAGGCACACACACACACACACACACACAAACACACACACACACACACACACACACAAACACACACTCACACACTTACAAATTTTTATGTTACATGCGATTAATCACGATTAATCGATTTGACAGCACTAATAAAAGAACAAAGAATATGATAAATAAAACCTTTAAAATAAATGTTTGAAAAAAGAAAAAGGAAAGAGATTTATTTATGATAAGATAGCGTGAAAAGGGCCAAAATCACAAACAAATATTAACTCTCCGTTCTTTATCATTTATATGAGAAAGTGGTTAAAAAGCCAGAATTATGCATGAATTCCAAGCCTTAAATCAAAAGCTTCTTGTCGAAAAGAGAGAGCTCAATTCTCAATTCTCCACAGGATTTTGCTTTGCCTGCGTGGTGTCTTTGTCAGAAGCAGTTGTATGTTATCTGAGTAACAGAAACAGCCCTGGTAATCCTTTACGTGGCAGGACGCATAACTGTTCAAACTCCCCAGTCAGTGTGGGGGTTCGTGGCGCTCCATTGTCATTGAGCAGCGGCTCACACAGTGTTACCATTGCATTCTTTGTAATGTGGCCTGAGTTTTTTGCATGACCATGAGGCCAATCTGCTTGGATTGCTGTGCTTGGTAAGGGGCCTGTAGGTTTTCAATGAGGTCTGTATTTCACTCACTTTCAACTGTTATGCTCCCTGCCTATCTTTGTCCTCAGTGTTAGTGTGCCGAGAGGAGCTGAAGGTGTGATGTTATTTTATTTAGAGTTCGACTAATTAGACCACATCTCTAAGAGTTTCATCCAGCTAATGATATTACCAGCCAAGGCTAATTTAAGTGGGAGCCTTTCCAGAAACGGCACTATAAAGAACATCCAATCAGAGGACAGAAAGAGACTCGAAAGCCATTTACTGATGAGAGAGGGTATAGCAGAATGGGCGAACTTTTTTATTGCTTTTCCCCCTCTAATCCATAAGAATGGGAACAAACAGGCAGCTACTAATAATAATTACATTTACAATGTTCTCACAGCCGTCACAAACATAGATCCTCTGTGGCCATAACGGAGAGAAAGAGAGTGTATGTTCGGGAAAGGCTTTGTCAGAACCATGTATGATTTCCTTTAATAGTTCCAGAGGCCCAGACACAGATTCATTAGTGATTCCTGTAAAGTCCATCATGTCAGGAGGGTTAACAGGAAGAGCGTCGGCAAGGCCACACAGAGAGCTTTACTCACATCTGTCTCTATCTGCTCTCACCTTGCACCTCTTTCAGCCTGTTTCTCATCTCATATCATTAGCTTTATATATAGCTCATATCACTTGTGCTTTAATTGTGATTATTTCAAGCACACACTCACAACATTTATCTTATTGTCTGAAACATGCATATACGGATGATTCTTCAATTAGGAAAAATTTTCTGTCCTTAAATAACATTTTGTTTTAAAGAATGGACAACCTTTTATTGTTTCCGGATGTTTAAGTGTTATCACTCTTAAGTAAAGTTTCTAAATGGTTGTGTCAGCTGCTATAGAATCTTTTATGGGGTTCCCATCATGGAATTTAAAATGTTATGAATAATCAGCTCGTAAACATACTTTATCACTAGAAAAATTGAAATAAACCGTGGGTTCAAGTACGCTTAACCTTTTTCTAAGAGTGTAATGCATATTGCATTTAGCAGAATTACTCTATTATGGGCTTGTCATCTAGCACAAATCCAATTCAAAACATCATAATTGTAATTGCATTATATATTCGAAAACCATAAATGTAATTCATTTTAAAATGTCTACATAATAAGAATAGCTTTGTTTAAAAGGTAGCCTATTATTTGAGAATTTAAGTTCAGAAACAATCAATTTTCTTTTTTTTTTTGCATACATTTCTTTTGCTAACTAGCTGCATTAGAAAGTCCAAGGATTAAAAAAATGTTGTTCAAAACGGCATTACCATCATGCACAATATTAATCAGCCGGTTCAGCTGCATAAACTATTTAAAAGTTAGTCATCTAATTTTTTCTTTAAGTCTGAAGCCAATTGCATATACATAGCCATTATGTTGACTGTGTCTTGAGTAGGCTACTATGGCCAACTAGTGATTATCAATCAGTCTTAATTTTGGTATCAAATTAGACTAATCTACGTTTTTATGTAGGCTACTTGACTTAAAGGGATAGTTCACCCCAAAACTAAATTCTGTCATCATTAACTTACCCATGTGTTGTTCTAAACCTCTATGAATTGCTTTCTCCTGTTGACCACAAAAGATGATATTTGAAAGAATGTTAGTAACCAGAAAGTTGATTGTAAAAATGCATATAAAAATACTATGGAAGTCAATGAGGCCATCAACTGTTTGGTTACACATATTCTTTAAAATATCTTCTTTTGTGTTCAACAGAAAAAATAAACTCATTCAGGTTTGGAACAACTTGAGGGGTGAGTAAATGTTGACAAAAAATTCATTTTTGGGTGAACTATCCCTCTAAAACAGTATTAAAGAAAAAATAAATGTGAATAACTAGTCTTAAGACTAGTCTTAGCAGTTTATGCAACAAGCCCCTGGCACAATGAAAAGGTAGATTGGTAGATTGAACCTGAAAACGTAAGACTAACTTTTTTGGTCAGATTTCTTAACTTTGCAGCAATGTTTGCTTTTTAGCAGATCTTTATTTCAAGACATGTGAATTTAAAAGGTCAGAAATGCTTATAATGTAAGAACCATTCAAATAAATAAGTTCAGCAAATGTCCTCAGTTACTCACATACATTCATTACTCAATGTGCTTCACTCTTCAGTCGCAGGCATGTGAGGTCAAATGGACTCTTTCGCCATCTTCTGGTGAAATGCAACGCGGCAGACAGTTCAGGAAAGTCGATTTTAGAATTGTGAATTAACAAACACAAGTAGACATACGCACTTTGATCCAGCTATATTTATATTTATGTTGGTTTGGCTAGTTATCAGCTGAAACATGCCCCAAAACCTGTATGCCAACCTTTTTTATTCTAATTTACACTGTAAAAAATTTGACGTAAAATCAACAGTAACTTACTGGCAACAAATATCCAGCAAGCTTCAGTATTTTATTCCACGGTAAAATTACTGTAAATCTGACTACAGCAGTCCACAGCATACTGTATAATAACTTACAGTAAATTTATACTGTAAAATTAATTACAGTTCTTGTTTTTGCACTGTATTTTAAAATACTGTAAAGTTACTATGCAGTATAATTAATTACGGTAGTTTTTATATTGACATATATGCACAACATATTACAATCTGTTACACAATTAAAAAAAGAATGACATTTAAAGGCTTGTATGCAAAAAATATTTCACACAGTTATATTACTGATTATTAAATGCAACGTCAATTATGACAACACTCAGAAGTCAGTTTAAAAACTTTTATTAAAATTGAATTCATTAAACTGTAAAAACACTCCTGACTTGGAAGGTCCAATGCAGATCCCAGATTTTTGCTGCCTACAGAGAACAAAACACAAAAATTGAGTTGCACTACAGCTTGAGAAACATCAATGTGATAAACAGCTTTCATTTAATTAACAGTAGGCTATATGGAACCACAATACATTCAACCAGGAGATGTGCCAAAACTTAATACCTTTAAATGAGAATGAAACTATGTGAGGGGGAGTACATTTTTGGGTGTACGCTACTATCCCTTTAAACTAAATTCTGATCTGATCTCCTCGATCCATGTTAAAATCTGGAACCGCTCTAATTTTATGAATTTTAATGCATTCTTCAATAGCTAATAATGATTTTCTCGGGGATTATAAAACGGGGATTATAATGGCCATTTTCGTGAATATCAAATATACAACTAAATTAACCGCAGTCCGTTGGCAGTGGCTGTATACAGACATCAATAAACTAATATAGTAGCCCACACTTGAAGAAGTGAATGAAAACGAGTCAGCAAAATCGAACCCTGTAAACGTCTGGTCTGAATGACTGTGGATGCCGAGATGAGGGAATTCATTTGGCGCGACTTTCACTGCCTGTGTATTCACTTTAACTGTGCATCGGTTGTACTCACGTTATAAATGTATAATATGACTTAAAACACTGTTGTCCCTTCAAGTTGTGCATAACATGGGTCGATTTCGAACATAGCCTTGTAGGGGTAACGTTAGGCACGTATGAGGCCACACAGGCCACACGCACGTACGGTGTAATTTACACACAAATGTTCAGAAACAAGAACATTTCGATTACTTTGTTATAAACTTGAAATTATTAACTAACATTAACAGCAAACCTTGTGATAAATAGTATTTGGCTAACTGGATCTGAATGTTTGCGTTACAAAGCTATCAAACTCACCACCGATTTAATGGTAAAACGAATATCTTCACATTTGGGGTGAACAATTTAAAAATACACATCTTTAAGATACTGAATAAAAATAAAAATGTACATCTCACCTGGCTGGTTCTTGCTGGTAGTGCCCGTCCTCAAAGGCTCAGGATGAAATGGAACATTCGAGTGACGGCTGACGGTTTAGATTATTGGTTGCCAGGTGTAGGCTATATCCCGTGCGTTTCTGCTCTTTATGTAATTAAGTGTGTTTATAGAAAGCAAAATAATAATAATAAAAAAAACATCATGGGAATTGATTTTATCTATTTTACCTAGCCTATGTTAATAATCATTGGATGGGACTACATCTCCTACCCCAAAAAATTGTAGGCTATACCATATGAGATTAGTTGGGTTTGTGACCAAATCTGGCAACCATAAAGACACGCAATTAAAAAACACCCACATAAAATATTTAACTTTTTTTAACTATATGCTAAATGCCTTAATATATGGGTTACCTTATGAAACAATGTATTATAAAATTCCTGAACTGAAATTACCTCACTAAACCAAAAACGTCCTCTGTTGGGCTTGTCTGTTGGAATATTACTGTAATCAATTTAACAGTAATATAAGGATTACTGTAATTATTTTCCCACTCAGTTTTTTTTTTCAAAGAATAGCATAAATTGACAGCAACTTTCCTGTAAATCGTTTCTACAGTAAGACAAAGCTGGAAATACAGCAACAATACTGTAAAAGCTATCAAATTGACAGAAACTTACTGTAAACTGTTTCTACAGTAAACTTTCACTGATAATACAGCAATAATACTGTGAAAACAACAGAAATCATTTAATTGTATTCTTTTTATTGATGTATGAATACATGAATTACATTCTTTTTTTATACATCTTATTCATCTTTTATTTATGAATTCTAGATCCACATGTTAGACCTATTGATTTATTTAATCGTTTAGGCTATTTAGCCTATTATGCTCTGATATGTTTGATTATTTCCAAATGAAAGATCTTTTGTGCTCTAAAGATTGAGTGGGTGTATTTTCCATCAGAATGGTTTATGTGATGTACCTTGGTATCAAAATATGTTTCCATCTCTGCAGGCAAACGGTAGCCTAATACAAGATACAATATTCTCTTAAAGATCTTAAAACCACAGTTGCTTATTAAGTTATTCTGTGTGGTTTATAGGACAATGTTGGTTGACCTAATCAGACCTGGTACACAGTCTTGATGATGGCATCATAAAATGGTTGCAAGAGAAGTAGGCTACGAAGAACTTCAATAGTGACTTTCCCTCGTCCCTTCCTGTTACAGACACAGCATAATGTAGCTTAGTTTCACAAGACTATGGGCTTCTTCTTCTTCCTCTCCTTTCATTCTGCAAATATCATTTTGGGACTTTCTTTCTCTATACTCTGATCTGCACAAACTTCATCTGTCAAATGCAATACTTTGGATACGCCTATTAATACAGATTTACTTATTTCTAGAAGTAATTAAAGCACGCTGAAAACTTGTTTTATACAGTCTATGGTTGAAACACACAAGTCCTGACTCCTGACAAAGATGTTGGCTGTTGTCGAAAGGCGATTTTCCCCACCCTGAAATGCTTGCTTCGAGTTTTGTCCGTACGTGGTACCCGTATCAACTTGGTTAATCCAAAATGGCGACGACCACAGTTGGAAACGTGAGTTGTTCTTTAACTTTACTAAATAAATTAGTCCTTATTTCAAATTATACATAGATGTGCTGTAATGGGTCTGGTATATTATAGTTTTATCGTCGGTTTGCCATTGAATTGTCTGTTACTTCGCGGATAAATGACAAGATGCGGTCAAATTCACATTGGCTAACCTGATAGCCTTTATGATCTCTATTCTCTGCCAAATTGTTAACTAATATAATTGTCTTTTGCAGGATGTTATTGACACTGACCTTCCCACTGCCGTGAGCCTACTTAACAGTCTCACAGAACAGGTCTGTAATGTAATTTAGATGGACAGCATTACAATTGGATGATATAATACAGAGATATGAGGAGAATATGGAGAAGATATGATGATGATTGACACTTATATATTTTCAGGTTGCTTCAGTAACAAGTCATGTCCGGGATATGATAAAGAAAGTCAGAGAGAAAGCGTTTCAGACTTCTAAGGTAGAACTATTTTTATGGTATTAAAATTCTCTCTCTCTCTCTCTCTCTCTCTCTCTCTCTCTCTCTCTCTCTCTCTCTCTCTCTCTCACACACACACACACAATGTTTATGACATTTATTTTCCTTTTCGCTCTAGGGTTTGTCTTTTCTGGACTTGAGATATCATCTGTTACTGTTTTACTTGCAAGACATCACTCATTTGATCAGTTTAAAGACAGAAGGAGAAAGTTTGAAGGACAACAGCGCCATCCACAGGCTGGTCACCATAAGGACGGTACGACATAAAAAACTGTCAAATATTAATTTTCAATATTGACTATTGAATATTTTCTATTAATATTTGCTCATTGAATAGTTTTTTTTGACAATATTCCCTTAATCGTATATAACAAATCAAAGAGTTCAATCAAATTTTTGTAAAATCCCTCAGAATAATTGATTCATTCTCTACAATAAATTCTCAGTTTTCAGAATTCTGCCTGTTCAGGCTTCAAATCAAATGTGATACTGCAATAAACTACATGTTTAATAAATAAATTTACTTTATTTTTGCCTCATGCCTTGGTTAATTTCTGACTGGTACATAAGTTAAAATTCACATAGTGTATGCATCAGGTCACATCTGTTATAAATCCGTATTTTTCATTATTCTACAGTATGCAGACTACTTTTAATGCTGCTCTTATGCTTAAAGTGTATTTTTCCCCTTTCTGTCTTTGTTGTATAGGTTTTGGAGAAGATGCGTCCCCTAGATCAAAAGCTGAAATATCAGATTGATAAATTAGTGCGGACTGCAGTGACAGGCAGCCTCTGTAAGATTTTTGATGTTCTTGTCATTGATTGCATATTTTAAGAACACTGAACCACAAGTTTACTGACATGAATGATGTTGTTTCTTCCAGCTGAAAATGACCCTCTACACTTTCGCCCTAATCCTCAGAATCTGGTTAGCAAGGTAAAGTTCTCGTCATGTAATATAAGATATATTATATAGTATGTTTTTTAATGTTATATAATAAAAATATATATTTTATATTGTAATTATTTATTTTATAGTATATATTTTTGTATTGACAAAGCAAGTGTCGAGCACTCTGTAAAGTCTCCTCCAGCACATCCCAAAGGCTTTCAATGAATTTTGAGGTGCAAATGCATGTGTGAAAAAGATTCGTCATGCTCCCTACCAACCATTCATTCACAATTTGATTATCTTAACATTTTCCTGGAATATGCCCATGATGTTTCTTCCTAGATGGTTGTTTAAGAATTGAAAATCTACACACACACACACACACACACACACACACACACACACACACACACACACACACACACACACACACACACACACACACACACACACACACACACACAATCAATTAGGATTATAAAAACTGTTGCAAAACAAGTAACATGCTACAAACATAATAATCACTGCAACAATGATCCAATCACAGACTCTTAAGCATTTTTCTATTTAAATCCAAACAGCGACTTGTTTTTTTGGCCGGGCAGTGTATATACAATTTTATTTAAAATTGCTGCATTTCTTCCACACAGCTCAGTGAATCTGAGAATTCAGGTGATGAGGATGAAGAAGGAAAAACAAAAGGGGGAAAAGAGCCTTCATCCGGCAGGAGATACGTACCTCCTCGAATTGCTCCAATGCACTATGGTAAGTCCTTTTATTTTGCAACAGTTCAATTTATCTTTATTTCACATTAGGATTCAGATGTAGAGACATAAATGCAGGTAATACTCATCCCAAACCCTCTCCTGTCCATACATAGATGGGGACACGACGGAAGCAGACCGGCAGAAGGAGCGCATTGACAAACAGAAGAAAGCGGCTCTCCGCAGCTCCGTGATCCAGGAGCTCCGGCAGCAATACAGCGACGCTCCGGAGGAGATCCGAGACCGCAGGGACTTCCAGACTGAGCGGGAGAGCCGAGAGGAACAGAACAGGTACATCATGTGGAGGTTTTAGATAATAGAGGGTATTTTGAACCTAGTTTCACGTTTTCGATTATTATGTAAATGAAGCGTTTGATAGTCTTTAAGACGTTTTTTCCTAATACTCTTGGAAAATATTTTGTGAAAGGAAAAACTACGAGGAGTCCATGATGGTCCGTCTCAGTATGACACGCGAGCAGAGGCTCAGGAAGAGAGGAATGATGGGAATGGCATCACAGCTGAGTAACATCACACGATTCGGTGACATCACTGTTCTGACTGGGGGAGAAGCACAGGTGAGCTGGACAATGGCATCATGGGTAGTTTTGCATATCTTTCAAAAGTTCCAGTTGCCGTTGTTGTGACAAATAGCAGTAGTTGCACGTGTATTTCTGTAACAGCTGAAAATCCACTCACATACGCTGAACATGTAGAAATGCAGCGTTTCTAAAAGCTTCATGTGGTTAATCTACGACAGAGAGGACGTGCGCTGTAACACGTCTGCTGATCTCAGATCCTTCATTTTCTCTTTTCATAGGATATTGGTAATTCAAAACCCAAGAAAAAGAAGAAAACAATTAAGAAAAGTAAAAAGAAAAGTAAGTATTTGTTTTGTATGTTATGAGTGCTTTCAAAAATATAAGCTTCCAGTGTTGCATATTAATACATATTTTATGTTTTCAGTTTTCAGGAAGCACAAGTAAACCTCTGATGCAAAGGAGAACGTTTAAGAGGAATTTCAACAAATTCAACAATTTCTTTGCTTGGGACAGTTTCTATTTTCCTTCCATGAACAAAATGGTATATTGAAAAATATGTGTGGAGCTTTTTATGTAATTTTGGTTAATGCAAGATGTTGATCTCAGATTAGCATAACCAAGATCTCAGATTAGCATAACCAAGTGCATTCTGTTGTAGGACATTTTTGTAAATGTGATGGATGCTAGGATCGTAATGTTTACAATATTTTCACATTTAATTGAATATAATTTCAATTTTTGTGCTGATTGAAAAAAATTCCAATTCTACACCATTAATGAAGGCATGATCGTGATGCAGTCAAGAGTTAAAACATTTTTTCAACCCATGTAGAGTCCGCGTCCATTAAAGTGCCCATCACTTTTAAACTGCTGTTTTTTAAATGGTTTTTGTCCCTTCCAAATCGCTGGATTATATTAAATGTGGCCAAGTCATACTGTTGGTGCCATATAACTTTTTATAAAGTATATTTCTTTCAGATGAAACATGCTGTCTGAAAAGAATATACAATTCTTATATTATTTGAAAACTTCAGTTGTCAAGTCACCTTTATTTATATAGCGCTTCATACAATACAGATTGTTTTAAAGCAGCTTTATAGTGATAACAGGAACATTATTATTCATTTTGGCTGTACAGCATCTCTAAAAGAAATTAGTGTCATTGTTCAGTGTGTATTTAGTTCTGTTGTAAAGATGATTATTAAATTAGTTCATTTATATATAAAGTGGTTCTGCAGAAAACGGTGTCATCGTCCAGCTCAGTTCAGTTCTAATCCGATAGTGTCAGTGCAGTCAAATAATGTTATTGAATATTCAGTGGCCCCAAGTATAAAATAATGCTGAGCAATGACCTCAAAATCATGATACGCAGAACTGTTTCTTGCACAGGATTTGTTCAAATTTTGATGTTTATTGTTATGGCCAGTGGGTCTCAATATGTCTAATAGGTGTACACTGTATAACACTGTAAACAAACAGATTTCAGGACACAAGGGATAGGTTATAAAAGACAGGGTAAGATGCCTTCCTTAAAGGGATAGTTCACCCAAAAATTTAAATTCTGTCATTATTTGTTCTAAACCTGAATGAGTTTTTCTTCTGTTGAACACAAATGATATTTAGAAGAATGTGGGTAAACAAACAGTTTCTGGACCCCATTTACTTCCTTAGTATATATTTTTTTCATACTATTTAATTCAATGGTTGAATGTATGAATTCACTTAATTAGCCTATAGGTTTTAATGAAGAGTAAAGATGTTTGATATGTACATTGCATGCATGGAATTATTAAATAACCCCATCAATTACAAAATGTGTTTAGATTAGAATTAGATTAACCTCAAAAGTGTTGAGATGAAATTTTGCTATCGTTCAGAACATGTCCATTGTGATATTTTTTTAATGTGTTAATTATCATTTAGGGTATATATGGCAGAAAACTAAAGCTTGGACATTTGCATTTGAGTCCTCGTAACATAATTCAGGTAAAAGCTGTTGTACATTATGCTGGCATGAGAAACTTGCCTCGCCAAAACCACAAGAGTCCTCTGCACAGACCCTACGGCCAGCTTCAACTCCTCCCTCCCATATGCCAACGTGATGTATCCCAGTCTTCAAGCTGAAAGAACTGGATGATATATTCTGAATGATCAATCCACATTCTTGACTTATGATGCAGCCTGGAATTAAACCACACCATGTTCATTCGTCTAGCCCAGGGCTTTCCAAACTCGGTCCTGGTGGACTACTGTCCTGCAGAGTTTTGCTCCAACACACATGCATGGACATTTCTGGTATGCCTACAAGACCTTGATTGGCAGGATGAGGTGTGTTTGGAGCTGAACTTTGCAGGATTGGACACCCCTGGTCTAACCAGAGGCTCGGTCCCCCGACTGAGCCTGTTGTCTCTTTAAGATTTTTTTTTTTTTTCTCCATTTCTGTCACAGACGGAGTTTGAGTTCCTTGCCACTATTATCTTTTTGGCTTGCTCAGTCAGGGAAACTTAATATTCGACAATTATTGTCAATATCATTAATTTGATTGCACTGACACTACTGGATGAGATCTGTACTGAGCTGGATGACGACATCATTCACCTTTATAGATGAATTTAACGATGCATAACTGATTAACTTCACAGTTATTGAACCAAATCAACACTAAACTGATTTCAACTGAATAATGACTGCTAGAGCTGCTTTACAGCAGAATTTATTTCTATTTGCATCATAGAATATATTATGTTTCTGCTTATTGTACTGCTGCATTGAAACAGAATGTATTGCTATAAAGGTGGCTTGACCAAAAGCATACAAAAAAAAAAAAAAAACATAGGGTGGGCGTCCTGTCTGGCCAAACCACTGACAGGCTTCCCACACCTTTCGACCAATAAATCCCCCTACTGCCTACTGGATAATAATTTCTAATTAGTTTTACATGTCGCCCTCAAAAATGGTGATTTCTAGTAGGGCTGGGTAAAAAATATCGATTTCTCGATTTTAATCGATTCTCAATTTTACGAACCGATATCGATTCTTAAAGGGTTAGTTCGCCCATTTAAGACATGAAGTTGTATGCAATCCTTACCAGCACTATAGTGCATACACACTGACCCACTCTGTTGTCACCTCCCTGGTCAGAGTTCTGGCCGCTGGAAGTTTTTCAATAAAGTACTCCCGGTTATTTTCCGGGGCCACAAAACTGTGCGTTTTTACGTGAAAAAATGATTTGCGTTTCAAAGCTTGATTAATTTACCACACAAAAAACACGCCGGTCAAAATTCATACCTCAGTTTTAATCGGCACTATTTTCTATCCATTTCTATCAATCCGCACTGCTGTCAACGTCAACAGTGCGCACGTTCCGATCAGCTGTTGATAGCGCGACTCGCTGACAACATGTCTGACTGCGAAACTTCTGATGATGAAACCAATTTTAGCACAATGTCAGACGGATCAGATGATTAAAGTAATTTTAGCACAACGACAATGTTATTGATTGCAACACAAAACCTCAATTGTGTGTGTGTTCAATCAAATAGTTTTCACAGCAAATTGTACCAATATTCCTATAGCCTATACTGTTTTTATATTAGACATCTTTTCACGTGTTTTATAATGGAGTCTAAACATCAGCTTGTTTACCGTAGGCCTACAGTTTAGACATGGGATCATAAAGTTAGTAAATAGAGCTTACCCGTGGTACTGGTACAGCAAAACTCTTTAATTTTCCTTTTCCTCCTTGGTTGGGGATGTAATCGTCTTCGCTGAAGTGAGCACTACACACACGAAAATCCTTTATTCTGGATATTTTAGCTCCCGCAGAGTAGCCGATGGCAACCAGCCAAAGCTGTCTCATAGTTATATTCGAAACAGGAAAACGATATCTGAACTTTGATCCCGGCACATCCTTGTGGTCACAGCCTGGGAATTTACAAGTTCGCACCATTGTTAATTTAATACTTTTTACGTCGTTGTCAATCATTAGTGTAAACACTATGGAACAGCTGATCGGAACGTGCGCACTGTTGACGTTGACAGCAGCGCGGATTGATAGAAATGGATAGAAAATAGTGCCGATTAAAACTGAGGTATGAATTTTGACCGGCGTGTTTTTTGTGTGGTAAATTAATCAAGCTTTGAAACGCAAATCATTTTTTCACGTAAAAACGCACAGTTGTGTGGCCCCGGAAAATAACCGGGAGTACTTTATTGAAAAACTTCCAGCGGCCAGAACTCTGACCAGGGAGGTGACAACAGAGTGGGTCAGTGTGTATGCACTATAGTGCTGGTAAGGATTGCATACAACTTCATGTCTTAAATGGGCGAACTAACCCTTTAAATTCCAAGAATCGATTAGTCATCCTGTTTTCAGTTGATGAATGAATGGAACATTGTAGCGCGCATCCCATCCAATAAACGCAATAATTTTTGTGCTTTGTTACTTTTTATATGAAACAGTCTCAGATTTCAAATTACGTCCATTTTCTTACAAAATTCAAAAACAACCATTTTGGCGCTGTGGCGTGAGATCGCTCTGGCGCGCGCAGCTCAGCTCAAGAGAAACAGCAGCGCCGAGCACACATGATCTTCTCTTCCGCCTTAATATTACCAGTTACAGCGTGAAATAAACATGAATGAGCATCTGAAACTGTGTTAAAAGATAGAGTATAACTTATCGAAATCCTTATTGTCACATGGAATCGCTCAATCACTGTTTCAACCGTGGAAAGACGTCAGTGAAACAGCTTGCAAACAATGTCATGTAACGTCACATTTACCTCAGAAAAACCTTGTCCAGTGACCATGAACTCGTTAGTCAGCTAGAAAAATTAACTCTAGAGAGGAGCATTTTGCTAAATACAGGTCCTTCTAAAAAAAATAGCATATTGTGATAAAGTTAATTATTTTCCATAATGTAATGATAAAAATTAAACTTTCATATATTTTAGATTCATTGCACACCAACTGAAATATTTCAGGTCTTTTATTGTTTTAATACTGATGATTTTGGCATACAGCTCATGAAAACCCAAAATTCCTGTCTCAAAAAATTAGCATATCATGAAAAGGTTCTCTAAACGAGCTATTAACCTAATCATCTGAATCAACTAATTAACTCTAAACACCTGCAAAAGATTCCTGAGGCTTTTAAAAACTCCCAGCCTGTTTCATTACTCAAAACCGCAATCATGGGTAAGACTGCCGACCTGACTGCTGTCCAAAAGGCCATCATTGACACCCTCAAGCAAGAGGGTAAGACACAAATAAATTTCTGAACAAATAGGCTGTTCCCAGAGTGCTGTATCAAGGCACCTCAGTGGGAAGTCTGTGGGAAGGAAAAAGTGTGGCAAAAAACGCTGCACAACGAGAAGAGGTGACCGGACCCTGAGGAAGATTGTGGAGAAGGACTGATTCCAGACCTTGGGGGACCTGCGGAAGCAGTGGACTGAGTCTGGAGTAGAAACATCCAGAGCCACCGTGCACAGGCGTGTGCAGGAAATGGGCTACAGGTGCCGCATTCCCCAGGTCAAGCCACTTTTGAACCAGAAACAGCGGCAGAAGCACCTGACCTGGGCTACAGATAAGCAGCACTGGAGTATCCACAGTCAGTGATGGTCTGGGGTGCCATGTCAGCTGCTGGTGTTGGTCCACTGTGTTTTATCAAGGGCAGGGTCAATGCAGCTAGCTATCAGGAGATTTTGGAGCACTTCATGCTTCCATCTGCTGAAAAGCTTTATGGAGATGAAGATTTCATTTTTCAGCACGACCTGGCACCTGCTCACAGTGCCAAAACCACTGGGTAAATGGTTTACTGACCATGGTATTACTGTGCTCAATTGGCCTGCCAACTCTCCTGATCTGAACCCCATAGAGAATCTGTGGGATATTGTGAAGAGAAAGTTGAGAGACGCAAGACCCAACACTCTGGATGAGCTTAAGGCCACTATCGAAGCATCCTGGGCCTCCATAACACCTCAGCAGTGCCACAGGCTGATTGCCTCCTTGCCACGCAGCAATTTCTTTCTGTGTCTTAAACTCTTGCTTGAGGGTGTCAATTATGGCCTTCTGGACAGCAGTCAGGTCGGCAGTCTTACCCATGATTGCGGTTTTGAGTAATGAAACAGGCTGGGAGTTTTTAAAAGCCTCAGGAATCTTTTTCAGGTGTTTAGAGTTAATTAGTTGATTCAGATGATTAGGTTAATAGCTCGTTTAGAGAACCTTTTCATGATATGCTAATTTTTTGAGATAGGAATTTTGGGTTTTTCATGAGCTGTATGCCAAAATCATCAGTATTAAAACAATAAAAGACCTGAAATATTTCAGTTGGTGTGCAATGAATCTAAAATATATGAAAGTTTAATTTTTATCATTACATTATGGAAAATAATGAACTTTATCACAATATGCTAATTTTTTGAGAAGGACCTGTATATGCACCATATTACATATGCTTTTTATGTTATTTTATGTTCTTCAATATTTAATGCATGTTTGAATAAATCTGGCAAGTTATGACAGCCACCATTTAAATATTTATATTTCATATAACTTTATTATTAGAAAAAGGCTAATGAAACAATTTTAATGATACAACTGACTCCCATAGTTTACAGCATTGGTTAAGAGATTTGTTTTCCTTGAGAAAATTTGCCATGTATTGTACCTGATATCCAAAATAATCAATATTGAATCGAAATCGAATCGCAAGCTTGTGAATCGAAATCGAATCGAATTGTGAAATTTTTGTCAATACCCAGCCCTAATTTCTAGCCAATATACATATATATATATATATTTTTTTTTTTTGAAAATCTTATTTTCTCAACAACCATGAGAAACCCACAGAGGCAAATTGAAATTCCCACCTCAAAAAAAGACCCAAACACTAAGTACTTTTTACACAATGTCTTTTATTTTTTTTCTAATTACAGACTCATGGGTTAAAAATAAAATAAAAAAGGAAAACATCTTTTCTCTTTTCGTCCATACCCACTCCCCCATCTGAAAAAGGAAAAGGAACAGAAACGAGAAAACCATCTGCACACAAACCCCCCTCCCTCCCCCCCCCCCCCAAAATAAAAGCTCCGGAGCCCTCAAGTAACCGATACCTGTAGCCCACGCGTTAGTGCTCCATCGTGCCCTAACTGCACTGTGCGCTGAGACAGACAAGGCCCTAGAAGAACCCTCCCCTTCAACCTCTTTCTGGTCCTGCCTCTCTCACTCACTCGCAATCTAAGCAGCCATTGCTCTATCATGGCTCTGCCTTCACGATATATAAATTTGTGTGGTGGATGTGTGCGGTGTATGCGGTGTCTGTCTGTATGTGTTAACATGGGCCTGGTGCATCTCAGTAAATTTATGTTGGTAAAGCTCAGCGCTTGTTATTGTAATAAATGCCTCCCGCAGTGGGCCGGTGGTCGCCCTGTCCCCCTCCCCCCCACACGGAGAGGATGGGGTGAGTGTGCATAGCGGGAGCAGAAAGAGACAGAGACGCCGCCGAGACGGTAGGGGGCGCCGCGGCCACGGGAGGAGGGGTAGTCAGTCTCCACTGGTCCTGAAACCTGAAACGACAAGAAGTGGTCTAATATACAAAGAGAGAGCAAGGGAGAGGGGGGAGTGGGGAGCACAGGAACAGAGGAAGGAAAAAAACTGATGGTCGGGAATGGCATATGGCAGCATGAGACAAAAAAATAACTCTTAAAACACAAAAGAAAAGATCTCAGAGCTCAGGCCATGCCATCTTACAATAGTCGTATGATGTGGAAGATGGTTCAAGAACAGTAAAACGTAAAAACAACGCCGAACTCTAAACCACTGTCGGAATAACAGGTGGAGGAGGTAATCCGAGTGAGGGATGAACAGGAAAGAAAACAGCGCTGGGGGGGGGGGGGGGAGGGAGGGAGGGATTCCAGAGCACAGACAAATAGAGAATATGATCTCAAATAGCACAACTTTGTGAAAACAACAACATTCTTGCTATTAAATTGTTCACATATTCACGGTACAATAATAATTAAAAAAAAAAAGTTAACATTTTTTTTTTCTGTTTGCCTTTTTTGAATGCAAACATAAGAGGGGCTGTTTGGTGAGAGAAAAATCACAGCCAGACAAAAGGACACATCTGCAGCCTGAGATTACATCATCATCTTCTCAAATTTAAACAAATGCCACCAAATCTCCCAGACGGCCATATTGTACCTTACCAGGGCGATCGCAACACCTCCTCACACCCACGCGCACACACAATCGCACACTGCGGCCAGTCAGTCTGTCTTTCCAGGAGATGCTCTTTTTTTCTTTTTTTTTTTCTTTTTTGTCTTTTTTTTCTTCTTTTTTTCTTCCTTTATTGAGAGGGCTCTTTTTTCTTTTCTATAGGGATACGGGGTGATAGTAAGGGGGATTTCATAGGGGGGTAGGGAGGTATTAGTAAGGGGAGTACCACGATGTTGTTCGCCCTCGGCCCCTGGAAAAGAGAGAGAAAAAGAGGGTGAGTTCTTTTTTGTGATTGGTTTAAGAAGACGGACACCAATTCAGTTTTTTGGGGTATGAGTGTCTATCAGTAATATGCATTTTATTAAAGGGCCGGTTGAGGACAAGCTGAACGTTTATGCACTCACGTTACAGGTATACACAATTCAAAATATGAAATGAAATGTATACCCCTCTTCTACGGATAACAAGATTTAAATAGTGATCAACGCAACCATGTGTAAAGAATCCAGTAATGTGGTTTACTGTAAAGGGAAGCTGAGGAAGATTATCCAACAGCAGAATGTGTGTGTGTTAGTTATATTCAAGCTTTATAAATGGTCTAGTGTTGGGGACAGTGAAAGCACGCTCTCCCTCTTTCTCTCTCTCTGAACGGGGCGGCTCCTGTGGTCTCTGTAAGGGAGAGATCCTGGGGACATGAACCCTCGTACACATGCACACAGTTACAGTCAATGACACACAGCTTTCCACAAATGGACTGGGCCACAGAGCACGCGCACACACACACACACATACATACATCAATAAATGCAGTGGCATCCATTCAGGCAGCCAGAGACGCTCGTCATTCACACAAAAACCCCCTCCAGGAACAGCCTGTGCTCTTTGTGGCACAGAAACCTGTTATCGGTTGGATTCTAAAACAGTCAATATCAGGCTGCAGGAATGAACCCTCCATTCTGGAAGTGAACACATTGTTATTCATGCGAGGGGTGGAAATGTACCAAACTAGGTTTTCTAAACCAAACTTGCCTGAGGTCAAACACACACTTGCCTTTAAGTTATTCAGAGCTGAGCTTTACATCGGCTACATACTCAAACTTGTAGGATCCCATTGGCTAATTATAAAGATATAAAAATATACAATCATAGTCACCTAATTAACACCAAAATTATTTGGGTTTGGGATGAAACAAATTATTAAACTATTCACTAACACAAGCTCCACTCTAACAAAAAAAAAAAAAAAGTCGAAGTGTGGCAGTGCATGTACAAGAGTTTCCCAACAAACTGATGTACAAGATTCTGATTCATAAAATGCTTTCACTCTACCAGATCTGAAAAGACAGGAAATATTCAAATGCTCTCAAAAACCTTCAATTTAAAGTCCTTCATCACACTAGGTTATCAAAACAATTGAAGCCAGCAGAAATGATACAGATATAGGCCTGGTTTCACAGACAGGGCTTAGATTAAGCCAGGATTAGGCCTCATTTAAATTAGGACATTTACCGCCCGGTTCCACAGACAAGGTTTAAGATAGTCCAAGACTAAAATGCATGTTTGAGCTGTTTTAACTGAAAGCAACTTGCACTGACATATCTTAAAATATACCAGTGCCATTGATTTGTCTCAAGATGCACATCAGTAACGTATTTTTTGTTGTTGTCTAAGGCATGTTTATAAAAGCTACTTAAATGCCCTAATTGAACTAAGGCCTAATCCTGGCTTAATCTAAGCCTTGTCTGTGAAACTGGGCCCCAAGTAGATTTTTTAAATGTTCCTTAGAAAAATACATTACTGGTTTGCATCTTGAGAAAAACAACAACAATGGCACTGACATATTTTAAGATCAGTACAAGTTGCTTTCAGTTATGACAGTTCAAACATGCATTTTAGTCCGGAAATAGGCTTAAGCATTGTCTGTGAAACCAGGCAATAGAGTGCTAAATCCATCCAGAGGGACTAACAGGCTTCGAGTTGAGTGTCGAAACATAGCAAGATGCCTACTGAGACAGGACCACAGGTCTGCCCTTTTTGAAAATTCCCTATTTAGGCATCTAACTCTGTTTTGAGGCACAATGCATATATGATCTTCACATTGGGAAGCAGGTTATTGACTTCGAAACCTCTGGAGAGTGTGAAGAATCATTCATGCTCAGAATCTTACACTGCAGCAGGGAAATGGAGATGATAACGATATGTGTTTTTAATGGTTTCTGTAATTCTTCCTCAGTTTTCCTTTTAACATGACGACACAGAGGGGTTTGTACAGAGAGTGCAGACTACAAAAGAGAGAGGTGCAGTTCCTTCTCTCCTCACACCGAGGCATTAAACAGCAGCATGCATACATACATACAGGTGACAGACTGCGGTTACACTTTAATTTAAGGTGACGTAGTTACATTGTACTTACGCAAATAAGCACGGAGTAATATTAATTAACTAAATGTACTTAATATAGAGTTAGGGTTAGTTACTTGTAATTATGAATAATGTACTATTTTATTTTAGTAAGTACATGGAGTAACGTGTAACTATGTCACCTTAAAATAAAGTGTTACCCAGAACTTTACAACTGCAAACTAGCACAGAATGCTTTAAAGTAACACAACGACTTTTTGGGACTTTAGCTTATTCACCGTATCCCCCAGAGTTAGATAAGTCCACACATACCTTTTTCATCTCAGTGCGTGCTGTAACTCTGTTTGACGCACCCACCGCTAGCCTAGCTTAGCACAAAGACTGGATGTAAATGGCTACAGCTAGCATACTAATGCCAATAAGTGACAAAATAATGCAAGCATTTTCCTATTTACATGTTGTGATTGTATAGTCACAGAGTGTACAAATAACAAGGTCATATGAGACAGACATCTTTTAACCGTATAAATATTGGGAACTATATTCTCAGAAGGCAAAGCACTGCTACTTGGGCGGAGTGATAACCGCAGCACCTGAGACGCGCCGTGGTGAGGAGCAGAGAGTTCGCTCAGAGTTGGAGTAATAGAGTCAGCAATTACTAGATAGTAAAAACAGTTTACAATCATGGGTGTTCGCTGTATTGTAAAGAGCTGCGACAAACAAGGGAGACCAGCTAATACCATGATGTTGTATAGAATTCCAATCAAAAACGCTGACCTGATGAATCAATGGCTAACTACTTGCTCTGGATATCGATCCAAACACACCTAAAGAGATCATCAAGGACCATCTTGTTTGCTCAGTACATTTCACTGAGGACGACTATTTTGAGAAAATGGAATTTGCCACACGGACCATGAAACATGTGCTGAAGGATACGGCCATCCCATCGATAGCACAGACGGGACAAAGTGGATCACCTGTGGCTGCGGTAAGTGTTCCGTTATGTTTTTAGATGACTAGCCTACTGTAACAGTGCCATTAGCAAGATCTAATGTAACGTTAGTGACACTATTATATGAATAGGGTGGTAACTACTATTGCAGTTGTCCCCGGGCTCCATGTATCCCCTGTAATGTTATTATTGTGTTGTCACGAACGCACTATCGCCCCAGTAACAAATGAGCGGAGCTAGAGGTAAACTTAGTCACGTTGGTTTTGTTGACGGAAGAAACAACGGTGCGTCTCAGGTGCTGCGGTTATCACTCCGCCCAAGTAGCAGTGCTTCGCCTTCTGAGAATATAGTTCCCAATATTTATACGGTTAAAAGATGTCTGTCTCATATGACCTTGTTATTTGTACACTCTGTGACTATACAATCACAACATGTAAATAGGAAAATGTTTGCGTTATTTTGTCACTTATTGGGATTAGTATGCTAGCTGTAGCCATTTACATCCAGTCTTTGTGCTAAGCTAGGCTAGCGGTGGGTGCGTCAAACAGAGTTACAGCACGCACGGAGATGAAAAAGGTATGTGTGGACTTATCTAACTCTGGGGGATACGGTGAATAAGCTAAAGTCCCAAAAAGTAGGCATGTTCCTTTAAAGGTAACAAGAAAAACAATGAAAAAAAAAAAAAAAAAAAAAAAAAAAAAAAAAACAGAAGAGTTGATGGATTTTAAGAAATGTTATATATATATATATATATATATATATATATATATATATATATATATATATATATATATATATATATAAAACAAAGAAAAATAAAAAAGGAAACATTTTTGATATATTTTTTTTTCTTTTGGTAATTGTTCCTGAAATGTTTATTACACTATGTGATTTATAAAAATAAAATAAATAAATAAAAGCATGAACATTTAGAAACAATTATTTTAGATCGTCCCCCACCCAATGCGTGCGCACTTTCACATCAGCACTCTCTGTCAGGATGGAGCCTGTGTGTCAATGTCAAACGTGCAGGTTGGCATGGAGCTCACCTGAAGGCCCGTCCTCTGCCTCTGGGAGGTGTGTAGCCACTGTAGTAGCGCGCCCGGGACGAGAAGTTTCCTCCCCGTGAGCGGAAGCGGGCCCGAGGGAAACCGCGGTCTGTGGTGCTGATGCCAGGACGATTTGTTCTCTTGGCCCCAACCTGGAAGAACAGTTGGGAAATTTAAGTTTCAAATTTCAAGAAATCCTAAAATAAAATAAAATATGGTATAGGGCAAGGGTTTTCAAACCTGTCCTGGAGCACCCCAAGCACTGCACATTTTGTATGCCAGCCTTATCTGACATACCCATTTTAGGTCTTGCAGTCTCAACAAATTAGCTTAATTGGATTGAGATGAATCAGGTGTGTTAGATGAGAGAGACACGTACGAAATATGCAATGCTGGGGGTCTTCCAGTACAGGTTTGAAAACCCCTGGTATAGGATGTATATATATATATATATATATATAAAAATAATAATAAAAAAAACCTTAATACTACTGAATTTACACAACTGCAATTTTCTTGGCTAATTCTAAAGTAAAAAGACAGTAATAAAATTAAAATAAACTAACTAATTTCAAACAACAGCACAAATAAATGCAATAGAATAACACGACTAAGTTTTTCAGGTATACAGTATAATCAGGTAGGCCTGTCACAATTATGAAATTTGGCTGACGTTATGCCGATTAATTGCCAGTTTTAGGGCTTTGGCGATAATGCAGATTAATTGTCTGTTTTATGGCTTTGTCATACACTTTTTGTGTGCTTCATTCGTTAAATTGTGATGAATTTAATCCTTTGCAAGTTAACATTTTGCAGTGTAAGATTACAGTTAACACCTTTAAATATTAAATAAATGTATTCAATAGCTGTGACAATTTTTTTATTAAACTTAGCGAGTGTATATAGCAGCAAAAAGTAATTGAAAAATCTGCACAATAATTTTATAAAATCTAAACATGTAAATAAAAACAAATTTCTATTTGTACTCTTATAAAATTCATTCATGCATTCATACATTTAACAATTATATATTTATATATGAACGTAAAGAATTTATATATATTTATATATGAATGTAAAGAATTTATATATATATATATAGATAGATAGATACACACACACAACACAAATAATATACAATTAAATGATGCTTGTTCTAAATGTATTGTGCAGCTTTTTAATGGGGCAACAAGATATGATAGATACGACAGAACAAGATAGCCTTTTAATAATCTTTCAGTGCGCAAAACCATGATAATATGAAACGCTTCAAAACAGAGTGGCACAAAGCGCGTATGCAGAATGATGTGCTTAAAGCAACATGGAGTCACAGTGCGCAGCGCTGCACAAGTGCGCATTAAAAAGTTCACGGCACAAAGCGAAGAAATGTCGAGCGCACAAATCTAGTGTCTATCTGTCCAACAGTTTATTGCTCATTTGTTTCTTCAGTTTTAAATTCCAGTTATTGTGCATTTGATGCCAATTCATAGTCCTTGTGTGAACTAACAGGCAGGAGTCGGTTAGAGACAGCAATTAACTCCAGCAAAAAAATAAAAGTAATTTTATGCAAATCCACAGCCCTTAATCTACACATCAAGCATTACAACGTGGTTACATCATATTGGACAGAGTTTTACCGTACATCCTGCCGTAACTGGACAACGCGCACTGAATGGAGAATGATTGACAGCTGCAGAGGGAAGACGAGTTTCCGTAAACTTAAATTTAACGATGTAAATATACTTCTGTCCCTCACATTAAGCTATGGAATGGCTTCAGTTGACTTTAAATATATTGCTGGAAAACTTAATTAGTGCTTGTCTATTTCTTTTGGTCCCCTTGTGCCGTAGGCCTATAAAAGAGCGCAATAATTGCGGTTGTCTGAAACAATCGCGGTTAGATCAAATAATCGCGATCAGACGGTTATTTAATTATTGCGACAGGCCTATATTCAGGTAAGAAATACTACAGAGATTTAAGTAATCAAATGCAAAATACCTGGATCGTCTTCATTGTAAAAATTAAATACAGATTCATGTTTACAATTAGTTACAAATCTTATTCAGTCAAGAGTAGAGAGTGATTTTCTTTGTCTTTTGTTCTTTTACTAACATGACAGACATCAGCAGGAATATTAGGCTGTTGTCTCTTTAAGAGTTTATGCATGGATCCAACATACTGTTAAACAACTTGCGTTAACTTTCTCAACTAATTAGGTTCCAAAACTGACTGTTCAAACGGAATACTCCCCATGACCGCATTTTGACAATTTTGTGTGTATATGACCATTTAAGCACAGTAAGCCACTCATTTTGGTACTTGCGACTCACAAGCTGCTTGAGACTGAGAGGCGGCTTGTCCTCTCCCCTTATATAAGTGGTGTGCGTTTTTGGTGTGAGGGCGAAACCCGCAGGTATTAGTAAAATTATGCACAATACAAGTACTATTTAACCAGAGCGAATGAGACGAGTGAGTGTCACTTCGTCATCAGAGAGAAGAGAGCGAGAACGTGCAGCTGATTTTATTGCCTGTGCCGCTGGCAACAAAACGGATCGGCACGGAATCGGAAAGACGTTAGACTGACCAGTCACTGGTCTGGGCCGATCAAGTGGGAAATCTGCCGATTTCGGTCCCTGGCCGTTCGATAGGTGCATTTCTACTACTGAAGTGTTTGTCAGTGCTGTATATCTACTAAAACTCATATGACTTTTGAATATGTCAAGACAATTTATGTTATGCCTCATCTCACCTTAATCTGCCTTCCTCTGAATAAGGACTCATCCAGTGCCATGGCCGTCCTAACAGACTCCTTGTCTGCAAACTCTATATATGCAAAACTGAAATGTGAAGAGGGTGATCAACTCAAATTGATCATGAGGGCAGTCAAGATCAATTAAAATGAACAGGAAAGCATATACTGAAACTGCTATGAATTATTAATTGTTCTGCACCAATATATACATGCATCAGAAACTAAGTAAGCATATTGTTAAAGATTTAAAGATGACAAAGTATTTGTGATTAAAGCATTGCATCAAATGTTACCCCATGCAATGGGCTGGCAAATTATTAATGGGAACAGCTTGAAAATACTGTGAACCAGAATAGCTAAAGAACAATCTCAAACTCAGTCTCAAAGTGCACAAAGATAAACAGTTGTTTATATTAAAATACATATTTCTTTATAAATAAACTAAATTCTGAAGATAAAAATGCTTTTAGTTAAGTTCGCAATCACTAATATGTTCAATTAAACACTAATTTTATTTAACAATCCTTCTTTACTAGTGTCACAGCAAATATGCATCAAATTCTAGATATGTTGTTCATTTCAGTGGCTACTGTTCACTATATATATGGGTTAAGGTGATGCATCAATGCCTTCTCTAAACCTACAGTGCCTATCTAGAGCAGACGCTGCACAACAGAGAACAAGAAAATGAGACGCCCAAGAAAAGGACAAATACGACAGGTAAGAAAGTACAGGCTAAGATGCAAAAAAAAGAAAACAGAAGAGAATGCATGAATTACCCTTTAGGATGTCCTGTAAACTTGTCACACAAGATGGTGACTCTGTTTACGGACCCACATCCGTGGAAGTGCGCCTCCAACTCCTCTGCCGTCGCACCATAATCCACCTGCAAGAGACAAAATCTAGTCAACCATTTCTAACATCAAGCATGCCTCAAAATGCAATGAAATGTATGACTCCAGCTCGTAGGTGTGAGGATAATTGCCCATACATTTCCAACATAAATAGATCTCCCATCGGCTTCCATCTTCTCTTCAATGGACATGATGACAGGGCCAGCTGCAAAGAGAAAACACATTTCCACACAAATCTGAAAATCTCATTCATGAACATATGCAACTTCATGATTTATCATAGTAACCCCATTGTCGGCAAGGTTATTGCATAGCTTCATCTCTGAAGTCTATTTTTCATTCTGTGTCTAGTCATATCTCTATTGACCTCAAATGGTCCAGCGTTAGTTATTCTTCTCCTAATGCAGTCCTATGCATCATCACTGTCTGTTCTGCAATGCTCTCCTTTAACTCAATCTTCGTTCCCAAGACTAGCCCGTTCTCCCTCCCTCATTCATTCAGTCTCACTTACCAGGTGGAGGACTGAGATTCATCTGTTTCTCCACCTCGTTCTGTAGCTCCTTCAGTTTCTCTGCCTCCTCCTCCATCTCTCTCACCCGGGCTTTAATTGCCTCCAACTCCTGAGAAACCAAATTAACATGCACACTTAAACCTTACCCAAACAACACAGAATATTAAACATTCAAAAAAATCGTTAAAACATATTTTGCATAGCTAGATCCTGATATTGAAACGAGTCAATTATTTTAGTGTGCCTGATCGACATTGGATCCAAATGCATCAGTATCATGTGTTGCTGCTAAACCCATTTAGTCAAAATCAGTCATTATTCTCACCGGTTTTCATGGAGAGAGCATGCACATGCACTTTTACACACGTGATTATGCACTGGTCTCTTTCAAACCATTCATTGTCCAGTCAGCAATACGCCCTAAGCATGATGCCATCCGTGCACGCATTGTGCGCGAACGAACACACTTTTGGTGTGTATTCATTGACACGCACGCACACAAGTTTCAGCAGTGCTGCATTGCAGGGCAGTCGCTTTGGATCGCTCCTAAAGTAACACAGCATGCATGTGATGGCCCCTTTTACGCAGTTAAGATTTTACATGATACGATTTAAATATAATACACAACTAACAGCATATTATAAAGTAACTAATGATTAAATACGAGCCATAAATAGAGCATAATTGAATGATGAAATAAAGTAGACATGCATTCAGCATTCAAATAGATGACCTACTCTAGTTTCAATAACGTTAATGTGCATGGAGAGAAATGCACCAGCCCAGCCCTATTGCCCCATCTCCATCACACACACTCGCAAAAATCGCCAACAAATTAAGCAATACATCACGAGCGGCATTTAATCTCTAAAGTACATCGAATACAACGATCACGGCTATGCAGATGTGCATGACATACAGCGTTTTGCCCAACAACAGCTATGCAGCTTTCCTTAATGTGACCAATTCGATGCAAAATCAGAAAATAAAAACCTTTCACGCATTTTTAACATGTCACACGCGTCGCATGAAGATTTATTCCATTGCAGAGGCCAAAAATAATCACGCGCAATTACCAACGCGACTTACTTTTACACGCCACAAATATTACTGATCAGAAAAGAGGCGTGTTTATCGTGAGCCGTCTACTTCTTTGCGGATGGACCCACACACTGCTGCGGCTAATGGCGGCCTGTCCTACCCTCGCCCCTGTCTCTTACATCTCCCGTCGCGCATTTTTGCGATGAAGATTTTTTCCCTCCGCTAGGTCTGCAGATCTGGCGCAGAGGAATCCAGACCGATGTTGCGCCAACATGGCGGCCACCAGCACGCATGTCACTCACTAATTCTACTGCACTGCGTGAGCCACAATGGCGGACAAACCGACCTGGCAAATCCGGTTTCGCGAACACATGATTATTTAGTTTGTAATTCAGTTTTACTGAATTGTATAAATGTGAGGTTGAGGAGAGGAAACTGGGGTGAAAACCTATAAGTTACCAATATACGAAATGAGTTGTTAAAGCGGGTGTGATAAGTCCTTCACTCACCGGATCTTCAATAGCGGCCTCTCCCTCGTCTAATCCAGGTTCTTCATCGCCGGCGCCTGGGTCTTCAAGTTCTGAGTGACCCGGGTCTGAGTCCAGCAGAGACTCATCTGCCAGTCCGTTACCAAACTCCGCCATCGCCTGATTCCCGGTGGTCCGACGCGCCTCGTGGCTGAACTACAGGCCGCGACTCTCGCAGGGGGGAGCAAGAGAGAGGGGCAGGGGAGGGAATAAAAAAAACGGCGGAAAACGCCGCTCACCAAAGTTAAAATGGGGTATAAAAAGCCCGCCTCGCTTCTTCTGGAGCTTAAACGTGTCCTTCCGCGAATAAAACAACAACACTTTTTATCCAAATATAAATAGGTCTCACTTGGTCAATATGTCGCACTTACTACTCTATTTACATTAGAAGACAAATTCAGAAAAGCAAATGTGTATTCTTCGCGAGAGCTCGTGTGTTCCAGAACAGAAATGGAAGCCGAGGGCGGGGATTCCGAGCACTGCAGGCGCACTATCGAAAGGTGATTGGACAATTCTGCACTTTAGACACGCCCTCTCAACGTATCGAGAACGGGTATTGGTGTTCTCTTGGGATATTTCAATGCGCTCGCCACTTAGACTTTACAACAGTGACTGTGATTGGATGAAAGCAGCGTCATTCACTGCTCACAGACCGCCTTTAGATTGTTTGCAACGGTATTTGTATCGGATTAGAGCTACTATGCAATGTTGCCATGTCCGCACAGTATAGTACACTTTGTCTTGTATTTTACGTAAATTCACTTATAGATAATTTATTTATTAAACTTATTTCCAGAATATAGTCCCATCTTTAGGCGTGCTGCTGCCTGGCCTAAATAGCACAATACAGCATGACCAAGCAGCAGTTGTCGAATATCAGGAATAATTCATTTTTTTCAAAGCCTTGAATTTCTCTTTTTGAAACATTCTATTATATACGTTGTACTTTTTTATTTCGTTTTATTTTTTTTCTCTATTGTTCTCTGAATGTGTGTCATGTTATTCATAAAAATAAAGAAAAAAGTAATATCCCCACCTACTGTCCGAGTTGTACTCTACTAAATTTCTGCCTTTTTCCTTTTCTCTTAGGTTTGAACACAATTCACACAATATACACACAATTTTATTCGGGCTTGCTTTTCAAGTGAGATCTGGCAACAATGCTACTACGCACACACTGAAATACCGAGACCTTCAAAACTTAACCCGAGGCCACTGAAATTATGCGTACGTCTTACCCATTATGAGACATGAATATTGATCATCTCTAACGAGTAATACTTTAGTATTTTCATTTGCCTGCCACATTAAGCAATACATTAATGAAGCTGAACCCCTGACAAGATGGTCCATAATAGTTATGTTAAGTAGTGCTGCTAATACCCAACTTATGTAGACATAAATAAATAAATCTACATATACAAATGATAAGGGTAATTTACATAATGAAGAGAAACATCAATACATGAACTTCAGTTTATTTGCTTTCTGCATAAGAAAAAAGGAGAACCAACACAAAATTAGGGTACATTTGAGGGGAAAACAAGCTTAATCAATATTCTAATTTTTCATAACAAGACTGCCACCATTATCGTTCAATATTCATATCAATGACAAGTCAAAGAGATGCCATTAAAACCGTTATGAATCAACAATAATCAAAAGTGATGAAAAATAGTAAGTAGTAGTTATAACAAGTGATAATCAAGTGTCAATGAAAAAGTGAAAAGATAATATAAAAGCATTTCTCCATGTTCTACCTATATACTCTGAACAGTGCAACACCATGTGATCCCACGTCCTGTAGCACTGCACTACAACCCAGTCCATGTTCATTTCATATGAACTACTTGACACTAATTTTAACAAAAACAACTTGTATTTGCTGGGATATACTGAAAACAAAACATTTCGATGAACTTCAAGTGTTCCAAGTTGAGTTGTTGGAAATGCATTTATCTGTAGCTCGTGCTTAAACCCTGGACTAGTTCAAAGTGTCAAGGCATGGGAGCTCTTTTGTGGTTTGCATTACAAACACTTCCAATCAAGATTGCTTTTTGGTATCTTTAATGAGACAAAGCAACAGAAAGAATAACTTTGGAATATCATTTCTTAATATAGTTCATTAAAAAATCTTTTTTAGTTTTGCATTTTGTTAAAGTATTAATAGTATCAATAATAATATACAAAATAAACCAAAAAGGAAAATCGTCTTTAGTATTTCATGTCCTTCAAATCGCACCTCCTGTTGGCCTGATGGATGGTTTCCAGGTCCACTTAAAGCACCCTGTCTTCTCTCCTGGTGGGTTTTAAAGAAAATACTTGAATCTACTCAGTATGAGCACTCGACTTGCAAAAAAACAAAATGCTTAGTGAAAGAACAAGAAAAAAAATGACAACTCTCTCCCATAAATCTAAAATGCTTTTACCATAAATAAATGACTTTTGGGTTTAATTTATATCGACAAGCTGGGGTTACTCTAGACTCAAACCAAATGAAATGATTTATCAGAGGGTATAAGGTACATGATTTCAATGTTCCACAAATCTATATAAAATTGTGTAAGTACAGACTTGACTTTGGCTTCGTGCACAGCAGCTAGGTCTGATCCATTTTTTTTTTCGTCTGTTTTAACTATGTGCAATGCAAACTCTTTAAAAATAACATTAAAAGCTGATTAATACTTCATTACAGTTTGACAAAGTAAGTTTTTACCATACAACAAAACTGTTTATTTTGCGGAACATGGAAACCTTAAAAAAAAAAAATCATGTTTGTGACTTTAAAAGGGTCAAAGTGCTGTATGAGGACCATCTGACATCTTTAACGTTCAAAGAGAGCTCTGCTGATGACTATAGGATTGTCATGATGGTTGTTCAAAAATAGCTATCATATTGTCTGGATTCAGAACACACTCCCAAATTCTCAATTTTCCAGACTACACATATTCTCTGCTTTATTTGTCATTACGATTTCATTACTATCAACTGTTAGCATAGTCTAGTCTTTTTTTCAACTGAGCCAGAAGGAAAACTTCAGTTTACATGATAGATTTCTTTGAATTAACAAGACTATCAGAGATAAATCAGCTTAGAAACAACTCTTCTATATAGGCTTTAAAAACAGGCTAAATACCACCCTGGCTCAAGCAAAAGCAGTACCACAAACATAATTGACAACCCAGAGCACTTTGGTTGTGTTGTTGGGCGTTCATTACCATAGATTCTCCCAATCAAACCAAGTGTTATATGTAAATGTGAGTAGAATATTACCCAACGTAATAGGAGTTTAAACCGAGATGAAGTTGTGAAAAACGGACCATGATCACATAAGCATTAGCATGTCCATGATTACCATTTCAGTAGATTATTTATAGTAAAATGATGCTGTGGCAATAGGTCATTAAAAGGAGCCCTGTAAGTAAAGACTCTGTATAATAACAATGTCTTGCTGATATCCAAGGAGAGAAAGTGAAAATGGCCAGATTCATCTGGGCCCACTCCAATTTAGAGCCTCAAAAGAACAATAGCTTAAAAGACCAGCACCCTTTATCGGTCTATTGTAAGCCAACAAGTCTAGTGGGTCCACAGACTATACCAGCTTCAATTCATTGTTTAGCTGGAGCTGCTAGCTGGTGATGGGGTAGAAGACTGGCTGGCAAAACCAGTAGACCCCGTACCAGATCCATTGCTGACCAACGATGCTTGCTGACCAAAGTTAGTGGTTCTCAGAGTGGCAAGATGTCGAGCAGAGAAGACATGGTCACGTGCTGCAGCCCTGGATTCAAATTCAATCCCACAGGCATCGCACTTGCCTCTCAGAGTCTCACGGCCTGTTGTCTGGCCGATGGTATATGATGGAGTTGGTTCCACAACTGTCAGTTGTACAGGTTTGGGCAGGATGGGACGGTTGGCTCGGAGAGCGTTGTATTGCAGGTAGCTACCCGAGCTGACATCTACTTTCTTGGAAGGGTCAATGGGATTAGGCGACTGTGTGAAGATGTAAAAATTACATTGTTAGTTTCATTTAATTACAGATAAACAAAATTTAGCAATAACAACAGAGGAAACTGTGTGTGTGAATGTGTGTGTATGTGTGTGTGTGTGTGTTTGTCACTGTAAATCCCTCTGCCTTAAATAGTTATTGACCATAGTGTCTAAGTCAGGGGTCGGCAATCTATTGCACGCGGAGGAGTAATTGCTGGCATGTGAGCAAAGGTAAGAGAGGTGTTTGTATTTCATTCAGATAAAGTACCTCGCACCTGCATACAGATCTACATTTTGAGGTAATCATTCCTCATTGTAACACAGCTTGCTTCTTTTCTAAGTTAGGAGTTATAAATGCTATTAAAGTGTGAGAATTAATCTGCTCAAGTCAATTAAAGCGCACAGCTCTGAAAAACCATTAGCACGACCACTGCACATCATGCGCAAACAAGTTACTGACTGACAGCTTGTTCCGCTGTACATAGTTAATGCTATAAATTTTGGAGATATTCAACCAAGTACATACAGTCCTATTAAACATTCCACACGCATCAAAATGACTGATGCATGTGGAAACTCTGTTCATGTGTACCTCCGAAAGAGAGGGCATTTTTTCACATTCCAGATGAAACTGGATAAAATCTGGTTGTTGAAGCCACATATGTAAATTTTACTCCTACCAAAATGGTAAAAAAAATAAACATGCGAGAGCGCATCATAACAGCTCCCGGTGGCCAGATATGACAGTGCTTCTGCAACACGCGGCGCCACAGATATGACCCACCACAGAGGAGCAGCTGAGTATCTCCTCAAGCCGACGTGCAAACTGACACAAATGAAAAAGTTATTAAATGATCTTACGAATGCTGATGCCGCTCTCTCTCCTTAATTGCGGTCTTTGATTTAGAAATTAGCTGATGATAAATAAAAAAGCTAATATCTTGCTTTCATTGACGTGAAATATTTAAGATTCTGCACTACTATATTAGCCATTATGAATATTTAAAATATATTTATGTGTACTTATACATATGGGGGTGGGGCACAGGGATTAACTCAGAAACTTAAAAATGGCAAAAGGTTGCCGACCCATGGACTAAGTGCTCAAGTTTTGGCTTTAAAAAAAAAAAAAAAAAAAAAAAAAAAAACAAGCAATTTTAGTAGTAAAATCATAGCAGCTGCCACTACTTTCCTGTGCACCATACACTTCTGTCCAGCAGGTGGTGGAAACAATCACCTGCTTCTAGGCATCAATGTAAAAGATTCAAGGGCTGCGTCCCATTTCAGAGGCTGCATCCTTCAAAGGACGCATTCGAAGGCCGATTGCATCACAGTAGCGCGACGAAGGCTGTCCCAATTCTAAGGCTCCTTCAAATGCGGCCTTGAAATGCGTCCTTCGTTTCCTGGGCATTGAAGTACACAACAGATGGATCCTTCATGGCCTAGTATACCCACAAAATTCATTGCATGCCAGTGACGACAGGAATTTAAGAGAAAATGCTGGATTACACTTTCAAATGCAAGTATTGGGTGTCAACTTACTCGAATATCTAATGATTCAAATGTAAAAATAAAAAATTTAAAGCAGTTCAAATGCTGACTCATATCTTAAGATGTGATTACTAATCGCATCTTACTAAAAGAGTATAAACTTTATAAAATTGGATCTATTACGTACATAAATGGACCACGGTGAGCATATTTAGACAAGTTGTGAACCCTGTTTTGTTTTCAGACAGTTGAATATAACTTTCATTATATAAAAAAAGTTGTATAACTTTTTTTGAATAAAAAAGTCGAGTACAAACATTACTGCCGCTCGTTAACGGCAGCTGTCACAGTTGCTAGTCGACAAGAGCAATCCTCCGTAGGCTAGACCGTTCCATTTAACAACACTCGGTCCGACCATTGCGGACTTCGAAGGATGCAGCCTCTGAATTGGGACACAGTTAAAGAAAAAGTAGTAAAAAAAAGTAAAAGCAGCATTTTGCCACATACTGTGTGAAGCGTAAATGGCACACGAGAGAGAAGTGGCAGCTCATGTTTTACTACTTACATTTCGGAGTGAACGAAGCACTTAAATACCCAACCAGATTAAATGATCTCCTTTTGTGTAAAAGAACGTAAAAGGAGATAAATGAGAATGGAATGCAAACAGGTTTGGAATGACATGAGGTTGAGTCAATTTTGGATTAATAATTTTTTTTAAAAGGCATCACCAGTATGTCAAAAGAAATAATAAAATATTAATTAAAGATGACACTTTCTTAGTCTACTGCACCGGGCACATTTTTTATAACGTGTTGCTAGCCTATGACATGGGAAAGTATCTGGACACCTCTAAGGCTAATGACATTGTAGCAAAACACTAAAATTAGACATGAAAACGCTGCTTCAGAATATTAGACAAAGTGCCCTTACCATTTTCTCTTGCTGAAGCCTCCAGCGTTTCTCCTTAGCACGTGTATTTTGGAACCAGATTTGCACAACCTTCAGTGGAAGCCCAAGCTCTGTCCCCACTGCCTCACACTCCAGTGCATTAGGATGAGCACATGTCTCGTAGCACGACTGAAGGATGGAGAGCTGAAGACAGTTCAGGTGAGTTCGAGGTCGTCTTGGGGTGGAGTTCTGCAGCATGTAACTTGTTTCTTTTTGGTTTTGACCAGAGGATACTGTAACCGTCACAGGAGATGGCGTGGTGGGCGTGGTAGTAGTGGGTGTAGGTCGCTGTGAGCTCAAGCCTAACTGTTCTCTTGAAAGGGTGTTGATCTTGAATGGACCTTTCTGAGACCAATATTTGAGCCCATTGTGTTTCTGAGATGCCAAGGCAGAAGATTTGTTAATTGGCGTAGGGGACAATTTTGGCACAATGTGGCTGGTAGTCCCAGACTCAACCTCTCCTCGGTAATCATCATCATCTTCATCAGTATGGTCTGACTCGGCTAGTACCTCTTCAACCTTCCTTTTCGGAGCAGATCGAGATGTAGGTATCCCACTGACTAACAGAGGAACTGCAACCGGAGTGGCCACTGTCTTAGGAGCTATTTTAACCATTGTAATGGGAGTTGCTTCTGTTTTGGTCTTGTGAACTAATGAAGGGCCGGTGGACACAACAGTGAAAGAGGCTGTCTGATTTGGTCTACTTGGACCTTGAGTGGGAGTTTTCAGGGGCTCCTTGACCTCCTTCACCTTATCTGTCTTTGGAGGAATATTTCCAGTTTGGGGTTTTGCAGAGGCCCAGCCAGTGGAGGGACTTGGGTTAGGTTTAGGTGGGGTTGAGAATATGGGCTTTGAGAGTGGCCAGGTGAACTTAATGAGTGGTTTCCCAACAGCTGCCAAAGTGCCATCACTGATAAAACGGACCTCTCCCTTTCGCTCCCTAGCCCTCATATTCTGGAACCAGATCTGAACCACTTTCTTTGGAAGGTTTACCCACTCAGATATTTGTTCAAATTCATGCTTGCCTGGGTTTGGATCTTTGAAATAGCATCCGTAAAGAATATCAAGCTGGTCAGCATGGATGATGGTCCTGGAACGTCTCATGTCCCTGAACCGTCTGACTTTTGGCCTCTTTTGATCCCGCTCTTTTTCTCGTTCCTTCTCTTTTTCCCTTTCCATGAGTGATGTGCTGACCTTTTCTGCTGCCCTCATGTACACAGTGCTAGTCTTAGCCAAATTATTGCGATTAGTTAAAGTACTGTTATTGGAAGATGGTAAAGCAATGGCAGACTCTGGCTTCACCTGAACAACGATGAGACCTCCCTCTGTAGGAACCCCAACAGTCGCTGGTCTCAATCCCAGACCATCAAGCAAATTACTTTTCTGTATAGAGGACTTGTTAGCTGGGGAGACAGATGATATTGTAGAGCTGTGGTTTTTCCCCATGCTTAGATCCAAAGCAGACTCGCAATCATTACCATTAGATAAGAAGGAGTGTGTAAGAGAGGTGGGTGCAGCTGCATTAAGAGGGTCCGAAAGTACTGCTGCTGGACTCCGAGTGTTTGAAAAGACCATTTTACCCCGATCTCCTTCTGAAAGACCCATCCCAATAACTGATGAAGGAAGTGAGAGTACATATGGACTGTATAACTGGGTGGAAAGTGGAGCCAATGACAGGGAAAGGGGTAATGACTGCAAGATGCCAGTTGGAACGCCCTGATGATCGACCGTGACTGAAAAAGGAGTAGGAGGGTCAGCTTGTGCTTCCAACTGAAGATCAAGATCAACATCTTGCTTCTCTCGCTTGATCTCCATCTCATCCTTGTCAATCTCACTCTTTCTCTTTTTTCTCTTCATACTTTGTTCATCATCAGATTCATCCTCTGCATCCGAGAGGAAGACTGTAGTAGAACGAAGAACCTTTCCACCACCACTTGACCTTTCAACTGTTGGCTCTTCCTGTGAAGACTGTTTGATTGGGCTACCTGACTCTTCCCTCATAGAGCTGCTTTGACTTTCTTCATCAGTCACGATAACAGACGTGTAGAACTCTTCGTTTTCAGAGTCGGATGTCAACAGCAATTCTCTTGGGCTTCCCTTACCAATCCTGTGTCGTTCTGCACTACTGGAAAGGTCAATGGCATGACTGCCTGTTGCTGATGGACTATGTCCATCTTCACCCTCATCTATCATTAAATGACCCTCTTCTTCCTCCATACTTCTGTCCAATTCATCATGGAAGCTGTCTAATCTTTTATCTTTGGATAGCCGGGCGTCTAAGAACCACTTGCGTACCTCTTCTCCACTTAGCCCCACCTCCCTGCCGAGGGCTTCGCAGTCCTCCCGCTGAGGACTAGATGTTTCAGCATCATCTCGTGACTCTAAAAAGGCCCACAGAACCTGAGACTGGAACTCAGTGAGCACACACCGTCCTGAAGACAAGAGAGGATGATCTTTAGCACTTCTATGGCCTAAAGCTCTTAAGGCAAAATTAGTGTTACGAAATGTACAGTAAACCGCACCAGAGCTGTTAACAGGATGTGCATGGCTGAGACCTTGGTTTGGATCCAAAGCACATGACAACGAAATATCATGCTGAAGGACAGGGCCCGCTGAGGATTCAGTTATTTTGGAATTTGCATTATCCCCCTGACACACCTTTTCACCATTCCTCTCAACTTCCATTTCACTTTCTTCTTGCTCTTTTTCATCACATGCCTTGCCATCACACACCATTTTCTCACTTTGCTCTTGTGTATTCTCACTCTTAATACACATCTCTTTTGTTATCCCATCAATTTTCCAGTCCTCTTCAGATTTTAGTGACATTTGCTGATCACAAGGCTCTACTTTTATCTCATTGTGCACTCTCATGTCTGCACCCTTGTCTACCATCTTGTTGGTCTCTAAACTCATTTGAGTGGTAGTTGGGAGGCCAAATGCAGTCCACTGACTTTGTAAGCCACTGAGTCTTTGGGCCAAGAGAGCCTGTTGTGCAGCACTGAGACCAAGAACTGGCACTGCCTGCTGTAAAAGCTGGTTTGGAGATTCTGGATTCTGGCCCTGGATTTGGGTTTGAGTTTGGAGTCCATTCAACACCAGGGGCATGAGCATATGAGGCTGGGGTACAAGCTGCGGGGTAGCTGCCCCTGGTGTTGCAGATGTCCCAGTCGTGAAGAGAGGAGGAAGAATGGAGTGTGGGAGAGAATTTGGGCTGGAAGTCAGGAGAGTGAGAATAGCAGACATGGCTTGTGCGGAGGCCACCGGAGAAGAAAGTAATGAGGGAGCTAGCTGAGGCTGCATCTGCTCTCCGTCTTTGGTCGTTACTGCTGATGGAGTCAGGTTTGCTTGGGTGACACAATTGCTGGTGGAGCTGTTAACTAACTGTGTGGTGCTTCCAACAGTAGTCGCAGCCAAGTTTGTAACCATGGTTCCAGTTCCTGTATTTGCAGTGGAACTAGGAGTAGCATTCCCTGCACTCCTGCTGCGACTCTGGTGCAACACAGATTTTAAATGACTTTCCAGGGTAATGGCATGATTGTAGGAGACACGACAGACGGCACACTGGTATGGTTTGTTGGAGACATAAGGTCGAGCCAGGAAAGGGGTTGAGTCACTGTCTTTCACCGTCCCGGTTCTCATCCTCTGAATATGGGTGGTTGAATTATAATGAACACTCAATGCTGTTCTAGTGGGAAATGACTCCAAACACGCATTACACTTGAATGGACGGTTATCACCTTCAGAGGCTACACTGTTTTTACAGACGGATCTGCCATTGCTTACAGAAGCCTCTGATGTTTTTATAGTTTGCTCCACATTGTCCTGATCTGACTCCAGGCCAGCCACGTCACCTTCCTCATTTCTTACTCGCTCCAGCTCTTCATCCAGCCCTTTTTCCTGAGAAGGATCACCCTTGTCACCTGCATCTGTAGATTCGCTCTCATTTTGGGAAGCCATTGAGGGGGACTTTGTGTTCTCTAAATGTTTCTTCTGAGATGTGTCATCTAATGAATTGATAAAAAATAAAATACAATGTTAGTGAGCATTTACAAACAAAAAAGTCCAAAATAAGTGCAGTTTTATTAATTAGTTAGCTGAATATGTAAAACAGGTCTTCAAAAAGGGAGCAATTCCACAAATTGTAAAAAGTTATATTAAACCAAAGGTAAGGCTGTGTGTCCACCAAAGCGTTTTTTCACACAGCTGGCGTATTTTTCCAATTGTTTTCAATGGGAGCGCCACGTTTTTTAAACGCCATGAGCGTAACGAAACACTGAGCGTAAAACGCAGTGCTCATCACTGTCACTTTTTACCCAACCGTCCAATCACAGTGGAGGAGGGGCGGGACAAATATCACACCGACCAACCGCCACATTCTGCTTGTTCAACGTCAACAGATGACAACAACATGCATAATAACGGAACAAAATAATTTAAAACATGAGCCAGATAAAATGCGTTACATGTATCGACATTTTAATATAGAATCAACATGTGTGAAATGAGATACTAGTAACACTTTCACGGATATTCCGTATCATAACAAGCAAAGTGTCTCAACTAAAAAAAAAAATGCTGTGCTGCCAAAACGCTCTGAAGCACCCACAGCTAGGCGTTTTCAGCAGAGCGCCTAGCGTTTTCAGGTGACTAAAAACACTTTGGTGGACACACGGCCTAAGTTAACAATACATTTATTAATATGAATCATAATATACATGTGTATGAATCCATAAATCAATGTTTATTTGACCAATATCATCACACAGAGGAGGATTAAAGGTGCTCTAAGCTATGTTGGGTGACGCCACTTCTTGTTGACGTTCGAAGTATTGTCAAACTAGCTAGACCCTCCCTCCTCCTCATCCGCGCACTAACCCCCAAACCCCACCCCCAAATCCTTCTTGTCGGTTATTGGCTGGAACAGTTTGTTATGTTTCGTGGTGCGGGTTAGCCCAGTTTGTTTTTGGAGCCTGGGGTGTCAGCAGAGACCATGCTTGTTTACAGTGTGTTCAGGGGACAGGCAGCTAGCGGATAGTGAGGAGATGTTTGCTGTATGTGACAAAAAACGTTTTGGCCCAAAAAACGTGACATCGCTTAGAGCACCTTTAAATCACAACACTCCGTTTACGATTTGCAACTGAGGTCCCTGGTCCATCCCTCGCCTTAAAAAGCTTGAAACCCCCTTATTTCTGAATTCAGAACAAAAATCATTTGTTTGGATTTAAAAACAACCAGTGAAAAGTAAAGAATTTGCAACAAATCAGTTTTTTTTTTCAGCCATCACATCCAAGAGTCAGCAGAAAAACTGAAAACTTGTGGGGGCCACATTCAGCTACAACCTACAGGTGCTTCATTGCCATGGAAACTACTAAAGCAAGGTGGTCGCCAACACAGCCAATTGTGTGTCCAGTGGTGCATAACCTAAGCCTGGTATCAATAACACTGGAACCTAAGATCAGTGTTAAATCACTGTGGCACAAATACAAACACTTAACATTATAATACAATTAACAATAACTTTATAGATGATCAAAACTCACCTGAATCATTTAGGGCTTTGGATTCTTCATCTTCAGCAATGGAAGAGTGCTTAGGAGCAGCCTTATGAAAAGAGCAAATCAATTATTTACTTTAAAAGCAAACAAAAAAAAACGTCTTAGCTTATAGTTTCACTGACAACACACTATGTAACTTCTTTCGTAAAAGAAGTATTTGCCATCAAAATGTACATAATGACATCACTAAACATTACTAACATTTTTCTTTCCCAAAATGTCCATCTTAAATATACTCACAATATCCAGTAACTTATCAAGGCAAGCAGGGAGGACACTGTGTTTGTCCGTAAGGTGATGAGAGAGATTCTCACGGTCTGGTTGACTTTCTTGACATAGAGGGCACAAACACATTGACCCCCTGTTACTGGCACCACCCAGAGTTTCTCCTGGCTCCTCCTGAAACCAAAGTTGTATTATTATTTGCAATAATCTTTGATCATTCCTAAATAAAGGCAAATATTGTATTACTTGTTTAATTTCAGAATTCACAAAATAAAATTAATTATACTTTATAGTATGTATTTATTTTTGTTTCAAGTGGCCTCATGCTACTGTGTGCAATTTTTTAATGCATCAGTGATCTGAAAGAAATGTGAAATTAACAAATACCTGAAATAAGTTCAGCACTCACAAAACTATAGTCTTCGGGTTAGTTCACATAAAACTGAAATTGCAAACTTATGTCATTCCTAACCTGTATGCCCGACTTTCTTCTGCAGAAGTACATTGGTGTGCAAACAACATCGGACCCCATTGAATTTCAAAACAGATATTTTTATCTTTATTTTCTACAGAAGAAAGTAAGTCATTCAGGATTGAATTTGGAATGACATAAGGGCGAGCAAATGATGACAGAATATTCATTTTTGGGTGAACCAGCACTTTTGTTTTTTTTTTATAAAAATGAGATGATTACATAAACATATAGAATATAGAATAAATAAATATATTTATAGACAGCATCTAATGCATTAACATGCATTATTATGTCTAATGTACAGTCAGCTCTAAAATAGTTGTTCAGTTAACATAAGCTTAATCATCAAAACACTAAAACATACCTTAAGAAATGCAACAATTGTCTCACTTAGTAATTGGGTTTGATGTTACATGAAACTTACAAATCAAAACAACAACATTACCATGCATAACATTGGGACATATCACTCAACTACCCCTTTCTTTCATCCAAGTATGTTCACAATCAGGTCTGTTATTGTGACCTCTAGTTATTTATATAGGCCATACAATCTGTGCTATGCACATAACAGTATTCGTGCAAGACATCAAAACTGATTCACAGATGCAGTTATGTTCTTTCTGCTAGACACAACATAACAAATTTAGACCACGATACCTTGTGGCCTGTTTATAAATCATGCATTTGAAGGCACATTACTTTATTTAAGGCATACCATGTTAATAAAATCTGATAAGCAGAGTCGCACATGCATTTATCAGTTCTGCAATAACTAGGCTATTTACCGTCAGAGGAGGCCTAAATGTTGACCTTGACTAGTCTTATAATATGCTGATGTGAGTGAAATTTGTCAACATGTTGCCCCTTGTGAATAAGGCGACATGGGCTTTAAATAACAGATAATGGGTGCAAATCCCCTGGGATCTTAATGTCAGTAATGTCTCTTTAAAACAATAACCCAAATAAATAAATAACACATACGTCGAGATCAAAGATATAAACATCTTAATTCACATCTAAACGACTTCATTGCGCGCATGCATGCAAAATCGTTTCAATTACACCGTTTCTGGCTTCGTTTTTACATGCCACACTGTCAAGTAACGAACAGACATCAAATGCCAACAGTGCTACAATGCCACGCCAATTAGCTTCCCTGCTAGACTGAAAACATGCACTGAATCCTCAAGACAAGTACTATTAACTTCTCCTAAAAGTCAAAGACAGACGAACCCACACGCCGCGGAACACTGCCGTTCGACAGCGAGCTCATATGGCCGCCATAACTCTTGATGATTTCGTTAATTAACCCACAGCCTAATTAGCAAGACCCGTGTGCTGTTGAATCAATTGGAAACAGAGAGCTTTAGCCTGCCTCGCTAACACGCATATATATACACACACACTCTCTCTCTCTCACTCTAGTGTAATCATGACAAATACCCCATTAAAGTGCATCGCACTGCAGTCTCCTGCCCTAATAACCCCCTTTCCAACTTTAATCGCTGCAAAGTGACTGGTTTTAGTGATTTCTTACTTGAAGGCTGATGTTAAAACAAAAGAAGCCGTTTTCTCATAAACAGTCGTGGCACTTCACATGGCTAACGCAGCTAACAACACTCAACAAATTGGTCAACTAATTATGTATCGCGTATCACGCCACAAATCGCCCACAAACTTCTCAAAGACACAGAATAAGAGCTGCGAGAATAGATTATAAGGTATATAACAATAGCAACGCTCGAGATGCTGCAGTCCAAGTCTGCTTTATTGCGCTAATTGAATTGTGTAAATAGGCTTTCGGCTCTCAGATGTAAAACCTCGGGCTTGATTAGTTTCTCGCCCCCCTGATTGTGGCCTGTTGGTCGGGCATTGAGACATTCCCCGCCCGCCGTCCGCTGCACAGCGGAAATTGCGGCCTACATCGACTAAGCTATTTAATTAATGAATTTGGGTTGCTTCATACAGATGTGTTAACAAAAACAAGCCGTTTGTCGTTCCCCTTCAGCATTTATCTAACCCAATACCTTGCAATTGGTGGTCTAAGTTCCTCGTTTAGTAGATAATGTAGATATTAAGCACCATAAGTGTGTTTTAATAATTGTAGAGCGCAGTAATTAACGATGGACGAAGCGCATTGCTGCTCGAAAAGAGCGACGTGCAACACAGCGAGTAGCGAAAGGGGGTGGCGGGGCCAAAATGAGAGACCGAAGCAGAAAAGTTTGGATTTTAACACTCGAAATCCAACTAAATATTCGCAATGAAATGCCATGCATCAAATTTTCTATCGTGCTCAGGACGATGAGATCCGCATCGCCCACACGATCGCAACTTCTTGATCAATTCGGCGTCAACATCGTTTAATTAACACTAAAGCAATTAGCTATGTCTTTACCTGCATGGTTGGGACTCCAGCACACGCTTCCTCTCGCTCTTTAAAACTGAAAAGTTTTGTCTCTCTCTCTCCCTCCCTCACTTACTCGCTCACTCCCTCTCTCTCTCGTTCACTCTTGCACTGCTCTCCTCTAGTAAACACACGACAGCTCCCCCAAAAGCTGACTGCTAACTCTCTCCAAGAATGTTCCTCTTCCCACTAACGGTTCGATTCAACAACACACCTGAAAACATGTTAGAACACTGTTATACTGTCATCAATTAAATTAGTTGTAACTTTGTTTAAATTTTCGTCTTTAAGAATGTAGAGCCGAATTATTAAAACATACACGGCAAATGAGAGAAATGTTTATATAAAGGTGTATAAATAATTAATAAATATATTTTGGGTAATATCGTGTTAATAATTATAGGGTAATAAGAAAAAATAGGTCTAAGCTAATAAATGTAATCTTAACAAATAAAAAATAGGGTTCTACTGGCACTAATGTGCTGATCAAACTGATTGCAGACTCATTTGTTTATTAAAATACTACGAAATTGTAACAAGAATCGTTAAGCAACTATTCAGCCACATTTTAATACTTAAAAAAATCACTCTGTTCTGTTGCGTATGTGGTGCGCTTAATGACGAGCAGATATTAGGCTGTCTGTGAACATGCCTGACCGGAAAAGCTGTACAGGACCCCGATTCCACGTCTGTCCTCATTACACTGATTGATCGGTAAGTTCAGATGTTATTGTTTGATGGTTTGTATCGTTGACTCGGAATGACTGTCACATCCTGATTTTTACCGCAGTAATAGTTACAGTATAATTACCTCAGCCTCAGCTAACCAGTTAGTAGGTTCCCAGCGATATTTGTTGTCAAATCTCATGAGCTGCCTAGTTTGACAGCATTTGAAGTCATCGCCCCGAAAGCGAAAAACTACTGCCTCACTACGCAGATCACTTTGTTTTGAAACACAGCTGATCTGAATTGATTTGGACATTATACAATATTATCTTTTAATTTATAGGTTATCCATTACAGCAGAAAGTCTTTAATATTGCGAAAATTCTACTTTCTCGTTTTTATTTTTATGTCTCATATAGGACAAAATGACTGTAGAGGTGGAGAGAAAATTTGTGTGTAATGCAGAAATTATGGGGAAACTACAGCATATCGGAGGTGTGTTCAAACATTTTTTTTATTCACGTATGATATATGTATTTTAGATTGGTAATGTTTTTGAAATGTTAATGTTTTTGAAAAAAGTCTCTTATGCTCATCAAGCCTGAATTTATTTTAATCAAAAATACAGAAAAAACAGTTATATTGTGAAATATTATTACAATTTAAAATAATGGTTTTCTATTTGAATATAGTTTAAAATGTAATTTATTTCTGTGATGCAAAGCTGAATTTTTAGCAGTCATTACTCGAGTTTTTAGCCTTACATGATCCTTCAGAAATCACTCTGATTTATCATCAGTGTTTGAGTTGTGCTGCTTAATATTTTTTATATACTGTGGTAACCTACTTTTTTCACGATTCTTTGAATAAATTTTTTTTAAAAAGAATAGCATTTATTTAAAATGGAAATCTTTAACAATATACACTACCGTTATCACAGATTCCAAAAAAATATTAAGCAGCACAACTGTTTCCAACATTGATAATAAATCAGCGTATTAGAATGATTTCCGAAGGATCATGTGACACTCAAGACTGCAGTAAAGACTGATGAAAATTTGCATTACAGACATAAATTATGTATTAAAATAGAAACAACTATTTTAAATTGTAATAATATTTTGTTTACAATGTTTTTTTCTGTTTTTTTTTTATCAAATAAATGCAGGCTTGGTGAGCATAAGAGACTTCTTTTAAAAACATTAAAATAGTAATGTTTCCAAACTTTTGACCAGTACTGTACACACACACACACACACATTAATACATATATATTCATGTCTCTACACAGCTAAATGCATTGGTCAGCGGCAGTTTCAAGACCAGTACTTTGACTCTCCAGATTTCATCCTCACACTAAAAGATTTCTGGCTGAGATGCCGAGAAGGATTGTGGGAATTGAAATGCCCTGCAGTTTCAGGAACTACACCTGACAATGAAACTCAGGCCCTTTGCTCACGATACAGAGAGATAACCAGTTTCCCTCTGATTCAATCAGAAGTCAGAAGTATTATCAGGGAACACACTGCTGAAAGGAGTGAATCAAATTCCTCACAAAGGGAACAAATTGACAAAGTGGCAGAAAATGAGGACAGAGAGATCTGTTCAGCAGATGACACAAAGTGGCTGTCTGACCTCAATCTCATCTGTTTTGCTGAGTTCAAGACCAAGCGCTGCTCATACATGCTAGAGAGAGACGGTGCAGTGCGGGTGGATCTGGACCAGGCTGATTTCGGATACTGTGTGGGAGAGATTGAGGTTCTGGTGCCTGAAGGAGGTGACATGAATGCAGCTCTGCAGAGGATTACAAGCACTGCTGCAGAACTGGGTGAGCTGATGTTGTGTGTGAACACTACCATATAAACAGAGGGAATTTGTTATATATATTGATTTTTCCTAGTCAAAACTGACAATTCTTGTTTTTTTTCATGGAATATTGCAGTATTTATTATTGTAAATGATTTATTCATGCACATCATTATTGTTATATTTTTTTTAATATTCTTGTGCCCCTCGTAATCTTTAATCAAAAGATTTTGCAGCAACATCTTATCTCTTCTCTGATGATGTGTTAACTGCCGTGAGGGCCGGGCAACCTGTCACTCACATGACATCACAGAAATGGCAAACCATATCCAAAGATGCAATCAATTCCTGATGGACAAAATCAAGTCCCACCCTACATTTATTTTTTCTTGTTTGAGAAGCCGTTTCACTCGGATATATACGTCACAATGCAGAAGAAAAGACTGTCGCAACTTTCGTTTCATGCTGTTTATAAAGTTTTAGTAATTTTGTCATTTTCATTCACATTTTTTCTTGGTAGGTAGCTGAAATAAAATAAATTTAAGTTTTTATTTTATTTCAGTTAATGTTTATTTCAAGTAACAAGTGTTTTTTTTTTTCAAGTCAACTTTATTTATATAGCGCTTTATACAATATGGATTGTTTCAAAGCAGCTTCACAGTAATAAACAGGAAAAAAACAATGAGTGATGCAAACTTCACAATGATGCAAACATCAAATATTAGAAAAATTCAAATACTGGTGTATAGCACGTCTACAGAAGAACATACTGTCATTCAGCTCAAGTCAGTTCAGGGTTGATTGAGTTCAGTTCAAGTTTTATATAGCTTAGTTTTAGGTTCAGTGTTGGCTAAAGTCAGCATGAAGTAGAAGTTGCGATAGTCTTTTTTTCCTTATTGTGACGTATATCCGAGTGAAACAGCTTCTCGAACATGAATAAATGTGGGGCGAGACTTGATTTTGTCTATCAGGAATTGATTGGATGGTTGTATAATGATGTGCCCCGATAAATCATTTATAATAAATACTTCAATATTCCATAAAAATCAAGAATGGTCAATTCTGATTTCACGCTGATTTTAACTATAATAACCCTGTCTAAGACATACAAAGATGCATATTTGCTGCCTAGTCAACATTACTATAAAACAACTATAAACAAATGGCTAAAACACTTCATTGGCATCTGTTATTTATCAATAACCCATTAGAATTAAAGACAAATAATGCTACATGAACCTCTTTTATAATATAACTAGTTTATAATATAAAATGTATTTTTGTTGCCTGTCTTCACAGGTTTAAGCTGTGAGAAGAGAGTAAAGGGGAAAATGGATATTTACCTTCAAAGATATCAACCAGACCACTATGCAAAACTTCTTAATGCTCATATTTTATGAGGAATCACTAGTGTAACATGTAATTTGTAGTTTTTAATTGTGATTAATTTGTGAAAATGTGCACTACACAAAATCCTCAATGCTTATATTTTAATGAGAAAATAAACACTGTCTTGTCTTTAGGTGAAGTACAGATACATACAGAGAAAGCATTTAAAAGTATAGTATGTAGCATTGCACTGTGACATTGTATCTTGGCAGTTTGCGTTAGTCAAACAAAATAATGAGTACCTTAATAAAAGAGTCTTTGTGATTTGTTTAGGCACTATACTGAATATATAATATAATATATAAATAAAACAACTGTTGAACTTTTATATGGTTCTGTTACATTATTTTGAGTTATTGCATATTAATACTTTCATGTTAAACAAGTTATTTCATTTCCCCCCCTAGTGATTAAGGATGTTTATGAGCTGTTTAATTCATGAAATTAAATCAAAATAAAAAATGAATTCAAATTAAATCCATAAAATGATGCCATGATAGGAACCCCCAAATAGTTCTATACAATGTGTCTGACAGAACCCTTTAAGGTTCTATTTAGAACCTTTTCTTGAACAAGAGTGGGCTTGTTCCATGTATCATGGACAATAAGTAGCAATTTTTTATATATATATATATATGGTATTGTCTTTCAGTAAATCATGAGTTAGATTGTTTGATCAAAAAAAAAAATGCCGTTTTCGAAAATATTATATATTTCAGGTACTTTTATTTTGAAAGTAATTCAGCAATTTTCTGCTTTGACCTAAATGGATTTGTGTATGATTGTAAAGTGCACCGTTTGCTCAGCAGAGAGCGCTGCGATCTCAGTCATGAGCTGTTCGCTCAGCATGCCAGCAGTGGGCGCAATGTTACTCGACATGATTAAAATGATCCTTATTCATTACTAATGATTTATGGCGCGTCAGTTAGATCAATTATCTATCTATATCTATCTATCATATATATAATTCCACAGCAATGTCCAATGCTCACACAACTCTTATGGACATTATGCCACAATGACATGTTTATGATTCACAAATATTATATTTAACCATAGTACATTCTGCATCAAATTGACGACAAAATACACCTCAACATTACATAACTAAACGTGAATGATTTTCAGAACATATCATAATTGGATGTTTTAAAAAGGATTTATTTTAAATCTAAAAGCAGTAGGCTAGTTTTATGAGGTGCATGCACATATTATTTGAGATTTTAAAATCGGGATTTAATTGAGAGTTTTCTCTATAGACAGTAAAAGAATTGTGACGTATGTTCGAGTGAAATTGCTTCTCGAACTTTTTGGGCGGGATTTGATTTTGTCCATGGGGACCTGATTGGATGGTTGGACGGTTGTGGTTTGCTATTGGTGGATTTCATGTAAGTGACAGGACAGGATGATCCCGCCCTCACATCAGTAAACACATCATCAGAGAAGAGGCAGAAGGGAAATTATTTTAAATAAAGATAATTAACTAAAATAATATTATTAATGATGCGCACAGAAAAAAATATTTATAATGAAATGCAATATTCCATTGAATTGTCTATTTTGATTTCATTATGACATCAAATGCTTAACATTTTATGCATGCTGTTGCTTTTAACATGATTTGTTTGATTTTAATAAGCACTGAAAACTAATTAGGCCTATAAATAATTTTATTATACTAAATATTTTACAATAAAAACATCAAAAGAGCACCCAGTCAAGGTAAAAAAAAAAGAAAAGAAAAAGGTCATGACCTTAACAAGCTCACGTGCAAGGCTGGAATAAAAGAGAGCTGGTATGGAGGGATGCAATGGGTATTTATTTCATTTGGAGACTTCAGCTTGAGTGTGGAGAGAAGGCTTTTTATGAGGAAATATTAGCAGAGGTGAAATATGATGCTGTGTACTCACTTTAAAGTGCAAGTAGGCTATCTCATGGCTTTCTTCTCCCTAACACAAGGCCTTTGCCTTTTGACTAATATTATTTTACGTTGATATCCCTAAGAAAATGACTCTAGATATGTGCTCATACCAACTCTGTTCATCGTTTTTTACATATATACATAGTGATGAAGGGAAACCATTGTGCAAGGTTTGACAGGATACAATTAAAGTGCCATTATTTCCGAGGAACCTTCAGATGGGAATGACAGAGGGAGACAGAGGTGTATTTTTCGCATCAAAAGCATTGGATGCCTTGTAACTTTTGCTAATAAAAGCTTTAGTTTTGATGCTAACAATCCCACTTGCATCCATTCACACTCAAGTTCTCACATTCTCACAAAACGTCTTTCTCTCTCTCTCTCTCTCTCTCTCTCTCTCTCTCTCTCTCTCTCTCTCTCTCTCTCTCTCTCTCTCTCTCTCTCTCTCTCTCTTTCCAAACAATCAGTGACCTTCCTGTCATCAATAACACTTACACAGGTGATCAAATGAAGGCACATGGCGCTGTTGCTTTGAAAGTTCTCACATTTGACTCCTCTCACAGCAGCTGCTTTACACTATTTTAGTTTGACTTTGGCAGAGACTGTGAATACAGCCCCTTTATATGCACACAAACACACACACACACACACACACACACACACACACACAAACCCAACATGCCAAAATCATCAGTATTAAAACAATAAAAGACCTGAAATATTTTAGTTGGTGTGCAATGAATCTAAAATATATGAAAGTTTAATTTTTATCATTACATTATGGAAAATAATGAACTTTACCACAATATGCTAATTTTTTTAGAAGGACCTGTATATATATATATATATATATATATATATATATGCAGCACACACATTTTCAGGATGTCTGCACTTTAATAAATTAGGGTCAGTAGGTTTTTAGATACAGTATAGTAGAGAATTGTGGGCATCCACAGTGGGTTTTCTCTCTAAAAGAAGAGCAACATGTCATATTTGATTTGTCATCACACTCCTCTGAGCCTAAAGCCAGATCTGAGCTCCTGTAACAGTTCCGTCACTTCTCATCTCACATGTGTGCATATCTAAAGGAACCAGTGACCAAGTCTTTTATTCTTATCAACCGCAAACCAATTGGTTAAGACATAATTCATTTGTCATAAACTGATTATTCATCCATGTATTTCTTAACTCTTAATCTCATATGTTTAACCATTCTATTGATTGCTAATATAGGCTATTTCAATTCATGTATGTTATAATATATTTTTATATATTCATACATCTAATAAGGTGAATTATTTATGAAAACTCTAATCTAAGGTCTAATGACATCCTCTTCAAACATTACAATGCTCATGATAACTTTCATTAACTCTACAATAAGTAAATCCACTTCACCAGCTACATACTCTTCGACAGCGATGCCATAGAAGTATACAGAATTATCGCAAAAACGGAAGTTCAAAGACAAATTTCTAAAGATTGTTTCTCTGGCGCTCAAGGTCTACAGGCCTACATCCAAATTTCTTTGGTCTGAAAGAATGTGGACCGTTGTATATTGTATGAAACAATATTGATATTCCTACTTTATATTGCTGACAGATGTTTATGTCAGGAAAACAGCCCTGGTTTGTTTAGATGACTAGATTGTGAGTCGTTTGCCAAGTACTCTATAGGCTACTCAGACTTTGGTTTTCTTAGTCATAGTGCTTACAATTAAGGGGTGATTCACTACATATAATCCATTATATGTTTACTAAGTGGAAACCAGTTATTCCCTTTCTTTTACTGTCTATGGCTATTCCAAGTGATTCAATGGTGCTAAGCTAAAGACAGAAAGATAATTTTGCCCATGCTAATGTCTTAGCAACTCTGTTTTAAGAAAACGCAGAACCAGCCATATCCCTTCCCTGCTTACTAGTCTTAATCCAATTTCAGCAACACGTTACATTCGCATTTTAGAAGCTGGTAGATCTTTGGCCTCTGAAGACGTTTAAGATTACACATGTGAAACTGATTCTTTAGTGTGGTGCACGGTGCTCACCCTATGTCTACATTTAGTCATGCAAAAGTGAAACGCTCAAAGTATTTTAAATGGTCAGAGGGTTCAGAGCAACATGCACTGTATTATAACTGTACTGTATGCTACTTCTGTCTAGAATAACCCGACAAAAGTGAATAAATGTATGTGAAAAAGGGTGCTATTCTGTTCCAAATGGGTGTCGGTAGATTTGAGAGATTTTCTTAATGTAATTACTGTAAATACTGTATATTATAATGTTGTGATTCACTTTTAGCATTTATAACGATTGTAGTTTTGAGTGTTTCAATATTTTTTTTGACACAATTGCATAGAATTTTAATCAATTTTGGTAACACTTTACAATAAGGTCTCAATTGTTTACATCAGTTATGTAAACAATTGTACCAAACTTATTGGTACATGTTAAGATGAACTAAGATTAACAAATGCTGTAGAAGTATTGTTCATTGATATAGTTCATGTAGCTAAGTAATGTTAAAGTCCCCCTGTAGTCAATAATTGTATCCCTTAAAACACAACTTTGATCACCAAAATGACATATTTAAAAAAGTTTCCTTGAAAAAAGTTGCTTCATGCCTTAAATTAGCTTGAATGTAACTCTACCCTTGCCTAATTTAGTATATGCGGTTCTATGAATATGGAAATTAGCCCCGCCTCCACTCACACAACTCAGAGATCCACTCATTGATGTGATTGGTTACAAGGTAGTTTGTGAGATCAGAAACCCCAGCGATTTCAAAAAGCATTTTTGACACTGTCTTTGATTCATTGCAATTTTAAAGAGAAAATACTCAGCAATGGCATTGACTTATGCATTTGCACATGGTTTGTCTTAAAGCATATTAAAAACACCACATAACAATATTAAAAGCTTGACTTTCACCACAGGGGGACTTTAACAAATGAAACCTTATTGTAAAGTGGTCCCATTTTAATATTGCATTGAATTTTAATATTATATTAATGATGATGATTTTTTGGTTATCGGCCATATCATGAAAATAATTATTAGTATCAGCCAGAATTTAAATATCAGTGCATCCCTACCTGATAAACAAAAACAGCAGAATCTGTTGGATTCACTGATTCAGAATCAATGAATCAGTACAGTTCCTTCAGGGGTCAATTTGAGCCTCTTAGTAATGAATGGAATGCGACGAATGCTTCAGTATACATAGAAAAACCAAAAAAATGCTTTGCACAAAATTATCCACAAAATTATTTTATGATGTCTACATGTGTATCTGAATGCACACTAAAGAGAAAAAACTGACTTTAGGACCCAATGGAACAGCTAAATTGCATTAAAAAAATAGCAAAATATTATAAAAATGAAATATAAGTTTTCTGGAAAAAAAAACAAGTATAATTTTAGGACTTCGGATCATTTTGACCCAAGAGGGAAGGATTTGTTACAGGATACGAGGAGAGGATGACGGTTTAAAAAATAAAAAGTTAAACTTTAAAAAAAAATAAAAAGTTGAATCTTGTATAACTTGTAATGTCAAAACTTATTTTGTCATAACTTATTGATCATATAATGTTTTACAGTGTAACCAGTGCTTTAGCGTTGGACGAGAATCAGCCCATAAATGTGTTGTTTATTATAGCACAATACTTGAAAGGGGGGAAAAAATGATGGAGAAAGCAGACTTACAAGGCATAACATTTTATTATACAGATAAATACCATAACTTTTCAATTACAGAAATACGTGGGGCTCTATGGGCTCAAAATGTAACAGAGATTATTTTTTATTTTTTGCATTGAAGGGTTCAAAAAAGGATTTCTGCATCTTCAGCATTTCAAGTCACCTTGAATCATATATAGTTTTAGAGTTTTAATTCTGGTGTGTGAGATGCAATGCTTGATATAAAGGAGCTATACTGCTTTTGACAAAATACAGTTGTGCATTTCTATAGAAAAATATCTTATAATTCGTATTGTAATGGCTGTGCTCTGTAAAAATTCCTTATAAATAGAATAAACCTTATATAGTATATAAATGTCTTTTGTTTGTGCAACATCTGTTTTTAGAAAAATAATTCCTTGTCCTGTCCTGTTATAAGAGCTCCAAACTCTCCTTCACAAAACATATAAAAAAGAGCCCGTACACATTGCACTGCATTGTTGCACAGAATTGAAATACAACCAAATAAAACCCGTCCTTCAAGAGTAAATTTTGATGCCTTAGACATTTACCTCAGATTGTTTTGAATCAGATATACAGGCGTTAGTCATTTAAAGTCTCCATGCAAACGAAAACTAAAAGCAAATGAGGGTTTGAAGAAGAGAAAGCCCTTGTACACTCACCAAACACTTGAAACGATATCTAGAATTCCATATATAATAAATAAATCTTTAATAAACCTCCCAAAGAGGAAAATGCACATAAATATGATAAGAAGAATAACAAACATAAGTTAAATTTCCGGATGTACCCAAAGAAAATCATTTTACAATATAGTGGCACATTTAAAATCAATTCCCAATGACTGTCAGTCAAAATTTGCATACTACAGATTTAAGACAAAGACTTCATCTCGTACGAGGCTTTTTCCTTTATTTCGTTTGAGGTAAACTGAAGTACTGTTAAAGACTCTTAAAGGCAATGTCCTACTACCTCTAGCGCCACCCGACTGTGACACTACCTGACTTTTGATATCCAAAGCATCCAAAGTCACAAGCATGCAAGCAAGCCCTCAACGACTTTTTTTTTCTCTCCGAAACATCTCACCTGCTGTCACATGTCATACCTGACATCTGAAGCATGACAACTCTTCCACAACATCGCATGCACAACGGCATAGGCTTCATTTACATAACATGACAAACAGTCAATTCCCAGAATTCAATAAATAACACACTTTATAAGACTTTTTGATTGGTTTTGTCATGATCAGAATGGGCGTGATAAAAAAAAAAGAGCGGGAAATCGCATTTCAGTGCATCAAAATCCGTTCATGTTTTTCCTTCTCTTAAATACCGGAACAAATGGGACAGAACTACAATGCCCCTCATTGGTGAAAGATTAAACTCTAAGTGTAAAAATAAATCATATTGCACATTTTTAATAAATAATATAATATTTTCCCATTTTTTAAAATAGTACCAAAACTCACACACACACAAAAAATTGGTAGTGATTTTTTTGCTTCGTGTAATTCAAACACGGTGTTGATTGAGGTGAAGAAACATAAAGGAAAGAAAGAAAGGTACATGATAACAAAAACTGAAACGTGATGAGTACAGTAGGGAATTTCCGAGAAGAACGAAGGAGATGCTAGAAGAAACTGCAGTGGGTCAGTAAAGGGTGTGAGACGGGACGAGTGACGCTGGTGTACGCGTTCGGTTTCCTCTCACTGGAACGAACGCCCGCTGCAGCGAAGTCCCCTGAACGCATTCCTCTGGCACTCGGAGCACATCTCCCAGTTACACGTCAGATGGTAAATGAGTAAGGCAGCTGCTCTTGCCCATCATGTAAAAGTGCATCATCAAACATTTTCAGTTAAGTCTCTGCCAGAAGCCAGAGACCTATGAAGTGGCTGATATTAAGGCTTTCCCATCAGCAGATATGAGTCACGTCACACTGCATTCTCTTCTTCTGTTTCCATTTTAATGGTAATTTTTCCCCCCGAAATATTTTCATCTCATTTACCAGAGCCGCATGACATTAGACCATGTCGTTTTCAAGGATGATGCTCTGGATTTCAAACTCCCATATGTTGATTCTTCAGCTCTCTCTGCTCTCTGGAGACTGCCTGGTGCCGTTTGGATTTCAGAAAGGTCATTGACACAACTGTGTGGGTTGCCATCCAACACTAAAGGAATAAATGTTATACAGGGTTAAAAGTCACAATACATCCACAAAAATACAGCTTGGGCTAGTTGTCAAAGGGACTGTTGCAGTTATTTTGTATGTTGGCTTTAAACACAAATGTCTTTCTGTAAATTAGAGTGAATTCCATCATCCAAACTGCAATTTCAGTATTAGTATGAATGAACTGGCTACGTTCACTGTAAAAAGTTGATCTCTTAAATTTTTTAAATTTCAACTTAAATGACATTAAATTGACTTAAAAAATGAGTTGAATCTTGTATAATTACATTTATTTGATCAGTAACAGTAAAAGCTGTAATATTGTGAAATATGTAAATAATGTAAAATAATTGCTTTCTATTTTATTATATTTTGAAATGTAATTTATTTCTGTGATGCAAAGTTGCATTTTCAGTGTCACATAATGCCTTCAGAAATAATTCTAATATGCTGATTTGGTGCTCAAGAAACATTTCTTATTATTATCAATGTTGAAAACACTTGTGCTGCTTAATTTTATTTTTTTTGTTGGAAACTGTGATACGTTTTTATGAACAAAGAACAGCATTTCATTTAAAAAAAAAATTTCCTAAAGAAAATAAACATCTTACTGACTCCAACATTTGCTCCTCCACTTACCTTAAATGGTAGTGTTTCATGTCAGGAAATGGACAAAAATGATTGCCAATCCAATGTTCAAAAGCATAACCATTGCAACCAAAACTGAGTTAGGACCCTGGGTAAAAAAGACACATAATGTAACAATTACAGCACAATCCATAAAAAGACATCTGTAAGTATAAACGAGACACTTAAAGTAGCCAAGCACTTACAGATTCTTCCGCTAGTGTTTCATCTGCCATATCTATGCTGGCTTTCTTGGTATCAGCTAAGCTCTTTGGTTTAATGGACTCTTGTTTCCTGATCTTGGCCTCTGGTTTGGGAGTGGGTGTCCTGACCAGTTTGGGTGGCGGAGGCATCCTGGCCAGGCTAGACTGTGTCATCTCAGGCTCATCATCTTCTGGTTCTTCTGGTGGAGGCATCTTCGACATTGGCTTCACATAGTAACTGTGATAAGCAGCATGTAGCTGCCCATTACCTGTGCTCGCAGGTTTGGGCGGGGGCATAAGGGTCTTGGGGGGTTTTGGTGGGGGCACTTCCTGTAACTTGATGGCCGGTACGAGAGGAGGGGCGGATACTTTGGTGATCTCTGCCACAATTGAGGCTCTCTCTTCTTTGCTTATCTTGCGAGCTACACTACTACTGTCCTTGCTTATCTTTCGGGCTACGCTGCTGTTGTCTTTGCTTATCTTGCGGCTGGCACTGGGGTTGGGTGCTTGGCTCTTCTGAGGAGAGTGAGGAGGTGACGGGTTTGGGCTCTGGACAGGAGAGTGACTTGGAGTCGTGCCGCGGCGATAGAAAGGGCTGGTAGAAGACTTCTCCTTCTCCTCCTCCTCTTTAGGTGCTTCCTCCTTAATCTCCTCCACCGGCTCACTGAACTTTTGTTTGATGTAGTCAAGTCCTGTAAGGAAGGGATCAAATGTTGGAGAAAGTTAGGGATATTACAAACTAGAATAGGCAGCCAACACAGGTCAGAAAAACTCAAGAACAACCCAAAAGAGATTCAAGGATTCAATACAAGTTAACCAGCATTTTGACAGCAAACTTCACTTCATTTTAGCAAAATTTCAGATCATAGATTAAAGTGGCCCTGTTATGCTATTTTAAAGGTTCCTCATTTTGTTTTGGAGGTTTCCTACAACAGGAAACATGCATCTACGGTACAATTTTTTAAAAATGGTTAGTTCGAAAATTCTGTCTCTTTAAACCCCTGGCATTTTGCAAATTCGTTACAAACCTATGTAGGCATTTTTATATTCAGTAATATTATTTAAAATGAGATACTAGTAACACATTACAGCCATGGATATTCCACATCATAGCAACCAAAGCATCTCAGCTGAATTTGTATTATTATTTTAAATTATTACACTGCATGAATGAAAGGTAATATTCTAAAAAGTAACCTGTTTTATATTTTATAAAAACAACAATATATTATATAGTATTGTACTGCAAACTTCACACATTGTCTGCCAAATCTTAGGTGATCAGGGGGCCATACATTTAAATTAAGATATATTGTATATACATTTGTTTTATAAAATATATATTTTTTTATATATAAACAAATTAACACTGTTGCGATTTTTCCCTGTTTTATAAAGTCGTGGAAATACTAGAATGGATTTTTTCTTTTGCTATAGAGTAAATACCCGTAGGAATACAAAAATTATATTTGCTGTCATCTCCCATTCACCACTATAGATGTTTACCCAACTACGCTGACTTCTGCTTCTGAGAACCCCGGAAATGTGAAAGGGCCCATGGAAACCTCAAGTCTATTCTGGAAAATGAAAGTGTACCACTCCTTGTAATGTGTGCAAACCGTTCTGATTCCCAACAAAAAACTTGGTTCACTCTGCCACCCTGTCAATGAAAACTCTTAGTGCATAGATCAATTAACTTGTGAAAATGCTTAGGAGGTAACAGCAAAACTATGAATGACGCAACGCTGAGTTTGCATAATAGAGCTTTCCGAGAAAATCATACGGCTCAAACTAGCTTAAGCCCAAACAATTTAACTGCAGTTTAATTCACTTGGCATCTCTGGCATCCATGACGACCAACTTCAAAGAGTGAGAGGGCATTCTTAATGTTTAAATGGCTTAAAGTATCTTCTGAACATAATTTCTCACAATAACTTGATAAGAGCTCATGCTATAGAGGGTCCATTCCGTTTCTTCCTGTCTGAACAGAACTTCTGTCACAAGTTCCTAGCATTGTCTGTTATTTACTGACCTAAAGGGACCATGGTAGCGCACTGCAAGCATAATTCACTGCCAAACACACAAGCCTGTTCTTCTGTCATTTACAGAAGACACTGATCTACTCATATGACCAGCTATATACTAATGCAAAAAATATATCCCTATCAACATTAAGACTGATTTTGATCATTTGATGTCTCATGTTACAAGCCTTTGTGTAGAGTGTTATTCTCCATCCAACGGCAATAAGTTAATCTCGTAGTTGCGGAGCAACTTAAAAATAAAGTCCACATAATGCTCTAAGATTGCTTTGATCTCTCTTTAATCCTCAAGCAAGACTCTGAAAGTGGCAGACTGCTACCCTGGGATGGCACAATAGTAAAATACTGTATTTTATATAAACAATAAATGGAATGCACTTGAGCAATTTTAATAACAATTTAAATTCAAAATCATGTTAAATTCAACATCAAAATCGCACAATAGGGCATTAGACCAGTGATTCCCAACAAGAGTTACAAGCACACCGAAGCAAAATTAGATTGTTTCGTTAAATCTATATAAAAAACTTTTTTTTTAAATCAGCCAAAAGATTACAATTTAAACAGGTAAATAATAAATATATTTAAAGAATTTTCAGTTATTTTTATAAAAATGAATCCAAAACAAGACTGGGTGTGCTACAGTGATATATGAGAGGCAAATAATAGATATAAAATAAATACAAAATATTAATTTGTTATCAGATCAATAACAACATTTTCCAGGGCAACCACTGTTACAAGATGAAGATGAAGACAGACAAAGTCTTCCTCGTTTATATCAATAGCCTATATAAACGAGGTTTAATCCACAAGCAGGCAATAAAACGTAACAGCGTGTGTAACACACACACACACAAACAACAACCGACAGAGAACTGAGGAGAAAGCGGAACTTAAGTGCAGATTCAAACAAGATAATTAATCAAACACTGCTGAACCCAACAAACTAATAATTTGTGACCATAGAAACAAAGGAGAAGTGAGACAATCAAACAAAGTAACACAGGAACGAATGAAAACAAACTAAAAGTCCATGAAAACTGAAACTAACCGAACATAACTGTGACAGTACATCCCCCGCAGGGAACAGATGATGAAGAGGGAGGGATGGTGGGGATTTGTAGGTGGCAAAGGGATGGTGAATGACAGCGGTGGAGGAATGGTGACATATCATACTAAAACATACTTTTTTAACGGTCGTGAAGTAAATTCAAATTCAATAGTACCTACTCAGACAGTATGGGATTTTGGACAAAAAAGATTAGGAAACACTGCTGTAGGCAAAACTGTGTTACTTGAAGCAACGATAGGATTATATTCATAATCAGAATGCATAAACCAAATCAGTACAAATGCATTACAAGCATATAGGGCTGAAAAATAAAAGGTAATTTTAAAGCAATCCCATAGGTTTATAAGAATAATATGTTTCTTTGTGTTGTCCACAGATGACGGCTATATAATGGATAATCCTGGGCATATTCCAGCACCATTAGACAGGCCTATGGGGAAGCACGGGCCGTTTAAATCCTCTGGAGCGTTGCATCCTCACCAACCTTAAATTAGACCAAGCGTCAATAACAAGAGGTATTCATTTGATAGTTGATGGGACGGAATGGCCTCATCTTCTGAGGTTGTGCTGGAGTTAAAAAATTGCCTTTGTGGATTAGATTATGGCATGTGTGTGCTGTGTGTTTTTTCGTAATTAGTATTTTTGTCTTGTTTCCACCCCAAAAAATATCTAAACACCCTTAAGTTAATTTTTAAGTAAATTCCAATATTTTTTTAACACAATTGTGTTTTTTACACCATAAGGCATTGTTTCAGAGATTATTTTTTGAATTAAGCTTAAAACAAGCAAATAAATTCAAACCAATTTGGCCTTAAGGTAAGAAATATAAACTTAATTTAAGATATATTCTCTGAATACAAGGCGTATATAAATTTAACTTGTTTTAAGGATGCTTAGATACTTATTTAAACAAGACAAAAACACAGCTTAAGAAATTATTTTTTATACTGTAACGAAGCAAAAAACAATTCTACTTACTAATTAATTAAAACAATACTGAAAACTACCTTAAAAGAAGATTTTACAACAACATGATGAGACATCGAGATGTATAATGAGAACTGTCATGTTGCCAAGTGAAATTCAACTCCAAAAATAAGTGGTGGCAATAGAACCTCACGGCTCAAAATCAGCATAAGGTATTTGACAAAGATCCAAAGGCCTCTCTTATGACATGAGAAGGATTATGAAATCTTTTCACCCACAGTTAAGAGAGACAACTCAATTACCCGATACTCAATTAAAGCAGTACCCTTGTTTTAACATGCATTATATCAAATTCAGAGACACTACGACACAGCACAAACAAACCTACGCATGCAATCAACCTTAAAGTTTTGTTTATTATCTACATGGTCTGAATTGGAATATTAATAGGCTCTCTAACCCAATAAAAGGGGCTATCTGTCTTGATGGGGCATGTGATGCAGGGCCCGGGGGCTTTTAAATTTATTAAGCACTTTATAAATTCATGCCAGTGGAGAGTGTATTTAAGATGCATGCCATAATGTATTTCATAATGACAGACAACTGATGGAATAGTACTGACTGATTTATAGTGGATCTATGTATATTTATCTTTTACTGTAGCGGCCTTCTCTCAACACTAAATCAAACAATTTATTATTTTTCCTAATAGATGTTCCTTTCCTTCTCATAGAAAGTAAATTAAATACTATTAAATTAATACTATATATATTAATCGTGATTAATCGACTCTAAAATAAGTTTGTTTACATCTGTTTATATATGCACATATAAATATACGCACACACATATAATATATATATACATATATATATATATATATATATATATGTATACACACTTACCTAAAGGATTATTAGGAACACCATACTAATACTGTGTTTGAACCCCTTTCGCCTTCAGAACTGCCTTAATTCTACGTGGCATTGATTCAACAAGGTGCTGAAAGCATTCTTTAGAAATGTTGGCCCATATTGATAGGATAGCATCTTGCAGTTGATGGAGATTTGTGGGATGCACATCCAGGGCACGAAGCTCCCGTTCCACCACATCCCAAAGATGCTCTATTGGGTTGAGATCTGGTGACTGTAGGGGCCATTTTAGTACAGTGAACTCATTGTCATGTTCAAGAAACCAATTTGAAATGATTCGAGCTTTGTGACATGGTGCATTATCCATGTTCTCATTCTGTTTACGCCAAATTCTGACTCTGACTCTGAATTCTGGAGATAAGTGGTACCCAGTGGGGTCTTCTGCTGTTGTAGCCCATCCGCCTCAAGGTTGTGTGTGTTGTGGCTTCACAAATGCTTTGCTGCATACCTCGGTTGTAACGAGTGGTTATTTCAGTCAAAGTTGCTCTTCTATCAGCTTGAATCAGTCGGCCCATTCTCCTCTGACCTCTAGCATCAACAAGGCATTTTCGCCCACAGGACTGCCGCATACTGGACGTTTTTCCCTTTTCACACCATTCTTTGTAAACCCTAGAAATGGTTGTGCGTGAAAATCCCAGTAACTGAGCAGATTGTGAAATACTCAGACCGGCCTGTCTGGCACCAACAGCCATGCCACGCTCAAAATTGCTTAAATCACCTTTCTTTCCCATTCTGACATTCAGTTTGGACCACACCCCTAAATGCATTGAAGCAACTGCCATGTGATTGGTTGATTAGATAATTGCATTAATGAGAAATTGAACAGGTGTTCCTAATAATCCTTTAGGTGAGTGTATATACACACACACACACACACACACACACATATATATATATATATAGTTTGTTTTGTTTATACAAGAAACAGATGCAATTGTGAGATAAATAAATATATTTATAATCTATTTACTTTCTACATGTACTTGCCTTCTGTCACAGTTGTGTTTCTGTCTGAGACTTGTTTTCATTAGTGTTTTTGTTCTGTTTTCCCGCCACTCCTATGTTTTCACGGTAACCTCCATTAGTTCTTGTCACACCTGTTTCCTCGTTAGTCTTGTTAGCTGTGCCTCGTTTCCCTGATCTTTTTCCCTATGTATTTAAGCCCTGTGTGTTGCATTGTTCATTGTCCGATCTCCATTATATTTAGTCAGACCAGCCCAGCCCGTTTGGACGACAGAGCTATATTTGTTGCCATAGCTCAAGAGAGCACAGAATTTTTCTCCTTTGTGGAGAACTTTGTTCATCGAGCCGTCACTAGCCCCCTCGACGACGAAACCCTCAAGCTGCTTTTCTGGATCTGGGCCAATTTCCACCAGGCCACCTTTGGTGAGCGTCGCGTCCCGATTCAGAGAACAACCACCATCACCAGCAGGCGCCGAGACCACCCTTCCAGAGTCTCGTCCCGCTGAGACCACCCTTACAGAGTTTCTTCACGTCATGCCAGTCAAGCCTGAGCTTCTTCACGTCATACCTGTCATACCTCCCATACCTGCCACGCCTGAGCCCTCGTCTCCGGCCAAGATGGTCGCCTTGCCGCCCGAGCCCTCGGGAAAGATGGTCGCCGCCTCACCGCCTGAGCCCTCAGCCAGGATGGCTGCCGCCACATCCAGTCCTGTTCCTGCCCCAAGGACTGTCCATATTCCCAGACCTGTTCCTGTCTCTGTCCCCGAGCCTGAGTCTTCTGTCCCAGAGCCAGAATTGGTTCCTGAATTCCCACCCAGCCTCCCTCTCCCACCTCCTCCCATCTGCCACCTCTCAACCCTTCTTCCGCCACTGCCTGTCAACCCTTCAGCTCCTCCTCAAACCACCTTTGGGGAGGTGGGGTCGCCATGGGTCTGCCAGCCTGCAGCTCCAGCCTGGTCGGTGGATCCCCGGTCTCCGCCTCCAACCTCCACGACCAGGACTCCACCTCAGTCCAGCGGTCCATTAGCTCAACCTTGGTTCCTCCCTCAGCTCCACCGTGGCCCACCAGTTCCGCCAGGCTCCCTCGTCCCCTCGGATCCACCTTGGTCGCTCGTCGACCTAACCTTACCTCTGGACTGCACTTCTCTGGCTATGCCCCGTCCCTTCGTCCCCCCGGCTCCATTGGACTCCTCACTCCCTTCTGTTCCTCCTTGGTCCTCAGTCCCTCTGTCTCCACCACGCCCTTCTGTGTCCCCGCCTGCACCTCAGTCGCCAGAGCCAGCGGCTTCGCCATGTCCCGCCGGATCCTTGGCGTCGCCTGGGCTCGTTGGCTCTCCACCCAGGTTTCCTCTCCCACCTGCTTCGCCCCCATCAGTCGGCCCCCTGGAGTTGTCATCCCTGCCTCCACCATGGTTCCTCCCTCCGTCTGCTCCGCCCTGGTCCCTCCTGCCTTCTGTCCTTCGCCTACTCTTCGTCCTCCCCCGGAGCCCCCTCCCTCCCTCCCTCCCTCCCTCCGCAGTTGGTCCAACAACGGCGCGAGGAGGCGCCTGGCGGAGAGGGGAGAGTACTGTCACAGTTGTTTCTGTCTGAGTCTTGTTTTCATTAGTCACATGTCTTTGATATGTTTTCCCACCACTCGGTAACCTCCATTAGTTCTTGTCACACCTGTTTCCTTGTTAGTCTTGTCAACTGTGCCTTGTTTCCCTGATCTGTTTCCCTATGTATTTAAGCCCTGTGTGTTGCCTTGTTCATTGTCCGATCTCTGTTATATTTAGTGTGTTGCTGCCTGTTCTGCTGTCCTGTGTTTAATTATCATTAAACCTTCGTTGTGGAAAATATCCCATCTCCGTCTGCCTTACTGCAACCACCCGTGACACCTTCTTTTATAATAATTATATATGTATAAAATGATATTTGTTTATAGGATAAACAGTCTTAATATATACATTATTTATAATAATGTATGTCATAATCTGAGCCATCAACTTTGTACTGAAATGGCATAAATAAAGAGGGAAAACGATTTAGGGGTCATAAGGTCAGGGAACCAGCTGGCCTCTGTGCACCTTGCATTGAAGAGATGGGCAATGATTTAAAGAGAGGTGGGAAGAGGAGGTGCAGTCAGGGTTCAAACGTCTGACTGAAGGAATGGACAGCTGCTCACTGTCCTGCCATTCCAACTATCCCTCCGTTAGCTCCCTGTAAAGGACACACTCGCTCCAAATATAGCGCAATTAACGTCACTCTATAAACCTCGTTGGGTAGACCATTTCAAACGGGGCCTAAAGACAACCATGGCGACAGTGCAGCGTTTTTTTCTTGATGTGTTACAAAGGCATACTTAACCTCTGCACTAATCTGCCATAAGCCAGAAATGTCAATTACGAGTTCTAGTGCTTACTCTTCTGAGCGGGATGTTTGAGAGTTAGTGGGAGAACAAGGCACCGCTGGGGATCAGGCCGGATCATATCAGAAAGCCACTTTGTTTTCATACGACACTTCAAATTGAAGTAGCTTTGTTTCTGCTATGAAAACATATTGTAAAAAAAAATAGTTTATATTATAAAAAAAATTATGAGCTTCAGTTGAAACCACTGTTAAGTAGTCCTTATTTATACTCAAACACACAACTGTGTACATCAGTTGTTTTTGAAAGAAGTCACTTCTGCTCACTAAGGCTACATTTATTTTATTGAAAAAAGTAGTATTGTGATATATTATCCATTTAAAAGAACCATTTTCTATTTTAATATATTTTAAAATGTAACTTATTCCTGAGATAGAAAAGCTGAATTTTCAGCATCATTACTCCAGTCTTCAGTGTCACATGATCCTTCAGAAATCATTCTAATATGCTGATTTGCTGATTTGCTCCTCAAGAAATATTTCTCATTATTACCAGTGCTGAAAACAGTTGTGCTGCTTAATATTTTTGTGTAAACCATGATGCATTCATTTCCAACATTCTTTGATGACTAGAAAGTCCAAAACAACAGCATTTATTTGAAACACAAATCTTTTGTAAATTATAAATGTCTTCTTTACTGTTACTTTTGATTCTAGCTGAATAAAAGTATTAATTTATTTGAAAAAAAGATCTTACTGACCCCACACTTTTGATGCATATGTAACTATTTATTCATCAAAACGCTGATGCTAAAATTTTAAACAAACAGCCACTCGAGGCTCTGCGTTACAGTGATTCTAACAGCGAGTTTTCTCTTCATGTCATCACCAATAACACTTCGTACTCTTACCGATAGTAAAATCACTATGTATGTACAGCTGTTTATGTCTTATAGATAAATCTAAAAGCAAAATCTAATCAGCAAAAAGCAAATCTATATTACATGGTACTATTTGACATTATATTTGTAAAAGGTACAATCAATCATGGCTGATAAGACAATAATGACCTCTGATGCTAACAACAAACCTACTTTAAAACTGAAATATAAAGAAGAGCAATACAGTGTTTGATGTCATGTGGCACTGAAAGTGTTGTTTAACTGGATGCAGTGTTGGTTCAAGTAGACTCTGTGCGTATTTACTACTTGGAAAGAAGATGAATGATATGGGGAAATGTTTGTGAAGCCTAAGCAACACAAATGAGCAAACAGAACCAGGAAACACCCAGGAATGTCTAATTAACAGAAACATATGGGCAGCATATTGCATATGAGTTCTGTAAAAGAAACCTCACCTACATAAATACACAGAGCTGCTAACACAGAGTTCTACCACTTGCACTCATGAAATGTAAATGTCTGGTTGGTATTAGCATGCAGGGTTTGTATACTGAAATTGTATCATATTAAATAAACAAATGGCAGTTATGACCTCAAGTGTGTTAGTCATTAAATCTAGTGGCACTTATTATAGGCTCATTAACAAATTATGTCCTCCCTTGGATTAATCAACTATCATAAGCGCTACTATCAAAATAAACCTGTCTATTTGAATGAATCTAGTTTGACACATCATGTTTACAGTGAACTGAATTCTATTCATCAACAAAAATGTATATGTATTATTATTTTCAAATTACAATATATTACATAAACTACCAGTTTTACTAGTCAGTAGTTTTTTGAAAGATATTCTGCAAGAATGCAATAAATTAATCAAAAGTGACAGAATAACATTTACTGTTTAATGTTTAATTAAAGCTGCAGTCCGTAGTTTTTCCTCTTTGTCGCATCACTGTTCGAAATCTGCAATTGCAGTTATTCGCGGAATTATCAACTTTACGTGGGTTGTGCCTCGGCACAGCGCGGATGAATCCAATGTTTTGAGGAGAATGTGTGGCTGTCAGTCACTGCGCCGGTGTGGATACTGTCATTCAGAATCACAGAATCTACTTTTTGGAAGCATGATCAACATAAGAATTTTCACCAGAAAATGTCATCTGAACAAGTAACATTCACTTTTGTTCTGACCAACTAAGGGGAAAAAAGCATTTCAGTAAATTGCGATGATTAAATCTAATGATCACTTATCATATCACGTCAAATCGTGCAAATTATACTTTGTTCTCAAATTGTTAATGTTAACAACATCAGCATTGCGTGACTACATTTATGCCCTTCCCATATTATCCTTATTTCCGCATGGGCCCGGTTGCAGTCTCTTTTTTCTGTAGCCACTCCGAAGTCCGAACGAAGTCTTTTGCCTTTTACAACGGGTGAATCTCTAGTTGTCACTGGTGATTATCGTTTGAACCTTTCTGGATCTGCCATCAAATTGATAAGTTTAATTATATCAAGTGCTGTGAGAAAAGGCTATATATCTCCACCTCCAACATCCTCACATGCAATATAGCCTACTAGCCGAGACACCTACTTTATGTGTACAGATGTGATGTAATGATGCAAAGACATGCTCGAATTTCCCGCGGAAATCCACCAGTACCACTGTAATTAAAAACTTTATTACAAGCTTGCCGTTTTGAATCGAGCTAAGACAAGCAGATAGTTTTGAACACTGGCTGGTCAAAAAAGTTAACCCAAAAAAGTTACGGAATGCAGCTTTAACTTTTTATTAATCAAAAATACTGAAAAGAATGTATCACGGTTTCCACAAACATATTAAACAAAAACTGTTTTCAGCATGCATAATAATACAAAATGTTTCTTGAGAAGCAAATCAGCATATTAGAATGATTTCTGAAGGATCATGTGACACTGAAGACTGGAGTAATGATGCTGAAAATGCAGCTTTGCATCACAGGAATAAATTACATTTTGAAATATTTTAAAATAGAAAACAGCTGTTTTAAAATGTAATAATATTTCACAATATTACTGTTTTTACTGTGATTTTTATTAAATAAATACAGCCACTGTGAGCAGAAGAGACTTCTGCACAGAAAGAGTGTACTCATTTTCAATAGACACAATCTAACGTTACAAATTCTTACAAAACCAGTTTCACTTCATCTCTGAACAAGCCGAAATAAGGTTGTGTTTCTAACAGTCTGGCATTAGATTTCAGAAATAATGGATTTTGTGGTTTAATGACAAAAAGGGGGTAAATAAGGTCACTCAGAGAGTAAAAAATAACTGGTAGAACAAAAAGTAAGCTCTGAGCAACAGCAGTTCTCCCGAAACAGCTCAGTTTAATTAAGATATTATCTCCCTAACGGCGCTTGCAAAGATTCCCCGGTACCTGTAAGACATGACTCATTTGCTCAGTCACATCCTGTCCAACATGAGCGTCTCCTCTTGAAGGTGATTTCCAGTTATAGATCTGCAGAAATGTATATACCAGCCCCCCCCTTGTGAGTTTGACCTTTCTCCCTTGACCTCCCTGTGCTCAGCTGGCAGGAGTTTATGTGTTTGTGTGGGGTTTGCTTCTGAAAACTGAGAAGTGTTTCTGGGACCTTTTCCATGAGAGGTGAGCGGCACAATAGAGCTGTAATTTGACATGCCCACTTCTTATCTGAATTCGCTTACTGATAGCAATGTGCCGTACGCACGACACACTCAACAAGCCTTACATTCCTCATCCAGAGAACATTCTCGGTTTGATATGGACCACATTCTTTGGCTGCTGTCTGAAATATTTCTAAAGGGAACTAGAACAATCACTGAGGAACAGTCTACTAAAATTAGTGCTCTGTAATGTTAAGTAATAAACTTTATTCGTTTTGATTAGGACTGCCAATGTAGGAGGCTCATTAATGATGTCGGAGAAAACTGAAGCATTTTCTTTCTTAGCAAGAAATCTCTCGAAGAAGTTCCAAAAGATTAGACTTTATTGAACAAAACAACAAAGCCGAGTTGCTAATAATCAATTACCTAAAAAGTGTGTTTTTGTGTTCTTTACCAGGGTTTAGCCCATCCCATTTGTTTGCCACGATTAATTATCAGACCTTTGGACTTCTTTTTAATGGTGGGAGCCAGCCAACTAGTCTATTTTTAAACAAAGAACATTTAATCCCATTCATCAAGAAATTGTACATTACATGTAAACAGAATAGAACAGCTTGATTAATGAGTGTACCATACACAGTGATTGATGGATATTTTCTTCACTGTATTCCATTCTGTGTACCAATGCTGAGATGAGACATACAGTATAGTGAGGTAGACATTTTGAGGCCTACTAAAACTAGATTTTCCTGGTTTATTCCAGGTTATATGTTTGATACAAATATACTATCATGATAAAAAATAATATAAAAAACACATAATGCTAATAATGATCCACTACCACATTCAATTTGAATTATATTTGAATCTACAAGAGCAAAGTTTAAAGGGACATAACTGAGGAAAACACATTTCTGTAGCCTCAAACAGTTGAGCACGGCGTTCGCAATGCCAAGGTCAAAAAAATGTATAACGCTAATTTGGAAAAAAAAAAAATTATAATGTAGAGATATTCTAACATTCAGCAACATTCCCCAGTACTACTTCATTTAAGAAAACTAAATATGCAAAATAACTTTCAAAAAGAAAGGAAATTAGATGTGTTTCAATGTTATATATATATATTATACTATATATATATATATATATATATATATATATATATATATATATATATATATATAACATTTAAATGCATACCATATTTTCTTTATTTTCGACAGACCCATTTTGCATATATCTTATGCTATATAGAAATTATAGATAAATAATAAAATATTGATCTGTATTTATATTTAATTTATAATTTTAATAAATAGTTACTATTATAGTATAAAATCCCATATCATATAATACAAATATTATAAATTATATAAAATGTGGATAAAAACAGTACAACTCACGTCATCTGATATTTGTTGTGCTCAGAGCAACCATATGCATGTTTCATGAACATTATGAAATTAAATCATTTCAGATCTGTCAGGTGTTCTAATTATTTTGGCCACCACTGTATATTAAAAGTAGATTAGAGTACACTAACACATGACTGCCGATATTTACATATTAATGCCTTGATAAATGTTAATCATAACAGAGGTCAGAAATCTTAAAGGTACAGTAGCAAATAAGCTGATTAGCTCCCAGGGTCAAAGAAATATGTCATTTCACTGTCAAAAAACCTTGATCAACTTTATTACCCAGGGAAAAGCATTCATGTCTTTGTACTCTTGTTTCTACCCTCAACAGAGCTCCACTGAGCTAGTTTCATGTGGAGAGAAAGCATCTATTGTGAGGTTTTAATTACAGGTGTTTGGTTATAATCTGGTGACTTTCATCATGGGTATTTGTTTTATTTGCAGGGTGTGTGTGGGAAAGTAAAACATTTCTTCTGTATAAACTGTACCTGGTTGATGGAAGCTTGGAGATAATTCATAAGCCACAGCTCTGGCTAAGTCGGATTCTTGACATCCTGCAAGAGCGGCCTGGTCTGCTGCTTCACTCTTAGTCCTTGCGTGGGACGTCCTGTAACCACATGATAGAGAAAATTAAAAAAGTTAATGGCATCCATCATTTTCTGGCATATATACAAGCATATATGTGTATTATACAAAAAATAATTATAAACAGTACACACACATATATTATGTAAACACAAACTTTTATTTTGGATGCGATTAATCGTTGCCCAGCACTAATATGTATATGTATACACACATATATACCCACACACTCTTACAAATGAGTCTTTACTTTTCTGAATGCTTCACTTTTTGGAACTTCATGTCCCCTTAATTTCACACTTCACATTAATTGTGAACTCAATCTATTAACTTGAAAGTTAATTTCCATAAGTATATCTATTGTCTTTTTGATCGTTTTGCTGTAAAAAGTGTGCTTATGCTATGCATGTATATTTGAAATCTTGAAATATGCACAAACATATATTTAATACATTAAACACATACAGTACATACTGTTTAAAGTGTGTGTGAGTGAGCATTTCTTTGACTGAGTGGTTTGCTGAATGCTTGTGTGTGGGTTATTGAAACATAGATGCATTATCTTTTGTACTGTGGCCTGCCTTTAGCTGTGTATAGGGAGGGAGGTTGTGTGTACGTGCACATGTGTGCACACATGTATCTGGGTTTATGGAGGGTAGAGGATTCCTGTGCCTAAATAGTACTATGGGGTGTGCTGATCCCCCTGTTTTTGTCAAATCCAAATCCTCCTTTTACAAACGGACAGGGACAAAGCATTTAATCTGGTCAGAGGGCACAGACAACAGGAACACATCCCTCTTACTCAGCACACAACAGACATAGAACAGTTAGACCTGTACTCCAATAAATAAACTACTCTACTAAATAAAAATATATAATACTATATTTTATATATAATGAGCAAATCATATTAGTATTTTAATATATACTATATATACTTTTATAGTGTGTATATGTATACTGTGTATACAGTACTGTGCAAAAGTCTTAAGCACGTTAGTATTTTCACCAAAAACAAAAAGGTTTTAAGCCAGTTATTTATATCTTTTGCTATAGTGTGTCAGTAGGAAATATGAGTTTACATTTCCAAACATTCCTTTTGCCATTTATTGTAATAATCCAGTGAGATTGTTGTATGCACAAGAAGTCTGACAACAGTCAATGGTCCACACAGAGATCTGATCTCAACATCATCATCAAGTCTGTCTGGGATTACATGAAGAAACAGAAAAAAAGTGAGATGGACCAAATGCAAAGGAGATCTGTGGCAATGTCTCCAAGAAGCTTGAAGAAACCTGCCTAAGAGTAGAAATGTGCCTAAGACTTTTGCACAGTATTGTAAACACACACACATTTATATATATATATATATACTTGGCCTATAATTTACACTCGCCAAGCCCCAAATGTTAGTACAAATTGGTGTTGGCGAGTATATTATGAAACGGTGCTAATCGCCAGTTCGACAAAGGCAAATTTGTGAGAACGTGAACAAACGTGAACGACGCTCAAGACAGCGTCTGATGAGGCAGTGCTGCATTGTTGTCACAAAAGTTTAAACCTTCCCACTTTAAATATTCAAGCTCAAGAAGACACAAAAGGGAACTAAATTTTTTACTCATATGCTGTGTGGGAAGTTTTCTGTGCGCAAACATCCGAAATGCGCACCCAGAAATACAGCATCCTAATATTCCTGCTACTGTCTGCACAGACATTGCACAGCATGTGACAGTGTTGAGATTTGAAACTAGTGGAAACACACAAGATTACGAGGGTCTTTTTCTTAAGAGCAAAAGTCTCCATATGTCTGGAGGCGAAATAATCATGAACACAGGAAATGATCATGAAGTAAACTAGCACATAAAAAGTAAAAGTTTATGTTGTGTTGGGATCATGATAGGCTTGGCTTCCGGACGGCTTTAATGAAGCCCGCATCATGCTGAAACACAAGCTTAGTTATCAAGAGGTGACCTGCTTCTCAAATCCCTTCAAAACCCCCAACGTGCTGCAACACACACTGTTTTCATCTTCTCACAGACAGGCCAGATTGAGTCTGTGCAGCGTATGCATTAGGCATTAGGGATTTTTCCCCGTCGGTTCAGAGCTATTACTATAACTATTACGCAACCCAGCATCAAAAGCACAAACTAAACTCTCTATAATGCAGGGGATTAGTCCAACTTGATGCTTCAGTAAGAACTACCTCCAAAATATGAGTCAAGTCAAGTTTGGCCAGAAGAATGTCTGAAATAAAAAGCTAAGTGTTCTGCATAGAAACTAAAGCTTTTAGTTCTCTATAATATTAGGGATGCACGATATATCGACCACATATCGATATCGGCCGATAAATGGTATTTTTTGATGTTATCGTTATCGGTCCGATAAGAAAATTTGGCCGATATATCAAAGCCGATAGATAATAGATTATTTACTTCAGTTGAGAGACGCGCGCTGTTCGCCATGATGGTTCTGAATGATTGGATTCACTTCGAAAAGGAAGATACAGTTCAGTGCAACATGTGCAGCACAAATCTGTCACATATGCTTCATAACATTATAATAAAAACACGCCTGCAAAAGAATGTTGTGAATTCTTGTTCGCCCACGTGTTTCAGTGCGTCGAGCGCGTTGAGGCGGAAAGAGCGCGTCTATGGAGTTAAGCCTTCATGACAAGCACAGTCAAGTTCTCTTGAGCATTCGCAGCATTCTGTGCCATTGTAAGTTATAATATGTTTAATTTGTGTATATATATCTGATTAATCTAATATAGGATGCGTTTGGTTGAGTTAATGAACGATGCAGTAGCGCTTCATTGTACCGGTGATCATCTTTATCTTTAGCGTGCGCAGCTCAAACAGCAATGCACATTTATAACTATAATTGGGACTGTCATAGATGCCATTATAATGAGAACACTATTGTAATAAAACGTTGTGAATTCTCTGTTTAGTTGCCGTTTCAGCGCGTTGTTGTGGGAATAGCGCGTCCAGAACAGGGATATTACACATTATAACCAGCACAAGTTCGATTGTGCATTCACGTCATTTTGCGCAGATAAGTCGTAATATAAAGTTGATGTAATATAAATATCTGATTAATCTCACATATGATGCGTTTCGTGGATTTAACCAACATGCTAGAAAAGTTCTTCAGTTTCCCGGTGCTCGTTCTCTTCAGCTCCAGCGCGCGCAGATTAAACAACAATGCAAAACATTAAAAGCTATGATTGGGACTGTCATACAATTATAATTGTATTCACTATTGTAATACATTTGTAAATTCTTTGGGTTTGCATTCTTCAGCAACCATCGAGTTGATTAACCTTCTAGCAAAGCGATTCAGTTTTAACGTTCGTTCTCTTCAGCTTCAGCGCGCGCGCTCACGCACCAATGTCATTTGAAACAGTAACTAAGCTATTAAAGATGTTTACTATCAATGTAATATTAAAATGTTTATTTTTTCAAAAACATTGCGTTATAATTAATAACTAACATTATTTTGTTCTCGTATAATTAATAACTAACATTATTTTGTTCTCGTATTATTTTCATCAACGATATGGTTTGATTAAAATATATTTTCTTATTGTCCGTGCGGAGGCGATTCCATTTTATTGATCAATGCCACATGCATTTTGTTTCTTTATGTGCAACCCAATGTTATCCAATGACTTGTTTGCATTATTTATGTATTTTATTTTTTGTTAGGCAATAGATTTTTTGATAACACTTTACAATAAGGTATAATTTGTTAATGCATTAACTAACAGAGAGCAATAGCCTGTGTTATTGTTAGTTAATAAAATATGTGTGTTCATGTTAGTTCACAGCATTGACTAATGTTAACAGATACAACTTTCTTAAAAATGTTTTATAAAATTGTTGGTTCATGCTAACTAATGCTAACAAAATTAAACCTTATTATAAAGTGTTACCATTTTTTAATAAAGAAAGTTGTCCATATGAGTGTAAAATTAATTTTAAAAGTTAAGGAATCTTACACTGGTTCAAACTAGGCTATACTGTATTGTATATGTTTGATTTATGTTAAAAGTGTTTGAGACAAGGCTTTTAATGGTGAGCATTTTGTTATACAGGCTATCAAAGTATATCATTTTTTTTATTTAGATTTATCGGCCAATATATCGGTTATCGGCTTTCAAATGAAAAGAATTATCGGTTATCGGCAGCGGCCAAAATGTTCATATCGGTGCATCCCTATATAATATCAATCAGTTTCTTCCTGTGACCATGATGGATTGAGATGTTTACAGCTTAGTTAAACCCTTCTTAGACAAAGTGGTGGTCTGTTTTAATCATTAACCTTATTTCAAATGCAAGAGGCCAGATGCTTTGGGATAGTCTGGCCACCAGTGCAAAAATAGCTTATCATTGGGGGACAAAGAGGCGCTTTCTGCCCAGATTCCGATTCGGACACATATCGACCTCTATTTCCGATCGTCACATAATAACGATCATTGTAGAGTCCTCATGTAGACAGTGTGAAGCATGCAAAGCAAGTGATAAAGTGTGAGGGAGTTCTAGACGCATCTATTTGGGGTATGAGACAGACCGTGGGGTTATGGAGAATGTTTAACCTCACGGCCCTCAATAAGCAAATCCATAACGCTTTATTTATTATAATAAATACACCATGCAAGCTGTGTCAAATCTGTTTTAAAATTATTCACAGTAAAACCTCAATGGAGTAATACTGTATACACTACTGGTCAAAAGTTTGAGGTCAGTAAGATTTGTTTTTTTTTAAAGAAATTAATAATTTTATTCACGTGATGCATTGAATTGATCAAAAGTGAAAGTATAAACATTTGTAGAGTTACAAAAAATAAACGATGTTCTTATGAATTTTCTATTCAAAGAACCTTAAAAAATTTTATGAGGTTTCCACAAAACTGTTTTCAATAGTGATAATAAGAAATGTTTCTTGAGCACCGAATCAGCATATTAGAATGATCTCTGAAATATCATGTGACACTGGAGTAATGATGCTGAAAATTCAGCTTTGCCAACACAGGAATAAACTGCATTTTTAAATATATTTAAATATAAAACAATTATTTTAAATTATAAAAATATTTTACAATATTACTGTTTTTTGATCAAATAAATGTAGCATCAGTGAGCATAAGAGACTATATTAAAAAACATTTTTAGTGGAGTCCAAAAGTCTGACACCACTATTTCATATTTATTAAAGAATTAAAAAAAGAAAACTCCCCCATCAACATGAATTGAAAAATTGTATGAATTTCAGAAAATTTTGGTATTTGGTATACACTTAAGAATCTCAAATCTTTCTTATTTATTTACTCGTGTTTTCATTTTACAAAAAAAAAACATTATTATTTTTATATTCTTATATATTAAATATTGTTTAAATTACTATTTAGTGCAGGCTTAATTAGATTTTCATTCCCAATTTGCAATGTGGTCTGAGAGACTCGACTGTACATACAACAGCATGTGAAGCATTATAGAATGAGAGACAAACAATTAAAAATCCCTCTCGATTTCATATTCTCCCTCTATTCAAATCCCACCAGTTTCTGTGTGTACCTACTTCAAGACCTCTGGGTATTTAAAACCTCGGAATGCATTTCTGCACCCCTCTAATTATAATGGTGCACTTGAATTTCACCCCCTCTTTGTGACCTCCTTGCAGGCCAGGGCCGGGACAAATGTGGCTACGGGATTGGCTGGTCGTCCCTCAGGCCATTGGCCCACATTGAGACGAGCTAACATGGCTGATCAGGAACCAGTTTTGCCAGTTTTCATGTAAGGATTAAGATAAGGGCTCTGGTACCACAGGATGCCTCCTGGTCACAGCAAAAGGTTCATTTCCACCCGGAGCTATTTGCGGAATCTCTGCTACATTTACTAACACTGTTTTGCAGTGAGCCGGTGCTGCCAATTGGTACAGTATGTGCCTGCCTCTCTCTCTCTCTCTCTCTCTCTCTCTCTCTCTCTATCAGTGACCTTCTCCCTCCCACATTTTCTCAGTTATACAGGAGATATTTGCATTTTATTCAACAAGCCAAAATCTGCCCCCTAAGATGCTTACGTGGTACATAGACATAAATCAAACTCTGGGTCTCAGTTATGAGTCATAATAAAGACCAGAGTATTATGCATTTGAATAACTAATAAAGAGGTTTATATCACTTTGAATAACAAATCCCTTTAGGCTACGTAAAGGGCTGATGAAGCACTAGATAAACAGTATCTAAAAGGGATAGATCACACAAACAGAAAAATCAATGAATTATTTACACCCTCATGTTGTTCCAAACCTTTATGACTTTCTTTCTTCCATGAAACACAAAATCTTTTCGCACAAGTCTTTTCCATACAGTTCATTGATTGATAATAGCCCCATAAAAGTAGCATAAATACACGTTTAAATTTATGTGATCAATATGTTTTTTTGAAAGATAATATAAAAATACAATGACATGCAGCAAGGGTTCATTAAATTTGATCAAAAGTGACAGTAAAGACACTAATAATGTTACAAATTATTTATTTTTCAAATAAATGCAGTTGTTTTTAACTTTCTATTCATCAAAGAATCCTGAAAGAAGTATAATGGTTTCAACAAAAATTAAGCAGCACAACTGTTTTTCAACATTAATAATAATGTCAAATGTTTCTTGAGCAGCAAATCAGAATATTAGAATGATTTCATGAAGGATCATGTGACACTGAAGACTGGAGTAATTGTACTAAAAATTCAGCTTTAGCAACACAGGAATAAAATAACATTTTGAAACTGAAACTCAGCGAGTAGAAAACAGTCCAATTTCAACATTTTAAATTGTAATAATATGCTGTTTTGATCAAATAACTGCAGCCTTGGTGAGCATAAGATACATTTAAAAAATACTGACCCCAAACTTCTGAACAGTAGTGTAATCCATATGATTTTGGATAATGGTATGCAAAATCTTCTCAAGTCACTTGACAACTTTGTTTGATAAGAGAGAGAATAAGATAATTTGTGTCAGAATAAGAACATAATGGTTCTTATTCAGTGAGAACGAATCATTGAGTAATTAAGTTTAACATGAATCAGGTTAACATTTTAGACTAAAGGTTTGTTTATGAATTGGACTGATCCAATTCTGGAGTTGAATGCCCGAACTCTGCATTGAATTCTGACTCTATGATTTAGTTAACGGTTCACTGGATGGGAAGATTATCAGTGAATACTAACTAACTAAAGTTCTCCTAAAGTCAGTTTTTTGGTGTGTCATTTTTGAAACATGACATGAAGCTTTTACCATGTCAAGGAAAGCACACAAGTGCAGATTCTTCAGAAAGATTCTTATTTTGTTGTCTGGAGAAAAATAAAAGCATATAAAATAAAGTGTTCAAAAACGACCTGAGCGTAAATGATGAGACCAAATGATTTTGAAACTATATTACAATACTGGTAGTATAAAAACGCATTAAGCGCATATGTAGACTGAGTGGAATACACTTCAGATAATCAGTCAGATGTTGAAATGTAGTGTTTAGCATGCTTAAAATTGTATACAATTAGCACAATGCTTTTACATACATGAATCGTCTGATGCCGGACTCCCAGCAGGTGGGAATGTGGAATTATGCTGACATAATTAATGGTTTGCTAAAATAAACAACAAAACATAATAATTTATCCAAGCTGTGTTGATTTGAAAATGAGTTGAGGAACAAAATGGTATGCGGAACAACCTACATAAACATTGATGGCAAGAAAACAGCCATTTTAAACATGAAGATGTTAATGCTTTGGCATTCTGTCAGTCTTACTGATTCATGAGCAAAATGTAAGCACATTTAATCTAGAAAAAGATCTACAGCAACACAAAAACAGATCCTAATATTTATCTAGCACAAAATGAGAGAAGACTTTCAGAATGAGATCAATGAGGCTGATGGGAGACTTGGTGTAGGATACTTTGTTAGGCAAAAATAAGGCAAAAACAGAGGGATGGGATCTCGTTAAAAAAGAATTGCATATTCCACCTCATCCAATTTATCACTCAAATGTCGTTAATAAAGAATTGTTTACGACATGGCTGAAATTAGAAATGAATCCTGGTTGTCTCATGCAGGCAAGTTCGGGTTAGTGAGCTGTTCAACACGTACATATCCCAAAAAGTCTAAAGAGGCAACATCTCTTCAGCATCATTACCAAACCATAGACAGATGCTTGGCAGGGAAAATAGTCAAAATCAGCTTTGATTAAATAGAAAATACCCAGTGCATGGGCATTTCTGTCTGGATTAGCCCTTTAATCTCTTTTTGACACACTTACTTTGAGTGGCAGTCATTGACGATTTAAAGTATTCCAGATATCACCAGCTCACAATAACCCTGGATACTTGTGCTTGTGTGAGTTTCAGTGTGACATCAAATCCAAAAAGGCCACATAAGACATCCTATTTGAGATTTTTCTCATTGCAAACTTCAGCTGATTCTTTGCATGTTCTATTAACATCAGAAAGTGGAAGTGGCCTATGTCTTTTATTATTCTCAACAGTTTATAGTGACATCTGTAGAATCTTTCGAGCACACTGCCTTGAACAAATATTCCATCCATCCATCTATTATCCAAACCGCTTTATGGGTCACGGGGGCTGGAGCCGAACCCAGCGTCTTGGGTCACAGGCGGGTAAACAACATGAAAGGATGGCCAGCTCATTGCAGGGCTCAACAAATATTGAATATTGAACAAACATTCACATGCTAAAATTAAAATGAACTGCACGACAGATCTCAGATAAGTGTGAAAAGTATTACTTTTATGCCTCATTGGCTGATGTCCTGAGTCAACCCGAGGCATTTCAGCTACGCTTCGCAAAATACACCCACTAAAGTGAGCATTATTTGATCTCCTGCTTAAAAAGCCCATGAAATCACTTGACAAGTTAATAGTCTTTTGTTTCGACACAGCTATGCATGGACTACGTATACTATAGTAATAGGAATAGTATAGGAATAGCATAGCATGCTATATATATAATTACATATATAATTATAATAATAATAATAATAATAATAATACGTTTTATTTATAAAGCACCTTTCCCATATGCATATTTTGCACAAATGTCCTATAATAACCCAAATGACCAACTACATTTGCCAAAACAAATGAACAGAGCTGAAATACTGTATTCCATGCGCTTGACTTGACTTTCCATGTGACGTACCGGAAGTAATGTAACCCGCAACATTAATATCTTTCTTTTACCACGACAAATTATTTGGTTGGAGTACCAGATTTTTTTACACAAAAATAAATAAAATGGAAAAATAACTTTCTGAGTTAAACATGACACCAATGCAGCATACTACTGTTTAAAAGTCTGTTGTGACTCATCCTTAAAAGAATAGTAGGCAGTATGGAGTATATACTGTGCAGTAAATATTCCATTCTGAACATGATTTGCTATTTAATGTGCTGCGTCCAAAAACTCTCTGAGAAAAACTCTACTTTTTTGAATAAGTACTCTCTCAATAAAAAGTACATTCTATATAGTATGAATGCAATCAGGTTGTAGTACATTAGTCATGTTGTCATTGTAATGAGTGACCTACATTGTCAGTTCTTTCACAAATCCTCTCCCATGGGCCATGTCCTCGAAGGGTTAGTAAAGTGATGGTGCAAGGATGGCGTACTTTTGTAGGCCACAACCTGGAAACACTTTAGGTTCCATCATCCTGTAGGCAATCGGTTTTTTGAATGGGTTTCAAACACAGTATTGCATTAAACAATCAGTTGTACAAATAGTCATTAAACCCCGAGTTAAACTTTAAAACACTGCATAGTCTTCACTGTATCAATTAAATATACGTTGAATCTTATAAAAATACTAAAGTTATTCAGTCAAGACCAGTGAGTGATGTTGTCTTTGTCTTTCGTTCAACATTAATGACACAGACAATAGCAGGTATTTGCATTGGACTTTAAGGGATAGGCTAGTTCACCCAAAAATGAAAATTAGCCCATGATTTACTCACCCTGAAGCCATCCTAAGTGTATGTGTATAGGTGAACTTGATGCACACCGTAGTGACGAAAGTGGTTGCCCAGCCGTTTGTTTTGAACGGCGTCTAAACTTTCGCTACTCCTACATCCTATGTCATACATCGTCAAGTGTTACTCTTTTGCCGTAAGTCGACTTGCGTACGGCCGTCTGCCGGAAGTTTTAAATATGGATATTTTTCCTACACGAATGCATCGCTTCACTTCAGAGGGCGTTTATTAATCCACCGGAGCCGTGTCGAGCACTTTTATCATGGATGGATGCACTTTAATGGACTTCCAAAAAAAATATACCTATTGACTCCCATTATAAAGCTTGGATGAGCCAGGACATTTTTTATTATAACTCCGATTGAATTCGTCTGAAAGAAGAAGAAGGGTGAGTAAATCATGGGCTAATTTTAATTTTTGAGTGAACTATCCCTTTAAGACCGAATGCACGGATCTAATATAATGACACGCATACGATTTCTTTCCCAACTATTTATTCACTTAAGACATAACTGACAGCCTGTATGTAAATACTCGCCAAGACGGAAATGTTTACATATTTTTGTGTATGTTTGATCGTTTAGGTGCGCGCCTGAAACCCCAAGTATACTTTGTTAATCCGTGATCCACTAGGCCTATGTCTCGCAGCGCACACACAGAAAGCATGTGGGGATCAGTCTTTTTTGCAGTTTAATGTGCTTTTTAAAATAAAGCATGTCCCGCAGTAGACTGCATTTTACGTCACGTTACATGATTTGACTTATTTGGACGTTAAGTTTAGGTTAAGGAGGAGCGAAAGTACACTGCTTCAAAGGAAAGGAACGGCATGCGGCACAATGATCATTTTATCTTGATTATCACAATTTCATAATCGCTGGAAGCCAAAATTGAAACTAAAATCAAAACTAAAATTTGATTCAGCCCTGCTGTTGAATTGTTGTTCAAATGCGTCATCACCACACATGAAAGACACATGATATAATTTGACCAGTCTCACAGCCATCGAGTAGGCAGTCATTGCTGTATTTAACATTATTACGAGCACATAAAATATCACGATCTCTACGATTTCGCTTAAAATATAGTTCATGAACGTCTTCAAGATCGATCATGATATAAAATCTTCGGTAAAATCTCCCACCTCCAAGCTAACAGATAATTACTAAAAGCCAAAAATCATTTTGATCAAGTCAAGTCATTTTGACTTCATGCCATGGCATCTTTAATCTTGAGAATGTATCAATGATTATCAAAGATTGCATTGTCCACCTATTCATTTCGATGTTCATTTAATTAGCGAACCATTTATATCTGCCATTTTATAACGAAAGCTTGCAACGTTTGCATTCTGTTTTTATCTTGTGATCAGCACAAAGTGGTCACGTTGCCATAGCTTTCAAATTTTTGCTCTTTATTAAATTAATGAATTAAATAAACAGGAAGTAGGAGCGAACCATCTGCCTCCCTCACAGTAACGCTACTGCAGAAAAAGCAGTGCATGGCTGACAGGATGCGGTCGCCATGGCAACGCTACACCACTCTGGCAGGTGCTTCTACACTTCATCTGGCCCTGTGTTAACAAATAGCAAGAGCTTTACAAACCAAGCGAAATAAAGACTTTACGGCTGTAGAACACGTACAGGATCACATATACTCACTTAACGCTCTTTGCGACCAGACAAACACACATCTTCCAGCAGGGTGGGATGTGACATGTCGGGCATTCAAGCGAAAGCTTCGTGAGCTTAAACACACACACTCGCGTTCCTGGTTGAGAAACTTGATGTCTGTTGTACAGCGTTCATAGCACCTTGTTAGAGGAAAGGTCACATCGCCTGGCAACAGAATGCATCCAGCTCCAGCTGCAATTTTAATTAGGGCAAAACCGTTTCCTGGCCTCTGCTTCCTCTCCTTTCATTCACAGACGTGCAGTCGATACAAGCAGGTGAAGTGGACACATCTTACATCTCACTGCTTTGATTCACATGCAAACAAATCCATATGGCCCTACTGAACAACTCCAGAAAACATCTTTCATTTCAATCTATAGGTGAAAGGGGAAGGGGACAGTTTACTTCTTATTACTATTAGTATTATCTTAATTATATTAAGTCTTAATACTAGTATGTTGTTTACTTGTGCAATATCGGTATATATAATATTGATTACAGTATATCTTTTTTTTAATCCATATGCACAGTAAAAAATGTATGATTTAATTTTTTTTTTTTTTTAAACATGCACTGCTGTTAAAAAAGTTTGGGGTCCGTAATATTTATTTTTATTTTTAAGAAATGAATACTTTTATTCAGAAAGGATGCATTAAACTGATCATAAGTGACAGAAAAGAAATTTATAAATGTTACAAAACAACTTTTGAACTTACTATTCAACAAATCCTGAGAAAATCACGGTTTCCACAAAAATATTAAGCAGCACAAATGTTTTCAACATGGATAATAATAAGATATGTTTCTTATCAGCAGCAAAATCAGCATATTAGAATGATTTCTGAAGATCATGTGACACTGAAGACTGGAGTAATGACGCTGAAAATTCAGCTTATAACATCATATATCCAAAATAAATCTTGAATCAACTTGAATTTTTCTTTTCTTTTTTTCTTCCTTTTTTTTTTTTTTTTTTTTTTACATTTTCTTGCCCCATTGGACATTTGATTTGTCTTTAAGGTTACATTTGTATGGTTTATATTTAAAAAAAAATGTATTATTTATATTTTATCTTTATTACAGCTAATACACAATTTGCTTCTCAAATAAATATATCTCATTTAAAGGACGGCAAAATATTTCACTGCCACGCAAGGAGTAAGAAATGCCGATTATTATATTCATATTGGGTCATATAAAGTTCAATAAGCTCTACGATAAGCACATCGGATTTAAAATCTTCTGAATGATCTAATGAGCTTAGAAAATGGTGGTGGCATTAAGCAAAGGCCAGGGATGTAGCACAGGAAGTGAAGACAGATACAGTAGTTCCTAATATTTACAGTACACAGAGATCTTTCTGTTATTAATACCATGTGATGCTCCAAAAGGGAGGGTGAGGATGGAGAGGCCGCATTATAAAGCAGGCAGATGTTTTGTCTGACAGTGATACGCTAATCTTGGCGTTAAACACGATTGCTAATTTCAATCACTACAGCTGTGGATTATTACATATTAACATAAATTATGCAAGTGTTTCAATAATCACATTTCGCTTCCATTTTACTGACATTCTACTTATCCAGCAATGGACTTGCCACACTACAAACTAATCATGGCAGCATTCTGAGTGAAATTGAGATGTAATCGAGCATGCTTTCCATTTTCACCACAGCTATAATTTATGTGTCCTCATTCCAGAATGCATTAATTAAAAATACGATGGCTGCGTCTATCAGTCTTTTTATGTGTTGCTCATATTAAGCTCTAATAAGGGGACTTGTTGGGAGTTCGGCATCAGCACGTTTAATTTTAGTGGTTGCACTGTGCTGGAGGGTAGGGTGGCTCTCACGTGGGCCTGCGTTGAGCTGGATGTGGACAGGCTCCTCACTCATAACCTGTCAACATGAAGTAATCCCTCACTGCAGTTCTGCCACAGCGATACAGATCGGAGGGATTGGGCGAATCAGGTAAACGGACAGCTTCGTCAACCAATCAGAGTCTGTTCTTTCCTGTAAGTGGATTTTTTCACACACTGTAAAACACTCTGTGCTTTTTAAAAATGGCTCTGTGCCTTCTAAAGCACTGCCTAAAATTAATGGTCTAATTATATATTATATTAAACAGTTTGAACATTGGCTCATGCAAACTATAACTTCTTAGCCTTATAATATTTATGTATTTATAATACAGCTCTAGATTATTTTTATGTTAAATACACTACCGTTCAAAAGTTTGGGGTCAGTAAGAAAAAAAAAATTAATACTTTTATTCAGGATACATTCAAATAAATGTTCATCCAAACTGTTTTAAACATTTGATAATTAATTTCTTGAGCAGCAAATATATCATATCAGAATGATTTCCGACGGTTCATGCCACGTAATGGCTGCTGAATAACAAATTAAATTGAAAAATGTATTCAAATATAAAACAATTGTAACAATCTATCACAATAGTACTGTTTTACTGTATTTTTGATCAAGTAAATGCAGCTTTTTATTTCCTATTATTTGATTGAAATAACCTACATCCAGCATTTTATGTCTTAATTATTGTTATTCTTTGCTATTTCCTTTACTAACTAACTGTCTGTGTGTCAGCATGTTTATATCTGTGTTCTTGCATGTGAGTAAGGGACAAATGCAGATGAAGTCATTGTTGCGATTGACGATAAACATTTGTGAACTCTATTGGCACGTAGGACAGATGACAGCCTGGCAGTGATGGGCTACTGTATCAACTGTTTACTGGCTTATGTATTTCTGTCCAGAGCTGATAAGTTGACTCCATCCTTGCCTTATTTAGTCAGCCAAAGTTCTGTGCTGCTGACACACCAGAGAGCATGAGAGAGAGAGAGAGAGAGAGAGAGAGAGAGAGAGAGAGAGAGAGAGAACACACAGGGCTGTAGGTTGACTGAAAACTTAAATGCTCCTATACTCAATCCTTTTTATGGTGAATGACTAATATCAACTGGAGCTAAGTGTGAAGAGGGTGAGAAAAGTGGGAGGGAAAATTGAAGGGCTCTTTTACCTCTCTCATTCTCTCATTCATAATCAGTAGTATAACCAGTGGCAAGGCAGTCATTATAAATGGGTTGGGGGGGGGGGGGGGTTGCGCATATCCATACCACATTTACAAATTTCTATCAATTTATGCTCATGCTTGACGTATTGGGAGATAATACATATCAATGGCCTAATGTGACCCCCACAGGTTTCAATTTGTTCTTAAGGTCATATTTCATCTGAAAAACCTAAAAAACAAATAAAAAACTAGGAAGCTAAACTTATTTTTGCACCATTAAGATTTTTTTTTTTTTTAAATTGACCTTATTTTCATGAATTTACACCCTAATTCTCATAATTGTAAAATGGAAAAAGACTATATTTACATGTAATAAATAAGTATTTAATGGTTATGGCCACATGTTCTGTGCTTTCAAAATAATAAAGTATTACTGTATTTTTTATAGGTAGATAAAAAAAACATTTATTACAGTAATAAGAATCTAATAAAAATCACAGTTGAGAATAATGTATTTTCATGAATTTACACCCTAATTCTCATAATTGTAAAATGAAAAAAGACAATATTTACATGTAATAAATAAGTATTTAATGGTTATGGCCACATGTTCTGTGCTTTTAAAATAAAAAAGTATTACTGTATTTTTTTATTGTAGATAAAAAACAACATTTATTACAGTAATAAGAATCTAATAAAAATCACAATTGAGAATAATGTGATTTAAAAGAAAAAAAATCAAAAGTAACATTGATCCATTTATAATCGCCAAAACAGAATTTATTTTCTTCACGTGTCTGTAAATTTAACTTTATTTTAATTTTGTTTTCACTTTATTTTTTATTCTAGGGTGAAATGTGACCTGGGCACTGAGCAGTCAGATTTTAATTTCTTTTCTTTTTTTCTTTTTTGAAGCTCTTGATGTGTCAACTTTTTTAAGGAGTGATAATAAAGAAATGCTATTCAATAATAAGAGATTGATCAAACCTAATTGTAGGTCCAAACAAAGTTAAACCTAACCCCGCCAATGTCTACAACCAACCAAATTGTCAACAATTTCCCTGACTAACACTGTGTCTTATCCTAAAGTGAACCTGTTATATTCTGTAGTTGCCCTGACACTGAATCTATCACGTTTCCTTTCACAGTGAGGCCAAGTATGCAAGTTAACCTTTCACACCAACTCCTAAAACAGCAGATTCTGTTGACCACAGCAAGAGCCCTGCCCCTCAGGAAAGGGGGTGTGTGGGATTATATTTACGACCCTTTAAAGAGAATACACTCTAAGGTGGAGTGAAGATACGGAGCAATATTACTGTATCAATCTCTAAAGCACTGATAGCCAGCCAAGATCGTAACGGTTAGCCTGCAAGCAAGCTCTAGCTCAGCTGTAACTGAATGCAAGTGATGCATAGTAAAATGGCTTTACTATAATTTCATCGCACTGGTACTGACCCTGGAGCGTAAGCCCTGTAACCCTGACCCCCTGCTCGCTGAGGGAGAGGTAACCACAGAACACAGGCCACTCTTGAGTGGGACAAATGCCAGATACTCAGCTAATGGTGCCCAGTATGTGCTATGTGGCTTATTCCATGTTATAATAAACACAGAAACTGTAAATAGCCTGAAAGTGCGACTCAAACCAACTGTTAACCTGTTTGACCCCTTTGTACACTGGCAGTGCTGCCTATATTCTACATTGTGTTATTTATTTATTGATTGGCTGATCACTAACATCAGGTCAGAACGTCAGAGTCATGAGGCAACCGGAACACATACATGAGGCAGACGTGCTCATATACACATATACCAACAATCATTTACTAATAAATAACCCATAAATAAAAGATCTGGACTGAAAAGTGCTCTTTTAATCGTTACAAAGGTCACAGGTTCAGTTCCAAATTGGAGTGACACAGGAAGTCAGAATCTGTGCAGTTCTGGTCTGTCGCTTTATATCAATCACATCTTTTCTGTGTTGGTTTTGGCTATTAAAATGGCACAATGTTTTCCATTCTAACTGAGAATATGGAAACTATCTACACTACCGTTTAAAAGTTTGGGGTTGGGAAGATTTTGTAATGTCTTTGAAAGAAGTCTCTTATGCTCTCCAAGGATGCATTTATTTGATCAAAAATACAGTAAAAACAGAAATATTGTGAAATACTATAACAATTTGAAAGAACTGTTTTCTATTTTAATATATGTCAAAATGTAATTTATTCCTGTGATGGCAAAGGTGAATTTTCAGCATCATTACTTAAGTCTTCTGTCACATGATCCTTTAGAAATTTTTCTAATATGCCGATTTGATGCTGAAGAAATATGTCCTATTATTATCAATGTTGAAATCATTTATTTGGCTCTGCTTAATATTTTTGTGGAAACGGTGATACATTTTTTTCAGGTTTCTTAGAAAGTGCAAAAGAACAGCATTTAAAAGTTCTGGTCCCCATTGAATTCCATGGTATTTTTTTCCTATGGAAGTCAGTGGGGCCCATCACTGTTTGGTTACTGACATTCTTCAAAATATCTTCTTTTGTGTTCAGCAAAAGAAAGAAAGATATATAGGTTTGTAACAACTTGAGGGTGAGTAAATTATTAATCATTTTTGGGTGAACTATCCCTATAAAACCCATTAAGAAGTCATTTTTTTGTAGAGCAAGCCCACTAATTTGTGAACCAAGACCCTTGCTCATCCGATGGCTTCAACATTATGAGTGGGAGCACATAAGGACAGCTTTCACTCTAATGTTTGTTTTTGTAAAAATCACAGACTTGGATAATCCTTCATTGACTCACTAATGGAACATGGCTGCAAATAACCTCTCTAATCCACTGGTTATGCTCATACAGTGTGTCTGTATACATAAACATAACTTATACCGGAATTTGGTCTATTGAAGACGTTTGGTTGAATATGTTTGACAAAGCATCTATTCGGGTGGTTAATGGGAGTAACATGAGCATGTGAGTTCCCCAAGACCTGTTTAGGATGCTATGAATTTGCATGCCTTGAATAAGTGGTTTACACAACACATCTATTAAAATATGTCTGTCTAGTATGGCTCTTGGCAAGGGAACAGACATCATAATCGAGTACATGAGATGCATGACCCCATGACTGCTCCCTGTGCATCTGAGCTATGGACAAATAATAGACACCAATCCTCCAAAAGGTTGTTTGTGCAACCTTTTCAAATTCAGACTTCCTAAATAAGATCAAACAAAAGAAATCTGTTAAAAACACCTGAGCTTTGCCGAACATGGTTTGTGTGACTGTGAAGCAACATCTAGAAATAGGTCTAAGACATACGGTTAATGAATGAAATCTGAATAGTTGCCCCATACGTCATATGTCTGAACCATGCAGACATCACAGCTTAACAGTACAAGTAATAACAATCTTGGGAATGTTACAGAAGCCTTGATGTGGTTGGTGCACTTGATCACAACAGTTTCAAGTCAACCTGTCAAGATTGCACATGATATATTACAAATTCTTGATGTCTCTACAGTTGTGACAGTCAAGTCATATATTCCTGTTATAATGTCTGTCATCATTTACTCACCTTCATGTCGTTTCAAACACATTTGACTTCCTTGCATGCAATACAAAAGAGAAGAATGTACTGGCCATATGAAAGCAGATGGGGATCTGTGCTGTTGAGCATCAAAATGACAAAAACACACCATTAAACTATCATAAAAGTAGGCTAGTCCATATGAATCATGTGCTATATACCATTTCTTTTAAAGCCATATAGCTTTTTGTGACTAACAGACCAACATTTGACAGATTGTCAGACTACTCTGAATATGAGTATGTGGAAGTGCAACTGATATATAAAAGCTACAGTGGAGTTTAATTTTTATACCATTTTATTTTGATTATATAATAAAGTTTTAGTAATTCCGTTATGAGCTTTTGTCATTTTTATATTTTTTTTATATATTTAGATTTAGATTTATTTACTTTTATTTTAAGTTTTTATTTTAAGAAGTTTCAGCGATCAAAATATTGATTTTGAAGATGTTGTAAATGATAGTTTTAAGAATATGAGCCAGATGCTGAATGTACTGGGAAATGAGCTCTAACAATGACAGTGATGATGGTATAAAACATCTGCTCAAACTGAACTCTTCCAATCTCCAAAAAGTAACAAAATATGCTTTATTTTATTCTTCTGTAATTGTTACTCTTATATCAGGAGAGTTTTATATTATCGCAACAGGTAGAGATCCATCCGTGTTAGATATAGACCCGGGTTGCTAAAGACAGGCGAAAAATTTGTGCATTTAAGGGTTAACAATAACACTGCAGTGGAGGGGATTGGGGAAGATTTAGAATTAGAGCCTGTTTTTTTTCACACAAAATTATCGTATGGCTTCAGGAGACTTGGAATTTAGTTGTTGTTTTTTTCGTCATTTTGGAGCTCAACAGCCCAGATTCCCATCCACTTTCATTACATGAAAAAGAGTGGACATTCTTTAACGTTTCTCCTTTCGCATTCCACTGAATAAAGAAAGTCATAAAATTTTTGAACAACATGAGGGTTAATAAATGATGAGAGAATTTTCCTTTTTGGCCCCAGAGAGGAGATTTTCAGCAGAGGAGGTGCCCTACCTTGAAACTGCTATTTCCACTTTCGTCCTGGCGATAGCTGCCGCCCTTCGACCCCCCTCCACGGCCCTGTCCACTTTCTCTTTAGTTTTATGGTTTTTAAGAGGAATAAGCTGCTTCCTTATCCCACGCACCAACACATTATTTTTATACTTCCCCTCCTCTTTGGTTCCATCTGGTAATATTGTGCATCCGTATCCATGCCTCTTGTTGTTCATCCATTCCCCTTCGTACTTCAGCCCATTGGATCGCTCACTGACTCCAAATCCATTGCGCTTGTCATTCTTCCACTCGCCCATGTAGGACTCGGTGGTGGTGGCATCCACGTGGTCCTCCATGGGCGTGAACTCATCGGGCACTTCTCCGTCTCCATAGCTTATGGTGGAGTTGGCGTCGCTGGAGCTGATGCGGCTCATGGTGGCGTCACTACGCGCCGAGCTCCGTTTGCTAGAGATGGACGTTTTGGAGTCAGATTTCCGTAGCTGGCGGAGGCTGCCAAAGAGGGACCCGCGGCGGAACAGGCCCTTCTTCTTCCCGGTGACGACTTCGGTGTCGCTGTGAAAATTCAGCACGAAACCACCACGGCTCCCAACTGGCGTGTCGGGTACCATATCCTGCAGAACGGCGCCATTGCTTTGCACACTCCTTAGGGAGGCCAGGGAGGTGCGAAGCGGAGAGCGTATGATGGTGGCCATTCCGTAAGGCACGCTCTGTCGCACACCGTAGCCATGCCTCATGCCCCCCATCCACTGGCCTTGATAAGTGCCTTATGAAACACAAAACAAAGTTAAACTTGTGTAGATCAAGTAAATGAACCGCACAAGCCTGGTAAAGTTGGTTTGGAACATACTCATAATTTTAGTCTCAAATATAATCTTATTGTGCATTTTAGGCACATTAGCATATCAAGTATCAATTAATGTTAGTTGCATGACAGTTGTGTTTTGTTTACAGAGTTCATCAGAGCTTAAATCACTGACACTATTTACACACAATATCAGCAAGCACATTTAGAAACTAATATGGCTCCAAAATGCAAAGCATTAGGTAAATGTTGGATCATGTCACATTGTGATGCATTGAAAGAGCATAGAGTAGATTGTGGCACAAGTCTAATATACAATCTTGTAAAAATTATGTAATGTGCAAAGTACTATATAATGTGCATTTGTATTTATCTTAATGTCACCAGCATTTGTTTAGTGTACTTTGAAAGCACTGGATTTTATTTACACACGTTAGCAATGACCTCTGACCTGACAGTTGGCCAAATAGAGTTAGGAACCTTGAATTGGTTCTTTTTTTATGACGTTCTATTCAATTAAATTTCTTATAATTGCATTCTTATGGAATTGAATCATAGTTTGGAGTGAAGACCTTTACTAAATCAGCACAAAACATACATCGACCAATGCAGTCTGATTCTCATGAGCCGGTTCTTATTATTAGTGAACTAAAGCATACAGCCAGATAGACCAGTGTGTGCACAATTCCTGAGCAATGACTCTCATGATCCGGTTTAGCGAATATATAATCAATATATTCAAAAACTATAAATACATAATATGTACATAATATATTACAGTTTTTCTCTTCACAAAGCCTTGATAAATGTTTATTTTATATTATATATGCATTTATTTTTATTTTTGTATCGTATTTTATTCATTACTAAGCAGTGCACCTTATTTTAATAGTATTATATTGTTATTTTGTGTATTTCTTTTTCTAGTCATAATTTGTTTTCTGTATAATGTCTGTCTGTAAACAGAATCATGCAATTAATGTACTTTAAATCTAAATAAAAAAAATAAAATAAATAACTAAGAACAGTGCGTCCGATTTTCAAACGAATGACTCGTATGATCAGATTCTTTTAAGTGAATCAATAACATTAAAGACTCCCAAACGAAACATTCTTATGAGCCGGTTCTTTTTAGTGAATCAAAAACGATTATGGATCAGTCGGAGCCGTTTCTGAATTAATCTGACTCACTAACTGAACCGCAAGATATCGTCTTGTTCGAATCTAAACGAAGCAACCGCTTTTACAGTGTTATGTTGCAATAAAGGCTCGTGAAGCTTAAAACGGCGTCGTTAGACTGGTTGTTCTATGATAAATTGTAGTCAAAGACATGACTTTTTCCTGTATAAATGAATGAAATACGTTATATATACACACACACACACACATATGCATGTGTGTGTGTGCGTGTGTGCGTGTGTGTCTATATGCTGGTTTTGTCTTTTTGCAGAATAAAATTGATCCCTGATTTGTTTTATCTGCAATGATCATTTCACAACAAGCTGCTGAGAACATTAAATCAAAGAATGTTTTTTTTTTTTTTTCAAACGTTTCTTCCTCAAAACTACTAAAATAATCATTATTGTGACATTAAATAAAGGAACCGGAATCGTAATCATTCATTTACTTACGATTCGCATCCCTATACATGACATTTGTAAACAGCACTGGCACTTACCACCATCCCCATAGGTTTCGACTCCATAGCCATCCTGTAGTCCATTACTCCACGTCCCATCGTATCTAGCAGGTGTATTGGTGCTCTGCCGAACTCCATAGCGACCCTTGAACCCGTGACTCCACTCCCCACGATAAAGCCATTTCCCCTTGGTCTCAACACCAAGCCCGTGGCGTTTGCCTTGCGACCAGTAGCCCTGGTACGTATTCCCGCTGGGCCAGGTGTAGACCCCGACTATCTCAAAACCGTGGGACCAGGACCCGGCGTACTCGCCTTGACCCTTGGGTCCCGTGCAGATGCCGTGTCCGTGGGCTTTCCCGTCCTCCCATCCGCCACAGAAAGTGCCTCCATCGTCGAAGTCGAACCGTCCGCCCGTCATTCAGAATGGGATGAAAATAAAAACAGTCGTAACGTTGCCGTGCGCTTTTTCTCGTCTTTCTCTTTCATTAAACCTTTTTTTTCCAGCCGAGTTCAATAGCAACGATGAAACTTGGGATAATTAATCACAATGGAGATGTTGTTGGTTGGTATTTTTGCTTGGGTTGTGAGAGTATGAATGAGGAGGCAGGTTTAGTGCATCATTACCGAAGCCGCACACGCTGGAACCGCCGACTCCCTCCCGCTCGCAGGCGCTGCGCAGAGCAGAGAGAGAGAGCACACACAAGACCGCGCGCGCCTCAATTCAGCTGCGAGAGACGCTGTCAATCATCATGCGTCATCGCCGCGGCCACGCCTACTTCACCCTCGCTGAAGACGTGCAGGTTCACAGGGCCTTCTTCTTTATTTGAAATAAATAAATAAATGCATGAATTAATTAATTAATTAATGAATGAAATGTATCGATAACAAATTTAAAGAATTGTCTTACAATAGACTACCGAGAATTTACCAATTAAACATATTTTGGGAAGATTTAAGCTGAACTTTTTTTTAATTTTTTTTATTTTGTGGACTGGAAAAAGAATTTTGAATTTGTATTTACTCAAAATAATTATGGAAGGATTTAGAAACTTATAAGAGGAAACTGGTGTCTATAAAATAAATTTGTGTATTTGATGTGCTTTTTATATTTTCAGAATGACATTTTAGAAAGCGAAGAACAATACAGTTTGCAATTGTTTTATTTAGGCTAATAGGAAAATTTCAAATACATGAAAAGAAGAGGGCTTTTGCGAGTGACTTTAAATTATACTTAAACCTTCTGGAACAAACTAAAAACAAAAAAGCGTTTTCATTGCACTGAAATTTATTTTCTTTCTTTCTTTTTCTTTCTCTGGCAGCTAATGTTGGAAATAATGTGACTATAATACCTCTTGTTCTCGTGGCATTAAATGGTTCAGATGGTGGAAATTGACCATCATGGACAGGTGAACTGCTGACAAAAGCTATGATATAAGCGTATGTAAATGTAGAACTATAGAAGTAGGCCTATATTTCACAGAAGTAAAGGCCTATATTTCACAGATTGTTGCAAACAACTCTCCTTTGCATGCCATTTTATAAAATAGCAACATTTTCACTGAAACTCAATACGTTTTTACAACTTATGTTTTTACATTGCTTTAACTCATCAAAATTAAGTTAAAAGTTTGCAAAGTCAAGCAATTTTCAACTTTTTTATATAGGTTATAAAATATTCAACTCATTTTTAAATCAGTTTAATGTGATTTAAGTTTAAATTACTTATATAGATTGTACTTAAAATTTTAAATTGATTGTACTTACACATTTTTTTTTTACAGTGTAGAATGTTCCTTATTTTTGTAATTCGATTTTTCCCTTTAATCAAAATTATGACAGAAATTTAGCACAGAAGCCATAGGGGGCATCAGCATACTTCCAAAGATGATTTGAAATTCTTTCAAATAAATTACAATTATCTAACTTAACTAAAACTCTACAAATTGAGGTACAACTTGACATCATGTTTCTTACAATATTTTGTTCTCGTTTTAATTTGTCTCCTCAACTACTGCTGTTTTAAACATAAAGTTCTTGAAATGTCTGGAATCACAAAAATAATTGTGGTTGATTACATTTAGATTTGAATAATGTCATGGACATTGGGGCTTGAAGATCACAAATATAGCCTAATATATGTAAGAAAAGCAGTGTAAATATGTGACTATTTTTTTAGAGTTGATACATGTTTTGTTACTTAAAGCTGAATTGAACCCCATTCTCATTATTCTTTTACTTTTCTTTCCATTTTTTTCTTTTTCGTGTATCGATGTCTGTCTATATACCTACTTACAACAACTGGGTTAATATGATTATATTGAATGCCATTCCTTTATTATGTAAAATCTCTGAGATTTGGATGGATGAATATTTTCAGTGTAAGTATATTTAACATATAAGTGTAATTTAGCTTAAAAAAATATGTATTATGAAACATGGGAAAGTCTCTTTTTATTGTGTGAAGCAGATTACATTTCTAGCCTTTTAAACTGCATATCATAAATTATCAGTATAAAATGTAAACATTCTAAACGGTTTTGTAATAATGTAATGTAATTTGATAGAGAAGAACAGTCTACAGAGACATCTGCTGGTTCATTTAAAATGTGCGCTTCTGATTTATACTTCAACCATGATGAAAATGAATAAAGCTGCCTAGCCTATTATAAATATTTACTGTTGAATAAAGTAGTTGACTAATTTAATTTGAGAGCATTAAATGCAATAATTTGCTTTTTATTTGATTTAAATCTAAAACAACCTTTTTGTTGCCATATATATATATATATATATATATATATATATATATATATAATTTTTTTTTTTTTTTTGGTGCCTACATTTCATTATTATGAAAGTGGATGACGAGTGTCCTTTAAGAACCTGGGTATCACCACTTGAGGCCGCGCTGTTCAACACGCTGACTGTGTCTTAAAACCTAGTGAGTTGCCTCCCTAGACAGCATTTGTGGGCATCAAAGTCTCTCGCCAGCAGGATAGAATACGCGGGTACCCGCCTGTGATGGCGCTGCAAGCGCGTAATATGCTCAAAAATGCTGCGCGCGCGTAGGATGCATAAACATATACCGTCGTAGTCAACTAGGTTTTGAGACACAGCCATCGACTGATAAAATGGCGGTGGATAACATCTGCGAATCTCAGGGTGAGAAGGAAATCCTTATTAAGAAGGATGCACAGGACAGCGGTGAGGTTGTCGAGAGCACAAAAAACAAAGAGTCCAAACTGATATTGTACCACTGGACTCAGTCATTCAGTTCCCAGAAGGTAAGCGATCCCATAATTCAACATTACTGGCGCGTAGACAGCTCAAGAGCATCAGTGGATGCAGTCTAATGTTTTGATTGTGATATTTACATACTTTTAAAGATCTGGCATTGTTTGGATTATTCCTCTATTCGTATGGCTGTCTCAATTAAACAATTGCTGACTGACAGCATGCATGTTAATTATTCATATTCATTTATTGACGTCTTTTCAGCATCAATTGCCTTCTAGGTCTCCTAAAGTCATGAACAAACATTGTTCCAGTAACGTTGGTAGAACATTCATTCAATATCTGGTCTTTAATAATGTTCTCAAAACGTTGGCACAAAAATTATTTAAATTTAATTTTTTCTGAAACGTTTTAGTTGGCTGTTCAACATTTTCTAAATGTTACTGCTTGTTTCAGAATGAACATTCAAAAGTAACATTCCCACAATGTTTGCTAAATGATCAAATGAAATGTTTCCTTAACGTTCAAATAACCAAGAAAAAAACGTCTTTAAAACATTTTTTTTTAAAAAATGGACATTTTGAATATTCAGAGAACATAACGTTTTCAAAACTTTAGTAAAACATTCTTAGAACATATTTTTGTTAGCTGGGCTGCTGTTATTTTCTTTAACAAAACGAGAGTTGGAGTGCAAAATAACTGATGCTTCAGTCTTTCTGTGGTATAACATTTCTAAAGAAACGGCCAAAAAATGAACATAATGTTTCTGTCATAGGTGAGACTGGCAATAGCTGAGAAAAGTCTTCAGTGTGAGGAGTATGATGTGAGTCTGCCTCTGAGTGAACACAACGAGCCCTGGTTTATGCATCTGAACCCCACTGGTGAGGTTCCTGTGCTGGTTCACGATGACAGTGTCATCTGTGACTCCACACAAATCATGGACTATTTGGAGCAGAACTTCTGTGATGGTAAACGCTTAGGATTAGGACTTAATGTTGTGTGCTAAACATTTTTTACATTCCAGAATGCCTGAATTAAAGTGTAAAATGCCATAAATACAAGAGTACTAAAGGGCATATCATGTTGATTAACCCTCTGATGTAAAATTATTTTAATCACCCAGGGTATGATGTCACATACTAATAATGATAATAATAACTAGAAAAATTGCATTTCCTGCGGAACATGCGTGTGAATGCTTGAAATGCTTAAATGAAATGCACAAACAACTGCAAAATATTGCTAAACAAGCTAAGATGCACAAACAACTGCAAAACAGAGCAAAAATGCAAAAAAAGCTTAATTCAAATGCATTAATAAGCTGAAATGCAAAAAAGATAATTTTTTTTTAGAAAACTAAAGAGTTTAATTAGAGAGGTAGAGAAGTAGACAGAGGTAAATAAATAAAGGGGTAGAGAAAGAGACAGAGGTAGAGAAGTAAAGGAGAACAAAAAAAGAAAGGTAGAGAAAGACAGAGGGATAGATAGATAGATAGATAGATAGATAGATAGATAGATAGATACATATTTTGGATACAGAAAGTCAAATAGTTAGACAGGCAGATAGATAGAAGAGGATAAAAGGAGGAGTAGAAAGGAGAAGAAGAGATTAGGAAAGGAGGGGAGAAGAGGAGGACAGGAGGAGTAGAGGATGAAAGGAGGAGAAGAGGAGGGAAGAGGGAGGGAGAACAGGAGAAGCAGAAGCATAAATGCAACAAAAACCTGTTGTAATTAAAGTTCCTTCAGAAAAGAGCTCAGTGACTGTCCACCAATCAGAACACAGGAGCAATTATGTGTGTCTCCCTTTGATCTTGTCTAATCAACATCACCTGTGCAATCAGCTTTCCTATTTAGACAGAGGCCAAAATCGCTGATACTTTGCCTCAAACAATCCTCCCTAGAGACAAAACTATAGGTTGTATTGGCGAAATGACCTGACCATGAGCGAGACAAGGCCTTTGTGAACGATGTGATGTATTTTTTGTGTGGATAGAGTTGAAAAAAGGGACCACTTTGGCGAGTTGAAAAACTGGTCCGTAATGCTCTGATCACTAAAGTTTGACCTGAATTTATAATTGCTGCCAATGGAGGATTGTCTGTCACTCTTGTCCTTTGGAAGGACACAGAGAAAAAATTATAAGTCCGAGGGATTTACTAAACACACGTGAGGAACCACAACAAAAATACCTACGTTTCAAGTATGATTACATGCCCGAAGAGTTAAAATTGTGGCCAGGCCAGCGATTTAAAAATTATTTTTTACGATTAATTTTCAAGCTGGCTCACTCTAGCAGATGACATCACATGCTCTAGCTCTGAACAGTCTCTCTCATCCGCACTTAAATGTTAAAAAAAAAATGCACAAAAAGCTTAATAGTTTAAAAATTATAAAAGGTATAAAAAAGAAAAAAATAGCACACAAGTCATTGAAAAGCTGAACATTTTGATACTTGAATGGTTTTTGTAGCACAAAGTAGAGAGGAGTTGAAAGCGACCACGGAAGAATACGGAATAATAATAAAGATTTGGATTTCAATAGTGTGAATGCTTGAAGCATTCACACTAATAATAGTTTTATATGTCTGTCCCTTTTATAATTCAACATGTGTGTGCAATTTATATAATACATTGTTTAATATTACTTATTTAATTATTAGTAATATTAAAAAATAAATGATATAAATGATAGCTACACTACTGGTCAAAAGTTTGGGAAAAAAACTTGCAAAGGTTTTTGAAACAAGGCTGTATTTCTTTGATCAAAAATACAGTAAAAGCTGTAATATTGTGAAAGATTATAGGGGTGTAAAGATACCCTCATTTCACAATTCGATATATTTAAAATAATGTAGGCCACTTTTTACTGATAACATAGGCTAAGACATTTGGCATTATCACAGGATCCACAAATATTCCCCTATTGCATTATTATACATTATATTCAACGTTATGTATAGTAGTTTAATGTTGTACTGACACTAAAACTCTGAAAACTAGAATTTTTTCTCTTACAGTAATTTTTATTTTGGGTGAACTATCCACGATATATATTGTCACTATCCACGATACATATTGTTGCTTTTTTGTATTGCGATATATTGTGACACGATATATTGTTACACCCCTAATTATTACAATTTAAAATAACTGTTTTCTATTTGAATATATTTTAAAATTGAATTTATTCTTGTGATGTGAAAGGTGAATTTTCAACAGCCATTACTCCAGTCTTCAGTGTCACGTGATCCTTAAGAAATAAATTCCTCGCAGAAATAAATTAAATTTTTTAACATTATTATTAGAAAACATTATTTTAATATTCCGCATTATTACTGTTTTACTGTATTTTGATCAAAGAAATGCAAGCTTGTTGAGCATAAGAGACTTCTTTCAAAAACATTAAAAATCTTAATGATTCCAAACATTTGTTGTCCATTAAATTAAAATAAACGTTTGGAAATGTTTCTGCTGTTGTTTTTAAGTAAAAAGAAATATTACGTTTTTTTTCTTAGTGATTTAATTCATTTAATTCAGGGTTCAATAAATGAATGAATAAACAAATTAACAGCTGATTTACCATGTGTTGATATCTGTAATTTTTTGCTACTGTGTGTTTATGTTTAAGCTGCTTTTTCTGTGTTCAGTGCATTTGTCGTCTTTAGGGTGAGCACCTGTCCCACATTTTGCAGAGCAGTCCCGAAATTAGGAGCTTTGTCCCGCATCCTGCGAGTCAAGATGTAATCAGTGTCCCGCATTTCAATTATGTCTGTGATATTTTATTTCTTCCGTAAAATTACAAAACCACAATAAGAAATATAATACAAAAAAATGTGACAGGCTTTTGTGCAGCCGTCATATTGTAGCTAGAGTGGTAAAATAACCAACCAACGCATTCATAGATAGGGATTTTTCTGCTGATGACGCCTTCGTTGATGAAGCAAAGGAACCATGTGGACCTCATCAAAAGTCATTAAATCTAACTACACCAGCCAGGACAACAAAAACATTCAAGTTCAAGATGCACTGAATCCAGTAACAACTCAATTTATTATTTACATAGTCTAATAAAGGAAAATAAACTTTGCTACATACGAAAATTTATTTTAGTATAATGTGTTTTTTTTTTACCTATACTAGCCTGTTATTCAGACTGAATAGTTCCAGAGTAAATTATTTTGTATTACCCGAACTTGAGCAAATAGAATGCCAGTCACAGAGTCACAATTATCAAAGCTTATTGACAATTTAAAACATTATCATCCAGTGTGATGGCAAATAGGCTTTCCAACTAATGTAAATCAATATTTACATAGTATAATAGTTGTAAATTTATCTCTCACACACGTTTTGCATTGCCCTGCAAAATCACATCTACTGTTCTGCAACAGAGCAATAACCAGGTGGCCATCCTAATCTTCTTTTCATTTGGTTCCATGTATGTTTGCATGCACCATGTTAAGTTCAGCATGCCAGGGCAGAATTTTGGATAACATGAGAGGCATTGGAGGGTAAGTCAAAATAAGATATTTTCCATTGAGGATAGCAGCTCATGTAGATTGCAGCAACATTTTTGTGTAATTTATTTGGATAATGTACTGTATGTTGTTTGTTTCTCTGAATCAGAGCACACACCAAAGCTCATCCCAGAAGAGGGAAGCACGTATTATCATCGAGTACAGCATTACAGAGAACTGCTGGACTCCCTGCAGATGGATGCGTACACTCATGGCTGCATCCTCCACCCAGAGATCACCGTAGACTCCCACATTCCAGCTTATGCCACCACTCACATTCGCAGTAAGACCGGGACGCAGCGTAATAACTTCATATGAACATACAGTTTTTGGGTATACTGTGAATTAACTGTGATTTCTGTCTTACAGCACAGATTGGAAACACAGAATCTGAGCTTAAGAAACTAGCAGCAGAGAATCCTGATCTTAAAGACGCTTATATTGCAAAACAGAGGCGCCTGAAGGTAAGTAAACGTCTCGGTTACATATGGTGACCCTCGTTCCCTGAGGGAGGGAACGGAGACGTAGGTCATGACTGACCAATAGGAATCTCGTTAGAGAGGCAATCTACTTCGAGTGAAACTAAAACAAGCCAATACACATTGGCGTGCAATCATTTGCATCAGCTGTGCGCCCTCGCAAAGTCCTTTTAGGCAAGTCATGCCACTCGGCCGCCATCTTGGCAACGCCTCCGGGCAGCTATTTCGGACTAACAAGACCAGGCTCCTATCTAAATGAATGGGCAGAGAGTCAGAACTGCACTTTCACTGGTCACCGGGACATAAAAACTGCATATATAGAAACAGCAGTAAAATATGATAAAAATCGCTGAAAAAGTTTGATGACTTTGCCCCAAAATAAGGTTTAAAACGACTTTTCCCCACAGGTTATACTTTTACTACGCATGCGCAAGGGTTCTCTCCCTCTCTGACGTGCGCGCGCTGCACGGTTTGAAGCACAGTATGTGTGAGCTCTCGCTCGCTCGCTCTAGATTGTGGGAGATTTGAACTAATTTGCGGGCATCAGGGAGCCGCTATAAATATGCGGTAGACACTTGGGATGTCTGATATTTACACAACACACACATACACTGCATATCAAATCTGCCGCCTTTTCAAACAGTAACGTATTTTCCGCTGTCGCAAACCTCAACTGTGCGCATGCATCAGTGGAACCAGATGATAGGCTTAAATGTTTCCCGGCTTGACTGTTAAAAGCAGACGATTGGCTTTCCAGTGGGAGGGGCGGGACATGTGCATACAACCGCCATCTTTTGCGTTACGGGTTTTCCCTATATAGTTGTATTGAGGATTGAGTAAGTGGCATGTCTCTATATAAATAGTCTCTGGCCCTCGTTATAAACGAGCAGCTGGTGGATTGCACTTCAGTTTTTGCTGAGGAGCCAACCTGGCAAGCTAGACGTCCCGGCGGGTGACAGCAGATGTGGCGACGGGACCTACGTCTCCGTTCCCTCCCTCAGGGAACGAGGGTTACCATATGTAACCGAGACGTTCCTTATCGGTCAGTCACTACAACGTAGGTCATGAGTGACCAATAGGAATCCCTACCAAAGCGCCACAGCCGCTGAACCCCATCCAGCGCCCCATGCAAGCCTTCTACCCCTTCTTGCTTGGAAGGACGATAGGAGGAGGCTTAACACAGAGTACCCATCACTGTTGTTCTGTGATAACCCATACAGTGAGACATTGGATAACACTGGGAAAGCGTGCCCTTTCTATTTAGGAAGGAGAACGCTGCGGAAGCCACTTCTTCAAAGAGTTATGTGGAAGTACATATGGACTAGGGATAGGAATTGATAAGAATTTAACGATTCCGATTCCATTATCGATATTGCTTATCGATTCGATTCCATATCGATTCTCTTATTGATTCTCATTGGGTGAGGGAATAAGTACAAATTTGTTCATTTGTTTTAACTTATTGAACTTATAACTTAACTTATTTGTTTGTTAATTATTATTAACTTTCTGACACAGCACAGAGTAGGCTATTAGGGGTGTGAACCTACACTGGTCTCACGGTTCGATTACGATTATCATGTCATCGATTCAGTTCAATTCGATATCTCTATGCATTACATGCACTGCATCCTCAATTTTCAATTTTACTTCAAAAGTGATGTGTGCGTGCGTGTTCGCCTGTTCGTGAAGTCGCAGTAACAGAAACAGTGACATTCCAGTTTAAGTGTCATGGGACTTAAGTCTGTTCATGCTGTGTGTGTGGGCAAATGTTTCTGCATATTGGAGGTAGTTCCCCCCTTTGACGAAATGGAAATTTTACAAGTGTTGCAAGTGACCATATTGTAATGAGGCGCCGTCATACTCTCATTGAGTATGTGCGCAAGTTTGATTGTGTGCTCGCGTCTCATACGAGTATGTGCGTGGAGAGTTTGTGTGCGCGCGCGCCACCTCTCCAAACGGATGAGAGGCTTTTATGGTCGCCCATCAATGGACGCGTCGAGTATAAACAAGGCTTTATGAGTATGTGCCTGGAGAGTTCCGCGCATCTTGTGTGTGTAGAGTTTGCGTGTATGTGCGTGAGCGACTTTAGGTGTGTCGTTGTGCATTTCAAATGTATTTGTTTGAGCATTTAGCAGTGTACATGTATGTTTGACTACTTAGTAGTTATACGTGTATGCAAGTGTTTCATATATGTGTGCGTGAATGAAGTTTGATTTAAGCCCTAGACGGCGCCTCATATTGTCGTCTTTTCGTGTAAAATATAACCAAACTTTAGAGCGCTTTTGCCTCGATGCCATGTTTGCTGCGTTCTGAACCAAAACAAGGCAGCGCGTGTGTGACGTCATGACACATTTGCAACGAGCGGAACCGATAAGCGGAATCGTTAAGCAGGCATACTAACGGTTCCAAGGAATTGGTTCACTGGGCACCGGTTCTGAAGAAGAACCGGTTCTCTATTCCCATCCCTAATATGGACTAACCCGAAGGTTGTACTGCATATGAATAATGGGTGACTTAGCCCAAGGGAAAGACACGGGCTTCTCCACATATGGAATATACACATATGGGATCACCGTAGGGTCACACATATGGAACCCAGCCCAGATCCGGCTCTCAAGGATTCAGCGGATAAAGACCTGGCACCGGACGCTCCGCCATGTCCGGGCCGAGGGCTTTTGGAGGACTCGACAGGTTTTTCACTCTGGAGCAATAAGGGTGCACAGTAGGGTGCAGCAAGCCGACAGAGCCGGGCCTCTCGGTGCTTCTACCCGTTTAGGGTGAGAACACGGGAGGAGACCAGCTCTACACGTAGGTTATAATATCTAGCGAATGTGTTAGGTGTCGCCCAGCCCGCAGCTCTACAGATATCTGTTAGCGAGGAGCCACGTGCCAGCGCCCAGGAGGATCTCGTGGAGTGTGCATGCAACCTGAGCGGGGAGGGCACGCCTTGAGCTTGGTAAGCCAAGGCGATGGCATCCACTATCCAGTGGGCCATCCTCTGCTTGGAGACAGCCTTTCCCTTCTGCTGGCCTCCGTAACAGACAAAGAGCTGGTCTGAGGTCCTGAGACTTTGAGTTCTGTCCACGTATAGACGCAGAGCGTGAACGGGACAGAGCAAAGTCAGGGCTGGGTCTGCCTCCTCCAAAGGCAGCGCTTGCAGGTTCACTACCCGGTCCCTGAAGGGAGTGGTAGGAACCTTGGGCACATAGCCAGGCTGGGGTCTTAATACCACATGGTTTTCACCCGGCCCGAACTCTAGGCACGATCCGTCGACCGAAAATGCGTGCAGGTCTCCTACCCTCTTGACAGAGGCCAGTGCAACCAATAGCAAAGTCTTCATGGAGAGAAGCTTTAAGTCTACTGATTGAAAAGGCTCAAAGGGAGCATCCTGAAGTGCTCGAAGCACCAGGGAAAGGTCCCAAGAGAGTATGGAAGGGGGGTCGAGGAGGATTTAATCGTCTCGCCCCCCTAAGAAACCTGACGACCAGGTCGTGCTTTCCAGCTGTTTTGCCATCTATGTGGTCGTGATATGCTGAAATAGCAGCAGCATGTACTTTGAGGGTGGAGGGAGACAGCCTTCGCTCCAACCCTTGCTACAAGAAGGAAAGCACAGACCCTATCGGACATCTTCGGGGGTCTTCTCGGCGAGAAGAACACTCAACGAACAGGTTCCACTTCAGGGCGTAAACACGTCTCGTGGACGGTGCCCGTGCTGAAGTGACGGTGTTAAGTACCTCTGGGGGTAAGTCACCTAGAACCTCCGCGTCCCATCCAGGGACCAGACATGGAGTTTCCAGAGGTCTGGACGCGGGTGCCATAAGGTGCCCCGTCTCTGAGTCAGAAGATCCTTCCTCAGAGGAATGGGCCAGGGAGGGACTGTCACAAGGAGCATGAGTTCTGGGAACCAAGTCCGGGTGGGCCAATAGGGAGCCACCAGAAGGACCTGCTCCTTGTCCTCTTTGACTTTGCACAGTGTCTGTGCAAGTAGGCTCACTGGGGGAAATGCATATTTGCAGAAGCCCAGGGGCCAGCTGTGTGCCAGTGTGTCCGTGCCGAGTGTTCCCTCGGTCAGGGAGTAAAACAGCTGGCAGTGGGAGGTGGGAGGTCTGAGGAGGCAAACAAGTCTACCTGAGCCTCTCCGAACTCTCTCCAGATCAGCTGAACCACCTGGGGGTGGAGTCACCATTCTCTCGGAAGCACAGCTCGTGATAGCTCGTCGGCCACACAGTTGAGCACGCCGGGGACATACATGGCTCGAAGCGACCTCAGATGCTTCTGACTCCAGAGGAGGAGATGGCGGGCGAGTTGCGACATGCGATGGGAGTGTAGACCACCTTGTCGGTTGATGTACGGAACGGTCGCAGTGTTGTCCGTACGGACCAGCACGTCCCTGCCCTGTAGCGGCCTTTTCAAGCGGCTCAGAGCGAGATGTACTGCTAGCAACTCGAGGCAATTGATGTGCCAATGCAGTTGGGGGTCCGTCCACACCCCTGACACTGCATGCTCGTTGTACGTGGCACCCCAGCCGGTGGCAGAGGCATCTGTGAATACCACAGCATGCCTGGATACCTGTTCCAAGGGGACTCCTGCCCGCAGGAACGAAGGATCTGACCACGGGTTGAAGGTTTGGTGGCACGCCGGTGTGATTGCCACCCGGTGAGTGCCCTGATGCCATGCCCATCTCGGGACTCGGCCGTGAAGCCAGTGCTGAAGCGGTCTCATATGAAGCAGGCCGAGCGGGGTTACCGCTGCTGCCGCTGCCATATGCCCCAGGAGCTGTGTTCAAGCAGTTCAGCACCGACTGAGCGTGCTGCTCTGTGAGGCGCGCTGTCTGTGCGACTGAATCCAACTCCATTCCGAGGAAAGAGATCCTCTGCACGGGGGAGAGTTTGCTCTTTTCCCAGTTGACCTGAAGACGCAACTGGCTGAGGTGCCTGAGCACGAGGTCCCTGTGTTCGCATAGCTGATCTCGAGAGTGTGCTAGTATGAGCCAGTCGTCGAGATAGTTGAGGATAGTTGTTCTCTCATGGGAAGAAGGGCCCCCTCCGTGACTTTCGTGAAGACACGAGGGGACAGGGACAGCCCGAAGGGTAGGACCTTGTACTGATATGCTCGACCCTTGAACGCAAAGCGCAGGATCGGCCTGTGTCGAGGAAGAATCGAGACATGAAAGTACGCGTCCTTCAGGTCGATCGCTGCAAACCAATCTCGGGGACGGATGTGTTCAAAAATGCGTTTCTGCGTGAGCATTTTGAACGGTAGCTTGTGGAGGCTCCGATTCCAAACTCGCAGGTCCAAGATTGGTCGTAACCCACCACCTTTCTTGGGTCCTTCGCCAGTAGGACTGCGATCTCCACACGCAAGACATGGGCATCGGCTGCTCTCACTGTAGGGGAGTGGATGGCTCGAAACTTGGGGGGACGCCGGGCGAACTGAATCGCATAGCCGAGCCTGATGGTCCGAATGAGCCAGCGAGATGGACTGGGGAGCGCTAACCAGGCTCTCAGAGACCGTGCAAGCGGAACCAAAGGGACTACAGGCGTACCCGGAGTGGGGCAGCGAGGTGGAACACAGGGACACGGCTCAGGAGGCTCTCTCTGGGAGGCGGTCCGTAGGAGAATTGGAACGAGGCAGAGGCACGGGGACTCCGCCCCTTTGCAGGAACAAGAGTCTCGACCTCAGCTCCGAGATGGTCATCTTCCCACAATGGGTACATGACTCATTCACGAGCGCTGCCTGGGCGTGTTCGAGGCCCAGACACACCAGGCAGCACGCGTGACCGTCCCGTGACCCCAGGGAACGACCACATCCAGAAACACACAGATAGAACGTCATCTTTTTTTTTCTTTTTTTTTTTTAAAAGACGCAAACTATCTGTGTTTGCTCTTTTAGGGACTGCTCTCACAAGTACTGAGGCACACAGGGGAACAGCCACCGCGATCACAGACAGGAGACCTGTCTGTGCGCGCGCTCTCTCTCGCTGGTTACCGGCTGTGAACACAGCCTTTGAGCGCTCTTTAGAGGCGCACCTTACCAGCCGTTAGAACAGCTTTTACTTGCTCGGGAAGAGAGAGAGAAAAAGGCTGTTCGCGCTGTTGCACCGTAACACCCGCACTGCCGTGAAGAGTAGTCCTCGTAGAAGGCTTGTAATTTAATTTAAACAGCATCAAAGTGTTGGCTCTGTAACGAGTCAGCTCAGAGGGGAAATATTAATAATCAATAATAACTGGTTATGATTAATTATGAATATTTGGGTCAGTTAATTGTATTACCTTGATGTAGTAGCTTACTTAATATTACAATCAATTAATCAGTTCGTCCAACAAACTCTTTTGATTATTCATTTATTCTAAGAAAAGGATATCTTCCATGGCCATGGAAGAATAATTATTTCTTAGCATGTACAGTGCTTTGAGCATGTAACAAGATCAAAAATCGTATAAGAGACTTTGTTTTGCAAGCAGTGAAGTCGAACCAAATACATATTGTGCACAAGTTTTATTAACTAAATCACGAACATAACTAAACTAAACAAACATACATACATGTATACATAAATAGGTGAGTGATAGGATGAAATTGGAAACCAGAAATGGAACTATGGAGAAGATCCATGGAACTATGAAAAGAACCATCAGCTTATCATTTTCAAAGTACCACATTAAATGTATATACTTTTGCAGCGGACACATTTCTTTTTTCTTTTTTTTTTTTAAATCTTTTTATTGGAGAATCACACATGTTACAGGAAGTGATACAGTTCTCCAGTTTCATTTTATCTTACCAAACTTACAAACCCCCCCAACCAACACATTTATCCAACCCTTCCCACCCCCCACATTTTGACAACAGTCTGGGAAAACAATCTTTTTCCATTTTGTTTGTTACACAGTACTTCAAAAGAGTTTAAGGGTCTACACATTGAAAACAAGCACACAACTGCATGCCCACATTTCAACCCCAGTTGGGGTTAACAAGGCTTTAAACTCAGTTTCACAATTGTCAGTCAGGCTACTAAGTTCCCACCCCATTAAGGTAATTGACCATTGATTTGAATAAACATACATAGAAAAAATAAGAAAGGAAACAGAGAGAGGTAGTAGTAAATTTTCAAATATAAAGGAGTCTCATACTTCAGGCAATACTTTGAGATTCTCAAAATATGTCAGAAAGGGTTGCCATTTTAAGTAAAATTTTTGGACGGACCCTCTCAATGTGAATTTGACTTTTTCTAGTTTAAGAAAAAATAATACATCCCTTAACCATGCGGTCACCGCTGGTGGAGTAGCGGATGTCCAAACCAGTAAGATTCTACGACGGGCAAGAAGTGATGTAAAAGCGATAATGTCCGATTGGTCCCGGGTTAAGGTTAAGGTCTCCTTCGGAATACCAAATATTGCAATCAACGGACAGGGCTTAATTAGAATTTTTATAACTTCGGATAAAGTTTGAAAAACAGATGACCAATATTGATTTAGACGGGGGCACAACCAAAACGTGTGTGTTAAATCAGCCGGAGAGAGGGAGCATCTATTACAACTCCCGTCCTTTCCTGGATATATATCTGCTAACCTAGCCCTACTGAAATGAGCCCTATGCACTACTTTAAACTGAATGAGCCCCAAGCGTGCACAGGATGAGGATGAGTTAATCCTTTGTAGTGCATCCTCCCGACAACTCAACCATCAACTCGCCTTCCCACCCGTTCTTAATTTTTGAAAGGTCTTGGTTTTCCAGAGACATAAGTTGAGAATATAATAGTGATATCAGTCCTTTTTTTGGACAGAGGAGGGTCATTTCTTCCCATGCTGCCTCAGTAGGGAGGGCCGGGAAAGAAGGGAACAGTGCTTTGACACAATGGCGTATTTGGAGATATCTAAAAAAGTTACTGCGTGAGAGATCGTATTTCTGGCATATATTATCAAAACTAGCGAACCCTTCTTTACAGTACAAGCTTTTAAAACAGGAAAGCTGCTTCCTGCCCCACAGAGTAAATGTTAAGTCGATAGAGGAGGCTGGAAATAGATTATTCTTACAAATAGGGCTAAGGGGGGAGGGAGAGGTGAATTTGTAATGGTTCCGGAACTGGGCCCAGATTCTAAGAGTGGACAGTACTATGGGATTGGAGGTAAACCTGGACCACTTTGTGGGCAGGGAGGAGTACACCAAAGCAGGGAGAGATGACGAGTGGCAAGAGTGTGCCTCAAGTGTACACCAGTCGGTGTCTGGCACATGAAGCCAGAATAAAATTTTCTGCAAGTTAGCTGCCCAATAGTAGTGAATAAAACTGGGGAGAGCTAGTCCCCCCACATCGCGACCCCTCTGAAGTAAGCCTTTATTAACTCTTGGAACTTTATTCTTCCAGATGAAAGAGGTAACGGATGTGTTAACTGATTTAAAAAATGATTTAGTCAGGAATAATGGTAGACATTGAAACAAATACAAATACTTTGGGAGTACGTTCAGAGGTAGGCAGCTCCACCTATGAAAGTCAGCTTTCATTTGATTAACTTAAAGGTGTAAAATTAGCCCCAAGAAGGGAGGTGAAGGAACGCGTAATATTTATTCCAAGATATTTGAAACCAGAATGTGTTAAGTGAAAGGGGACTGCTTCTTGTTTAATTTGCATTGCCAAATCATTAATGGGGAAACATTCGCTTTTCTGATAGTTGAGTTTGTAGCCAGAAAAAGACCCAAAATTATTCAATAGTGATACAATTACAGGGGCGCTAGCTTCTGGATTGCTTACATAGATCAAGAGATCATCTGCATACAGAGAGTAGGGATGTTCCTCAGTCCCACGCCCAACCCCTCGAAATAACAACGACGACTTTAAACCAAGCGAAAGAGGCTCGATTGCCACTGCAAATAGGAGCGGGGATAGAGGACATCCTTGACGTGTACCACGTGTCAGGGGGAAAAATTTGGAATGAGATTGATTAGTTTGAATAAATGCTTGTGGGGACGAATAGAGCAGACGAATCCATGCCAGAACCGTGTCACCGAACCTAAACCTCTCCAATACGGCAAACAAGTATTTCCACTCCACCCGGTCAAAGGCCTTCTCCGCATCCAGGGAGATTACAGCTTCTGCAGTCGAGGAAGGACCGGGGGAGTAGATCACGTTACCAAGTCGGCGAATATTCGAAAAAGACTGGCGACCCTTTATAAAACCAGTCTGATCCTCAGAGATTACTTTAGGGAGAACGGATTCTAAACGATGTGCCATCACCTTGGCTAAAATTTTTATATCAACATTTAGGAGGGAGATAGGACGGTAAGAGCCACAGTTAGTGGGGTCCTTGTCCTTTTTGAGAAGTAGTGTAATCTTAGCTTGTGTGAGGGTTGGGGGCAAGGAACCGTTTTCCAATGATTCGTTAAATACTTCTAGCATAATAGGTGCAAGTTTATCTTTAAATTTCTTAAATTCGGGGGGGTAACCGTCGGGTCCTGGAGATTTACCAGTTTGCATGTCTCCGATGGCTGCAGCGATCTCTGTCAGTGCAAGAGGTCGATCTAATACTTCCCTGTCTCCAGGCTCAATAGTAGGTAATTCTAAATTATCTAAAAAACTGTTCATATTCATAACATCTGATGGGAATTCAGACGTGTAAAGTGTAGAGTAAAAGGTTGCACAAGTATTATTGATTTCCTTTGGGTTGGTGACTATGTTTTGATCATGATCTCTCACTTGGGGTATGAGCCGTAAAGCAGCCTGACGTTTCAGCTGGTGAGCCATTAATCGACTAGCTTTTTCTCCGTACACATAGTAAGTGCTCCGGGTCCGCAATATTAAGTATTCAGCCTGGTTGGTGGATAGAAGATTAAGCTTAGACTGTAGAGCTATCCGTTCTTTGTATAATTCTGGGGAGGGGCTTTCAGAATATTTGCGGTCTAATTTAAAAACGGAATCCGTCAGGTCTTGTATTTGTTTGCGGCGTTCTTTATTGACATGTGCTACATAGGAGATAATTTGTCCTCTTAAGTACGCTTTTTAGGTTTCCCAAAGTAGGGAGTATGATATACCTTCCTTCTTGTTTACTTCCAGAAAAGTATCTATATTAGTAGCCACATGTTTGCAAAATTTCTCGTTTGAAAGCAGCATGTAATAAAGTCTCCAGAAGGATTGCTCTCTAACGTTCAAAGTGAAAGAGGTCTAAGATGAGTGGTGCATGATCTGAAATGATGATGGCCAAGTATTCAACCGATTTTACTGCAGGGATGAACGAGCTATCTATAAAAAAGTAATCTATCCTTGAGAAAGAATGGTGGACATGAGAAAAGAAAGAGAATTGTTTGGAGGTCGGATTTTGAAACCTCCATGGGTCTACACAGCCATTTTGTCCCATAAAGTCTGAAAAGACCCTTGACATTGCAGAAGGTGAGGTAGATTTAGGGCTAGATTTATCGAGCAATGGGTTAATTGTACAATTAAGATCTCCTGCAAGGATCAGTCTATGTGAATTTAAATTAGGGAGAGATGACAGAAGCTTATTGGCAAATTCAGCATCGTCCCAGTTAGGGGCATACACATTTACCAAAAGAACGGGTGTTTGAAATAGGAGGCCTGAGACAATGACATATCGACCATTGGGGTCTGCAATAATTGCATTTAGTGAGAATTGAATTTGTTTATTGATCAAAATTGCTACCCCTCGTGATCTGTTATTAAATTTGGAATGGAAGATATGATTAACCCATAAAAACGACCCACGAAACGAGTGGTTTTTGTGAGAAAACGAACAGTATTTATATTTTTTTTACCTCGTGTAAGCATATCCACGTCCAACTGATCTGAGAGCAGGGCAATTCGGTCTGCGCATGCGTACGGCGTTCGCAGGAATGCCCCGGAAGGGCTCCCTCGCGCGTGTTGAAAAAAATTCAACGTTGTCTGTTGGTATATAGAAATCGTCTTCCATTGCGATCCTGTATATCTAAATATGTTTAGATCTTCACAGTGTAAGGTAAAACTTCCGAAATCTCAGCGTAAACAATGAGTGTCGTAAACACGCGCGAGGGAGCCCTTCCGGGGCATTCCTGCGAACGCCGTACGCATGCCCAGACCGAATTGCCCTGCTCTCAGATCCGTTGGACGTGGATATGCTTACACGAGGTAAAAAAAATATAAATACTGTTCGTTTTCTCACAAAAACCACTCGTTTCGTGTCTTAGGACATCAATGTGTACTTACATTTACAAGTCATTAAATAATGTTTAATTTTGACTGCTCTTTGAGGTGGACCCCATTCACCTCCATTGTATGACTGACAGATAACAACGGTTTTACCTAAAATTATCAAAATTGAAGATACTGTGGAAACAAAGACACCTACATCTTGGATGCACTGGAGGTAAGCTAAAACATATCAACAATTAATTTCAAAGTGAACTATCCCTTTAACATTCCAGGACAGAAACCTAACTGCAGCTCCCCCTACTGGGCTTGTACCGCCTGCGTTATTTATCATAGGAGTTATCCAAAATGTGTATGATTAGCCTGAACCTCATTATGGAAGTACATTTGTGGTCATAAGTGATGTCAACACACACTGCGTGCAGTTGTGTAGAAGTAAAATGATATAATAATAATAATGAACTAAAAATACAGTTTAACATAGCTGTGTGCATCCTTAGAAGATAAGGTTTTGCCGTGTAAACAAAATGTTCCCCAGTTCTCATGAAACTTAAGTTGAAAAAGAAAAAAAGAAAAAAAAAATCCCATTGAACACCCCAAACCTAGATCTTCTTCCCCAAACGAAGAAAACCGCAGGAATTCACAGACGGAAAACTTCCAAGACATCTAGCGTTGTCTATAACTCCTATCCTAACCTGAGGATGGCTCCTCTCTCACTAAGTGATTTGTGTTCTACCTATATACAATTATCTATTCGGCTCACCTTGCGAATAAAGAAAAAAAAGGGATCAAACTAAGTCAATAAATAAAATTTAAAGTAATATAATATATCCCTAATTTGCATCTGGATCGCCAGCGCTCACTGTGCAATTACACAGAGCACAGTTGGACTGATAAAAGTATGTAAAATAAATCAAAGTGACTGACCTAGTTAAACTAAAATGTATCTAGCTCACTTAATTTACCTTACTAAACTTGACCAATCTGTGAAATGGTCATATAACAGTTATGTGTGAAAGCCACACTAACTGAAACAACCCTGCCATGCTTTATACTGTATAAAAAAATAAAATAAAATAAAAACATGGCTGGTGTATATTTAAATCACAGAGGCCACTGCGTTGTTATTGTACCTTAAACATGTACAGAAACCACATTAATGTAGGTATTACCTTGTAGGCTTGTAGTTTACTTGAAAGAAAAAAAAAATGTTCTTGTTATTTTCCCCTATAACGTTATTAACCAAGCAAACAAATAGTCCCAAGGAATCAAAGTGTCTAAGCTGAAACTTGAGTTAGGCTTACTTTGCACCTTCTCGTAAATATTCTGTGCTCCAGCGTCCTTTAGGCCAACGTTACTTTCCCCAATGAAGCTTGTAAAACTCTCTGGCCTTCTCCGGAGTCTCGAAGATCAGCGTCTGTCCGTCGTGAATGACGCGTAGCCGGGCGGGATAGATAAGAGCGAACCTGACGTTCTTCTTATACAGGAGGGATTTCACTTCTTTAAAAGCAGGTTGTTTCTTGACGAGTTCCGCGCTGACATCCTCGTGGAAAAACACCTTATGTCCCCTGAAGAACAGCTGCACTCGTTTCCTCGTTATTATGCGGTGTTTGTTTTGGAAGTTGTGGAAGAGAACGAGGAATATCCTCGGCCGTTTGGAGCTAGCGCCGGAGTCGGCGGTCGGTTTGGGTCCCACTCGGTGCTCGCGGGAGATATTGAAGGGATGTGGGAAGAATTCCTTACCCAGGACTTCTTCGAAAAATTCAGTCATGAACTTAACTGTGTCCAGCCCCTCCATATGCTCCGGGATACCGACAACTCGCAGATTGGACCTACGGGAGAGATTTTCCAAATCCTCCTCTCTGTTTTTGAGCCTCTCGTTTTCAGCTAGAAGTGCGGTGCATGTTGTTTCGATAGCCTCAATCCTGTCGCTATGGTCGTTTAGGCCTTCCTCCATGTCATGGAAACGTTCTTCGTGGGAGTCAAGCGACGATTTTACCAGATCCAGGGATGCCGAAATTGGTGCCAGTGCATCGCCGAGTGCTTTTTTCAGGAGGGAGTCCGTTTGCTGTGCAAGGTCGGATAGAAGCACCGAGTGAAGCTTAGCAAGATCAGCAGGTAACTCCGAGCTTGGGCTAGCTTGTGTAGCCATGTTGTCTTCACTTGTGGCATCTTCGTCCATCTCGGTCGTTTTTTGCCCTCGGTCACGTCTCTTTGGTCTCATTTAGTTGTGCAAGGTTACGCTTAACGTACACGTAATCAACTTAAGGTGCGCCAAACTTTATGCTGAAAAAATGAGGTAGAAAATAAAAAAGTAATTCGGGAGCCACTTCTCACACGTCTGTTCGCTACATGCTCAAACCGGAAGTGCGGACACATTTCTTGAAGACTGTGGAAAAGCATGAAGATGTTTCCTTTGAGTGTCAAACACTGAAGTTGCAATCGTATTCTTCTCCGTTGGATGAAGATAAGATGAACTTGCATGGGTAGTTCGACTATGTTCTGGATGAAGGTTTTCCCTCTCTCCGTAAAGCACATGGCTGGTTGAGTCAAGGCCTGGCAGACTGTGGTCATAGCCTGCAGGGGCCATGAGCCGTTTGGGGGGAGGGGGTCTCAGACACCCACCCGAAGTAAGCAGCCCGCAGATCCAGCAAAACAAGAGTTGATCGTTGCCCGTTCAGTGATGGTAAGGTTGCAGTTTTCTGGATTGAAGAAAAGGCAGTCTGACTCCCTTTGGGAGCGTGAAAGCATGGCCGACGGTGCTTACGGCCTGCTGGGCCCTGGGGCCCCAGTGAAGGGGGGTTTCCCAGTATCAGTAGAAGTTGCGGCCGGATGAGAAAAACTAAGAGAGAGGTCACAGTGGACTGTCTCTAATAAAGCCTGAGAAAAAGTCCCACCTCCGAGTTTGCTTTACCAATGAGAAGGGTGGACTTTCTGGTGGGACTTTCCTCTGTGGGCAAGATTTATGAGTCTTTGTTCTATGTGTGGTTAGACCTCTGCCTTACCCTTTCTCTGTTCATTAATGCTCAGATAGATATAACAAATCCACACTGTATTCTAAGAGAAGGTGATGTACATCAAAGTGTGAGTCATTAAATGAAGATTAATTAGGTAGGAGACATGATACAGGTGAGGTTACATTGACCGTTGGTTGGTTGTATAATAAAATACATACCATAGTATATACATAATAGTACACAAGACAGTGAATCATTCACACAGATGCTGGGATGCATGTTCATTTATAGATCAGTTAGTCTATGATTAATGCAGCAAAGTCTGTATTAAAGATTGTTTCTGTCTTCCCATTGTCTCTCTCTTGCGCATGTGGCCACATTCCTTTGACAGCAATAAAAGCAACTTATCTGATCGTATCCATGGTAAGCCAAAGGCACCTCTTGCACCCGCTAGGGGGATGGGGCCACAGGTCCCAGAGTGAACTTTAAAGATTATCTGTTAACCATAACAAATAATTGTGTCTGACTGATTGGTCTCAGTTGCTACACTCCGAAGCAAAAAACTGAAGTGCAATCCACCAGCTGCTCGTTTATACCCGCGCTAACGAGGGCGCACAGCTGATGCAAATGATTGCACGCCTATGTGTATTGGCTTGTTTTAGTTTCACTCGAAGTAGATTGCCTCTCTAGCGAGATTCCTATTGGTCAGTCATGACCTACGTTGTAGTGACTGACCGATAGGGAATATTCATGCAGTGTTCAGTTTCAATTTTTCATATGATTACCCTCTCTGTTTCTATTCTGCTGAGTATGGGCAATTAATTTTGACTACAATCTTGCTTACAATGCCAAGAAAGAGATTGCTGAGTGTCATAAAATACTATTTATGTGAATCTCTCTAGAGTAAATTGTTTGACCATGATAACATGAAATACCTGAAGAAACTCCTGGATGAACTAGAGAGTGTTCTGGATCAAGTGGAGACGGAGCTGCAGAGGAGGATTGAGGAGACACCAGGTAGGAGAATCTTCTGTTACCACATTGTAAAAATATTTTGATGTGGGGACATAATAAATGAACTGGTTTTATTCTAAATTAAATAAACATTTACATTTACATTGAATCATTTAGCAGATGCATTTATCCAAAGTGACTTACAAATAAGGAGAGCAATAGAAACAATCAAAGTAAGATTAAGATTAAGATATACTTTATTTGTCCCCGAAGCGAAATTTATTTTGGACTCCGTCCGTCCCTCAGCTTTACAGAGACAACACAAAATACAAAATACAAAAAATAAACGTCTCTCAACATATCCTCTAATAAAACATGCTTTCATATACATTAGACGGGTACGTATATAGTCAGCACATTGATGCCTTTCATTGGCAGTTAAAAAAACAAAAAAAACTAATAGGGCAGCAATATGCTAGTGCTGGGACCAGTCCCAGTTAGTCTTGCACAGTATACGTAGCAAGGTTTTTTTTATTTTTATAAATAGATATAGAATAGTAAGTGTTAGTATTAATGGGTCAAGTGTTGCAGAAAAAGATGATTCTTCAGCAGTTTCTTGAAAATGGCTAAAGACTCAGCAGCTTGGGTTGAGTTAGGCAGGTCATCCACAAACAGGGAACAGTCCAGGTAAAGGTCTGTGAAAGAGATGTTGTGCCTCTTTGAGATGGCACCACAAGGCGCTGTTCACTTGCAGAGCGTAAGCTTCTGGATGGCACGTAGGTCTCTGGAGTAATGAGTTTAGGAATAGGGGTGCAGAGCCAGTGGTTGTTCTGTAGGCAAGAATCAGTGCGTTGAATTTGATGCGAGCGAATTTGATTTTGGCAATCAGTGCAAGTTTTTGAGGAGAGGTGTGACATGCGCTTTCTTCGACTTGTTAAAGACTACTCTTGCAGCAGCATTCTGGATCAGTTGCAGAGGTTTGACAGTAAACGCTGGAAGACCTGCCAAGAGAGCATTACAATAGTCCAGTCTGTATAGAACAAGAGCTTGGACAAGGAGATGTGTAGCCTGCTCCGATAGGAAGGGCCTGATCTTCCTAATGTTGTATAAGGCAAATCTGCTGGACCGGGCAGTTCTAGCAATGTGGTCTGTGAAATGCAACTATTCATCAATCACAACTCCAAGGTTCCTGGCTGTCCTAGATTAATTTATGGTTGATGAACCCAGCTGAATGGAGAAGTTGAGATGGAGTGTTGGGTTGGCCGCGACCACAAGCAAGGTTTAGTTGAAGGTGGTGGTCCTTCATCCTGCAAGAAATGTCTGTCAGGCAGACTGAGATGCGAGCAGCTACCGTCGGATCATCTGGTTGGAATGAGAGGTAGAGTTGTGTGTCATCAGCATAGCAGTGATAGGAAAAGCCATGTTTCTGAATGACCGATCCTAGTGATGACATGTAGATGGAGAAGAGAAGTGGTCCAAGCACTGAGCCCTGAGGCACCCCCGTGGCTAGATGTTGTGACTTAGACACTTCACCCCTCCACAACACCCTGAAGGACCTACCTGAGAGGTAAGACTGTCAAAAGCAGCAGACAGATCCAGCAAGCTGAGTACTGAGGATTTGGAAGCTACTTTCTAAAATGCCAGTCTCTGAGTGGGGTTACCCAAGCCTGCTTAAATGCTGTGGGAAAGGTACCAGTGTGAAGAAAGGTGTTGATGATATGAGTGAGTGCGGGTACAACTGAAAAAGAATGGTGAGTGGGGATAGGATCAACCGGACAGGTAGTAGGGTGATTAGAAAGGAGTTTGGAGTAGAGGGCTGCATTGGGATTGAGTCTCGCCGGGTCCCGCGGGACCCAATGCAAATCTCGCGGGAGCGGGCGGTTTGAACTTTGCTGCGGGCGGGAATGGGCGGCAAAAAAAAAAAACTGCGGGATCGGGAGGTAGCCTAGCAAGTCGACATGATGGAGAGATGTCAATAAATGATGTGGAAAAGAACCTCAAACAGGTATTTACAGCATAAAACCTATAAGCAAGGCTGACATTTGGACTACTATTATTCATCTTCCTGATCAGTGCGTCAGAATACATGCAGACCAGGGAAATGAAACAAACAACCCCATGAATCTCTTTAAAAATAGCAATACAAATACGTGTTTTTTCCTGCGGGACGGGAGAAGACACAAAATCAATGCATCTCTATTATTGTGCGGGAATAAATTCTCAGAGTTTTGCGGGTGCGGGCGGGAGTGGACATGCATATTGCGGGAGCGGGCGGGACTGCGGGAGTGTAACACATACGTTGCGGGAGCGGGCGGTAATGGTCAGAAATTCAGCGGGCGGGAGCGGGATGAAGAAAACAGTCCCGCGCAGGGCTCTAGTTTGGAGACTTCTGCCTCTGATAGCGGAGAGAAGGAGGGGAGTGTGTGTGTGTGTGTGTGTGTGTGTGTGTGTGTGTGTGTGTGTGTGTGTGTGTGTCAAATTGTGGTGTGGAAAATTGGCAGCTGATGGTGGTTTTGTTTCTGAAGAATGTGGCAAAGTCGTCAGCTGTTAAGGTTGATGGAGGGGGAGGAGGACGGTTAAGAAGAGAGGAGAAGGTATTGAAAAGCATGCGAGAATCAGAAGAATTGTTCATGTTGTTGTGGTAGTAAGTCATTTTAGCAGTAGTGACATTAGCAGAGAAGCAAGAGAGGAGGGATTGATACAAACCATGGTCAGTGGGATCTTTCCTGCCACTTCCTCTCTGCAGCCCTGAGTTTAAAACGATGTTCGCAGAGAACATCAGATAACCAGGGGGCAGAGGGGGTGGCACAGGCTGGCCTGGATGAAAGGGGGCAGAAGTTGTCTAAGCAGGATGTTAGAGTGGAGAAAATAGTATCAGTTGCACTGTTAGTATCTAGTGATGAGGACTGATTAGGGGGAGGAAGTGTGGATGAGACCAAAGAGGACAGGTGGGAGGGTGAGAGTGATCCTAGGTTACGCCGAAAGGTGACCTGTGGAGGAGTGTGTGTTGTGTCCTGAGCGAGGTTGAGGTTAAGAGAGGAGGAAGTGGTCTGAGGTGTGCAGTGGAGTGACCAGCGTTTGGTCAGTGGAGCAATAGCGTGTATAAATACGGTCTAATTGGTTTCCTGATTTTTGAGTAGATACTCGCTTGAGGTCAAATGAGGCAAGCAGAGTCTGAGGTTTTTCTAGGTGGATGTTGAAGTCTTCAAGAACTACCAGAGGTGTACCATCCTCAGGGAAGGATGAGAGTAACACATCCAACTCCTCCAAGAAATTGCCAAACAGTTCTGTCTTCGCAAGTAATTAATTAATTAAATTATTATTTTGATCAAATGTCGATCTTCGCTAAGTTTAGTTAATTTTCTAAACAAACACTCTGGTTGGGAGAATATATATATATATATATATATATATATATATATATATATATATATATATATATATTGTATTTCTTTTTTTCATTTTTAGCACATTGTTGTCATGTAAAGTATCCTACATTATTGGAGAAGTATCACAATACGAGGCATTTTAGATGACTCTTGAATTTCCTTTTTATGCCAACTTTAATTTCTTTTAGCTTTTTAAACTTCTCATCTCTCTCTAGAAGAGGGCAGTCAGCAGGCTTGGCTCTGTGGTGAGTTCTTCAGCATTGCGGACGTTTCCCTAGCTGTCACCCTTCATCGCCTCAAGTTCCTGGGTCTGTCCCGTCGGTACTGGGGAAATGGGATCCGGGTCAACCTGGAGACGTATTATGAGCGTGTCCTGAACCGGCCAACATTCCGCAGAGTACTTGGCCAAGTCAATAACATCCTCATATCCGCTGTGCTGCCCACCGCATTCAGGGTGGCAAAGAAAAAGGCTCCAGCCTTTGTTGGTGCCACTTTATTGATTGGGTTGATAGGGGGTGCCACTTACCTGGCTTTCAATTATTTTAAAAAGAGACTTATTGTGTCTTGAGACATCTCAACATTGTTGTTGGACTCATTCTACATTGTTCTGTCTTGACCTGTGTATAATTATTGTCTTAATTGGCTCATGTATACTGTAACAGTTTGATGATTGTTGCACAAGAAGCACTTTTCTGCCATAATATAAAGCAAATCAGTTTGGACACAAAGCTTTTCCAGTAATATGTTTATTAAACTGACTTACATGGCTTCAATTCTTGCTGTAAGTCATTCATGGCCAGTATGTACTTTAGGCTAAAATGTCTTTGTAAGTGTCTGCTCGCAATTACAGAAAAAAAAATCAGGCTTGTAAAATCCATATATTAAAAAATGTGTATAATTAGGATGAGAGTTTGTGACTGTTCTGCACAAGTAAGTTTAATTAATTCATGCTTTTCACTTGATTAGTCAAAGGATTTACAATACTATATGCAAACCTAATTTCTCTGCACAGGAAAGACAAATATAATAAAGCCTATTTCTCATTTATGTGTCTGGTTTTACTGTAATTATAGAATGTTTTGTTTGAAATCAGTAGGCCTACTGCTTGAAAGTTGAAGCTAAACAGAAGTATTCCTCTCCTATGTCCCAGTAATGACACAACAATTTTAGATACCAGTGAAAATTCACAATACAATTTTTTTTTTACACTGTTCAAACCTACTAGCACAACTTTGTGTCTGGTGCCATAGATCCATGTTGTGTAGGACCACAAACACCATAAGGTGGCAGTATTGCCATTTTATTGTTAAGCAGTAAAGAGGAAGTTATAGCGACCTCTGACTGAGTTGCCTGAGATAAAGTTAAAGAAATATTGCATTCAGCTGATCATCATGCAACTCACCCATTCCTATTTCTCAACTGATTGGACTTGACATCTTGCTCTTTTAGTAATTTGCTGAAGTTTTTATCTTCTAAAATGTAAGCCATGATTTCCCATTGTGTTACTTCGGGTATCCAAATCACTGTCGGGTGTGGTTCTATCTTATAAATATTGCAAATGTTATCATATCAATGTGTTCTGGCCAAATGTAAGAAACATCTGGATGATTCACACAGTTCACATTTACAATATGGCCAATTAGGTTGCCATAAAAGAAATGAATCTGGAAAAGCAGAGTCTCTTCTTCTATGAATACACAAAGTGTCTTGGCGAGTATTTTATAAGCTCCAGGCTTTGTGCGTGCCGTTTTGCTGACGTGGTGCACTTGTTTGAACTATTTCCCATTCTAAGTGTATATTTATGCTAAGACTAGTTTTATCTCAACAAAAAGAAAATATTGAAATTCAACACCACTTCCTTAGTGTCAAAACACACTTGACTTGTTTGACCATTATGTGTATGATCTATTGTGTTGCTCACACAACAGTTGCTTTTAAGTAACCATAAAGTTGAAGAACTGTTGAATTTATAGGGGTAAACCAGGTTATATTTAAATCCCTTGAAAACGGCAAAGATTCCCTTTCACGGAACTGACCAAGTGTGCGATTTATATTCACTTCAGATTGATTAACTTGTAATCAAGGGCCTAATGGCTTAATAAATAAATCTAAAATATGGTTTGGCCACATATTTGGCCACCTCAGTTCCCTAGACAGTCCATGACCAGTTAAAGCGTCTTAAACTTGGCTGGGAATGTCTGAAACATTTGTCCTGCTTATCTTTAAGGAGGAGCCAAGGCTTGCCCTGCCCTCTGATCAGACAGACTGTAATAAGACGAAAGAGAACAGAGGAGGAGAAAGGGAGGATTTTGGCCTTGGGTATAAGGTAAATATCGTCCCACACAGCTCAATGTGGAGTGGCAGAGATCCCGGTCTCCAAACGGGTGGGGTGGATGGAAACTTCCAAGGTGCTTTTTCTCGCCAGTCTATCTTTGCGGCCCGAGTGTCGTGCAGGAGAAAGACAGATGCTAGGAGTTGGCAGAGAATCCAGTTTCCATGGACACGCATGATATACACTCCTGAGTGCTTCGCAAGACCCCTAGAAATATTGCTTCATGTGGCTCTGTCTGTTGTCTGTCATTGGCACATGAATTTATGTTTGATGTTCTTACCATAGACTCACCATTCAACGGCCTTCTCCACTGCTATTCTCAGAATATGATGTCAGCTATTTAAGTTACAGCTTTCATACCTAAACTGTGAAATTTGTCTTTTGGCCAAACCACTGCACTGACATTCTGCCCAATCGGTTTTGCAAATGTACCGAGACCAAAGGGTGATTAGTATCACACTGAGGTCATTTGACTGACCTTGCCACCACTTGGCATGCATACAGACATCCTTTTTTCATAATTCTGGCTGCCAGCAGCGTGGGTGCAGCTGCATTAATGTGCACTGCACTATAGTAAACTGCATGATTTTTTTTTCTTCCCGAAACCAGTTCAGCACAAATCCTGCCCTGCAGCCAATTTCATTGGGTAATGTTAGGGTGTGGGGTAGAGTTAGGGTTTAGTATTTGTTGTAGTATTGTGTAGGCATTCAAAACTGTGATTGACTTGACCAATGAAATCTTTAGAATCTGCTGTAGGGCGGAGTTTATGCAGAATTGGTTTGGGAAAAGAAAAATCATTCTAGACAAACCCAATCTGATAATGCAATGGGTTATGGGGAGCCTCAGAATAATCATTTGATAAATCAGTAAGTCGTAAATCAATTTTAGCAATCAATTATAAATGTGAATAAGTAGATTAAAAAAGCAATTAGTAAAACAACAGATAAATAAATTAAACATGCAATATTACATTTAAATAATATTAAATTTATTCAATATTCAATACACAATTGAAATATTTTTAATATGTGATTATATCATTGTTTTTATTGTTATGTACTGTATTTAAAAATATATATATACAATAATATTATTTTTTATTTTATTGTATTTTTAATTTTTAATGTGTGATTATTTAATTATATTCTAAATTACATAATTTTTTAAATATGTGATTATATAATTATTTTAAATGTATTACATTTTTAATACGTGATTATTTAAAGCAACACTAGTTAAGATATTTTACCTTAAAATAATGTTTCCAAAACCAGTGGTTTTTCAGTGGTTTAAGTCGTGACATGGTGAAATGCACTTATGCCACAGCTTTGCGGTCCTTTATCTGATATATCCACGCTATGTAAGATTGCCAGATCTGGTCGCGTTTCTGTAGTTCTAATGAGACATAAGAAAACTACTAATTTGACTTGCTTTACAGCAAGCGTTACAATTGCTCGTTTGTGATGTCGCAAAACATCATACTTTCATAAAATCATGCATCATACTTTACCTTGTCTGTGGCCATTGTTGATTCCAAAGCCGGTGCTGGATAAACAGAGAGCGTGTGCGTGCGCGTGCGACAGTAGGCTGCCATAGGCTAAATTATTTACGACAGCGGTAATGGACAATTCCGCTTCCAACCTGTAGGGCGACCGCAGAGGAAAAGTTACTTGGTGTTGCTTTAATTGTATTTTTAATGAAAGTAGTGAAGTAATGACAGTAACAGCTTGGGATGGCAGCAGATTAAGCACCACACCTTAAATTTCAGCGGGAAATCAATAAAATGTCAATAGATAATAGAAAAAAATACAGATCAAAAAATCACGTAATAATAATAAAAAAAATCATATTTTAAATTGCTTAATTGAATATAGCAAAATTGTTAATTCTTTTTTGTCTTCCATATGTTTATAATTGACTGGTCAACTGATTTATCTGTAACACTTTACAATAAGGTTTATTAGTTAACATTAGTCAATGCACTGTGAACTAACATGAACAAACAATGACCAGCTGGATTTTTATTAACTAAACTAACATTAACAAAGATTGATATATACGGTAACAAATGTATTGCTCATTGTTAGTTCAGGTTAGTTAATACATTAACTGTTAACAAATGAGACCTTATTGTAAAGTGTTACCGATTTACAGTGTTGTGCAAGTTACTTCCAAACTGTAATACATTATATATTACTTGTTACTGTTATTTAAAAGTAATTCATTACCTTACAATATTACTGTCTCAGAATTGTAATGCGTTACATTACTCCTGTATTACTTTTGAGTTATTTTCACCAAAATAACTATACAGAAGTAGAACTTAACATTCTAAAATGACTAGGGCTGTAACGATATGCGATATGAAACCGAAATCGCGACACTCAGATCCACAAACCTGCAGAATCGCAACACACCCCTTCCAACTCCCAGCGTTATCCATACCGTCCAGATCCAATGCACCACATCTTTAAATTACTATTAGTATTATTTGAAGTTAACTTAACATTATAAAATACGTAGACCCGCACCACAAAACTAGTTGAGGATAAATTATTTAAAATTTGGGAATTCCAGCGTTATGGGCGTGACATTTCCAGTCAAAACTTGAAATATAAATTCTCAGAAAATGCTTTAATACCAAACTGTTGAAACGTCTGTTTATCCATAGGCTCCTCCCTGAAAGGAGTCCAGACATTAGAAAAATATCAGTCTACACATGCGTTTTATATTTAATATTAGGGAAATAGACAAAAAAAATCTTTAACTTTTAGGAGGCAACGATTTTTTTTTGTAATTCTGTGAATTACACAGCGCAAATCGGATGAAGAAGGGTTGGCTCTCCACAGAACATAAAATATTCATTTTATTTTATTTTTCGTGTTAGCATTTATGAGGAAAAAACAATGTTACAGACGTGACAGTTCTCCGTTACGGACGCCACCGCTCTGAAGCGGCACTAAAAGACTGCTTTAAAACTTTCACAGAGACCTTACACAGAAAGCCTTTCTTTAAAGTGAATTTTTGTATTAATTGTATCTTAATTTTAATCAATGTTTCATCAACCAATTGCCTGGATTTAATAAGAAGTAGGCTAAATATAGCAGACAATTATAATCATGACACGGAGGTGCCGGCGAGCGCGTCTCATAAATGAACCGAAACTCAGCGTATAAGGTAGCCTATTCACGCACCTGAAAAATATATCTATATTGAAATGTTTACTTGTAAACAGAACAATTCAAAACGAAAGAAAACAGACTGCTCTCTGCTTATGAAATTAAATGTGCATTTCTCTCTGGTGCATTCACTATTAATAAACAATTAAAATGTCTCCTTGCTATATTTGACATATTCATAATCATTGCTTTTGCCTGTTCTTTGTGACAGCTTTTAGGTGCTTTATCGGCAGCGCCGCCGCCCTTAGGCTACATGAACGCGTCACCACCGCATCAAAAACACGATTGCGTGATGAAAACATGAAAAATACCACATAAACATAGTCTAACTGTTTAGAAAGAAAACACAGAACGAGTAGCCTAATGCGCATACGTCCATCTCGCGAATGTATAGTCTTCTTCATGCCATCTTCACCATTAGCCGCTTTTCCACTGGCCAGCGCGAGCACAGAGGCCGAAATCATACTTCACGGCACTCCTGTAAAAAATAAATCGCTGTACAAATATAAGACGCTGCCATTTAGTCTTTATTTACAGACTTGGACACCACACGCGGCTATTGACTGACCACGAACAGGTGATTTAGCCTACTTGCATTTTTCATTCGTTAATGTCTCGCGGTCTTGCTGTTTTTTTTTTTTTTTACAATTAAAACTAAAAGTCTGTTGTAACGCAAGCCTTACTGAACATGTACCGAGTAAAATATTACTGAAAATTGTTTAGTAATGCCTTACACTACTGCGTTACAGCAAAAAGTAGTCTAATATGTTACTGTAATGCATTACTTTTGTAACGCGTTACTCCCAACACTGCCGATTTATCAATTTCTTAGTTGATTTACTGATTTATCAAATGATTTTGGTATGTATAGCGAGTGACGTTGAAGCATTTCGAAGTAAAAATGAAAATGTTTTTCAGTCACATTTGGTGTCATTACACATTCTCCTCAGGCTCAAAGAGAAAGACAATTTCCCCCATCAAAAGACATTCTCAGAAAACAGCCCATCTTCCCGAAATGTCTTTCAGGGTCTGTTTTATGGTATTTACTGATTGGGCTGCTTTGTTCCTGTTGTTGACATGAGTGTTAGAATGGCCCCCCAGCAAGTTTGAACTTCACGTAACTTCACGATGAAACCTGCTGCGTTCATCCATCTGTACATGTGCTCCTCAAATGTTTAAACAAGCACTGCATAAATACAAGCACACCGGAGAGTCAAGTCACCGCTGTTGGGTCTGTGCACTGTAAAGCCTACTTACTGAGCCAAGCTAAGCATACCAGCTCATTTTAAACCCTTAATTAATTTTCTGAATGTGCAGAAATTAACTTGTTGCCTCCCATGAAAAAAGGCACTGCTTCAATTTGGATTGTATGATCCCTCCTCATTGTTTTAAAATACCAGCTCTTTTTTTTTTTTTTTTTACTGTGAAAATTACATCTTATATAAAGCCAATATTTGGGACCACACATTATTATTGGTATATTCAGGCTTTTGTCCTTTCTTGTTGACATGAGTAAAAAAACTTAACATAACTAGAGCTGGGAATTGGATATCTTTGGTCAAAACTGTCACAAGCAATGAAATAATACATATTTTAAATGTCTATAAATTAAAAAAATGAAACCATAACCATATAAAACATATTTTCCCATTTAAACAAGAGTGTACCACATATAGGCCTACTTGAAATCTTACATATCAAAACTCTTAGATATCATAACAATTGTTTTTGAGCCAATCATGAGCAATAAATGCCATGTGACTAAACACATAAGGCGGAAAGAAAAGAACCCATAGGGGTTTGTGGAATTTGTATTATTGTAATGTGTGTAAACATAAGTTATGTGTAAAAAAAAATTATACCATAATACTGTATTTTTTTAAGTATAATGATAATTATTTAAAATGATAATGTTAATAAAAAATTGTAATGTATACTGTAAAAACGTTATGAGCACATGTTTTACATTGCTTTAACTCATCAAAGCAAGTTAAGCAATTTTAAACTTTTTTATGTTATATAAGATTTAAGTCATTTAAGTTGGTTAATGTCATTTAAGTTGAAATTACTTAAACATCCAAGTTCAATGAACTTAAAAATGTACAGTGTACGAATACAGTTTTTTCAATTACATTAAGAAAAAAACCACAATACAACATTAATACATATAAACATTCATAGTCCTATAAAATCATTTCTATTTTAAAAGGTTAACATTAGCACTTAAAAAAATCAGTACTTCAAGTAAAAAAAAAAAAAGATGCCACAGAGGTTCTGATGACAAAAACAGTTTGAGAACCACTGGATTAGAGGATTTGTCTGCAAGTTATTGTCTTACGAGACTCTAGTGTGTGACTGACCGATATGATGGACATTCTTTTCTCAAATGCTCTCAAATCTCTGTATTGTGAGTTTGCTTTGAGCCAAGCCAGTGCTTCTGGTCTCATGCTCTGGTTGGGTCTCTGTGTCTCCTCTCACCAGCCTGTGAACACTCATGTGTTTGCTACACAAATATGCCAGGACCATCAGTGTCCAACAGCTTTGATCTATAGCGTCTCAGGCCCTGAGTAGATACTTAAACAGGCAAATGTGAACTCAACATCTTAATGAATGCAAAGGCTAGGTTTTATTTTTTTATTTTATTTACATATTTTATTTATTTTAATTTATTTTATAAGGTTTTATTTAGTTTTTATTATTATTATTATTACTGGGAACAAGGAGTTGACATTAAAGTTAAAATTATATTAGATAGGAGAAGTATTGCATTATGATGTACAACTAATTTCTTGTAAATAAAAACACTTTATTTTCTGCTACATCCTGTACCCTGACCTTACAGAATGACCTTTTGATCCCATCCCAAATGCGTCCTAGGCCCTTGTAGTCATCCTTCGATTCCACGCGTTTGGTAATGTACTGTAATGTTCTGTAGAGTCTCTAAGTGCAAGCAGATGTGGACAAAGTACACAACTTCCTTACTTGAGTGAAAGTAGAGATACTACTGGTCAAATATTACTCCATTACAAGTAAAAGTTGTAAAAAACGATTTTTTTTCTTTAGTAAAAGGATAAAGTACTTGTTTTTAAAAGTACTTGAGTATCAAAAGTAAAAAGTACCTATAGAAATTAAACAACTGACAAAAAAAGACAGCCATAATCATCTTCATTTTTTTAATTTAACACCCCTACCACCCCCACAAAAGAAGTACACATCTTTGTGTATCCATTCATGCACATTTGAATCAGGAGGTGCTACACAACTATAGCTGTATAACTGCCCAACAGCAATACTGCTTTAACAAACAGCAAAACAGAAATACTTATTTGCCATGAAAACAAAACTTTCAAACTGTTAGTTGTGACAACGATACTGTCTCTCACAGATCACTTGTAGAGAAATCGTAGGCTACTAATCGCCAAACTTCATGACACGTGACCGTAAGAGTGATTACTGATAGGCTGTCTGCCGCCTGCAAAAAAACAATCATGTTTTAGAGGCGAAAAAAATCATGCCCTGACTAACATAACTACTTTCTACTCAAAGACCTTGTAGTGGAGTAAAAAGTAAGTTATTTGTCTTTCAAATGAAGTTAAAGTAACAAGTTTCCAGAAAAAAGAATACTCAAGTAAAGTACAGATACTCAAAAACTGTACTTAAGTAGTACTCAAATAAATGTTCTTCGTTCCTGTCCACCTCTGAGTGTAAGCTTGGCTAACGCAGATAGTGACTGCAAACAGGGCGTTCATGAGCACCTTTCAAAATCATAAATGACAAGTGGGACACCCTCATGAACTTCACAGAAATCTGAAAGAAAGAGAGTTCACATTATGTACACCATTTGGGTAAGGACCTTTGAAAACCAGGTTACATGATCATTCACTGTAAAACACACTAGAATAAATAAATAAAAATAATGAATATATAGTAGTATTTATTCATATTTTAAATTAGCTTAAATTTTTATATTTTCAGTTTACATTTTAAATTTGGTTTAAGTTTTAGTAATTTTGTTATGCGTTTTTGTCAGTTTTTATTAGTTTAAGTTTTTATTATTATATCCGTTTAGTTTTAATTCATATTTATTTCAGTTTTAGTTATATATATTTGATTTATCTTAAACACATTCTATTTTTAGTTAGTTGCCACTGCAACATTTCTTTCAAGTTTTTTAAGTTTACATTTTTCATCTTATATATCAATATTTAATTTAATTTCAGCTTTATTCCAATTAAAGAAAATTGTTTTTAATATAGGACAATATAGGACTGTCGTTAATGATGTCACATGCAGGTGGTGAAGTACTTGGTGAATAACTTCTATAATAAATCGATTCAAGATTATTATAGTTTATAATATAGTTGGCTCAAGATTATTGAAGTTCATTAACAGAAAAAAAACCCCAGAAAACCGTTAATTTTTTAATCATGTTTACATGCAGAGTTTCCTCTTACGTCATAAGACCACCCTGGCCAGGGTTCCCTTGGGAATTTAAGCAAATGCTTCAAAATGCTGCTGATTGCTGACATGCTAAAATTAAAGTCTTTATATATTTAAATGGGATAAAAGATAGGGAAAGTACTGCACTTGCTTTATTGTGTCCAAGTATGATCTATGCAATTCTACAAACTGGCTGCATCCTGATTCAGAAGCTGCATCCTTTCTAAGGCTGTATTCAAAGGCCGAATGCATCACAGCGGTGCAATGAAGGCTATCCCGATTTGAAGAATCCTTCGAATGCGCACTACAAATGCCTTTTGTTTTCCGGGCCATGAAGTATACAACATATGGATCCTTCACACCCTAGTCTATCCAAAGATTTGTTACATGGCAGTGAACAAGTTGAACATATTTAGACAGGTCGTGAACCCGGACAGTTGAATCTAAATTTCAGAAAAAGTCCAGTACAAACATTACTACTGCTCATCAACAGCAGCTGTCACAGTTGCTAGTCGACAAGTGCAATCATCCGTCCCATTTACAGTAACAACGTCGGTTCGAACTTCATGGATTTCTGAGCCATGGCCTTTAAAGTCTGTATCCTTGGAAGGATGCAGCCTCTGAATTGGGACAGTTTAAGAAAATGCTTCTAACCACAGGGCAAGAGCTGTAGCTCCAACCACTCAAATTTGTGATGTTGTTTGCCAATGTTCATAGAAACCATGGTTTCAGGAATCATAGAATAGTTGAACTAGTTGGCTAGACCATAGTTGGTTTACGATCCTTTCGGGAAACGCACCTCAATTGATTATATGCACCAAAGAAATAACTGTATTCAAACCATGAGTTTTCCTGAACTCATGCTATTGGTTGAGCTGTGTTGATTTTCTTACTTAAGTCATCCATAAAGGGAAAAATATTTGAGGTAAAGGCTATGAACTGTGAAAGCTATTTTGGCTGAGAAAATCTGCTAATACTGTCTGTGAGTGTAATATTCCTTTTTAATAATGCTCAATATATTTCGTCAATGGTCCTGAATGCGAAGGTATTTCAGAGGACACATGCATCACAGCTGAATTGTTTAACACCTGCCATTCTTCTCACAAGGATTTACTTTTTATGCAAAGGTCAATGTGTCAAATGGCCTGCGTATGAGATAATATAACAATATGATGCATCCTGGTACAAATGTCTGGGGGTCAAGTGTCATTTGTCAAATATGTAAGCAGAGTTTGTAAGAAGAGTTTTCACATTCCCCTTTCTCATATACAGATACACTCTTGTGTCCAGCCTCAAAAGATGGAGCAGCATACATTGCTGTCACAACACAGTAGATCAAAGCATTGAAAACATGCATTTCACATGGGGTTCAAAGAGTTGAGCTGTAGTGCTAGGTACAATTCAACCAGAACCTGTAGTGTTTGCATTCTGACAGCAAAGCTCAAACACAGGCAAGTGTTAAAACAAGCCACTCAGGTGTTTGTGGCATGGTAAACATGGTAACGTTCGTGTTTTTTTAAACATCAGCATTTTGGAATATGGAAAACGCTATAAACTATTATAGAGTTAAAGTAACGGTCCAAATTGACATGATTGTATGTAAAAAAAATAGATTTTTTTTTTACAGTTACACTTACAATTTACAGTTTAATATTATGGGGCAAGACATTCTGGAGGGTTTTAAAGCAGAAATATACAGCACAGGCTTTGCTAAAGTTTTTTTTTTTTTTTTTTTTTACAAAATGTGTTATTTTAGCGGTCAGAGTATTCCAGACAGATGAATGTCTGGTTGTGCGTAATTCCTGTGAGTGCATTTTTTTTATATATATATAAACGGTGCCTCTCTGGTTTTTAAAAGTCAGTAAAAATAGGGCCCAATGTACTGTGTTAATATGAAAGAATTTCCACATTGATTTTCACATATTGTTCTGTCAGAAAATTCTGTACTTTTTCCATTTTTCCATGGATTTTTTTCTTACAGTGTAGCTTCACATGATAAAAAAATAAAAAATGATACAATAGTATATGAATACACACACACACACACACACACACACACACACACACACACACACACACACACACACACACACACACACACGCACACACACACACACACAAACACACACTAACATATAATTTGAAAATATAACATTTGAAAACACCTGCCACAGATGAAGATGAATGTATATACCATAAATGATATACATATGAAAAATGTTTACTGGTCATGTTGTATACATACAATACTGATTTTCAAATTTTAGCTTTGAACATGCTCAGACAAAAAAAAAAAAAAAAAAAAGACAAAAAAAAGAGTGTGTTTGGATGAATGCAGTCCACTGGATGCATTCAAGTGACCCTCATGCCAGAGCCTCTCAAGACACACATTATAATTACTAAACTGGTAATAAGGCCAGCTGACTTTTTTTTTTGTAAATTGCAGATTTTGGTGCTGCTTGAGGAGCCCTTGGTCTCAAAAGACAAATACAGTTTGATCGGGCCACAGCCAAAGATAACAGCAGTCATGGTTTCTTGGCCAACCTGCTTGGCTCACTGCTACATTTGGCAGGAGATCATTGACTTCATGGGCCTATTACTATGATCTCTATCAGCCACTAATAATGCTAATGACCATTAGGGGTCTGCTTCAGATCAAACACACACAGTCACAATAGCCCAGGAGGGAATATTGTGAACATGCTGAACCAGAAACAGTGTCAGTGATCCATCAAACATATACATTATAAATTATAGCTAAACCCAAAATTCCTATCTCAAAAAATTAGCATATTTCATCCGACCAAAAAAAGAAGTGTTTTTAATACAAAAAAAGTCAACCTTCAAATAATTATGTTCAGTTATGCACTCAATACTTGGTCGGGAATCCTTTTGCAGAAATGACTGCTTCAATGCGGCGTGGCATGGAGGCAATCAGCCTGTGGCACTGCTGAGGTGTTATGGAGGCCCAGGATGCTTCGATAGCGGCCTTAAGCTCATCCAGAGTGTTGGGTCTTGCGTCTCTCAACTTTCTCTTCACAATATCCCACAGATTCTCTATGGGGTTCAGGTCAGGAGAGTTGGCAGGCCAATTGAGCACAGTAATACCATGGTCAGTAAACCATTTACCAGTGGTTTTGGCACTGTGAGCAGGTGCCAGGTCGTGCTGAAAAATGAAATCAGATGGAAGCATGAAGTGCTCCAAAATCTCCTGATAGCTAGCTGCATTGACCCTGCCCTTGATAAAACACAGTGGACCAACACCAGCAGCTGACATGGCACCCCAGACCATCACTGACTGTGTGTACTTGACACTGGACTTCAGGCATTTTGGCATTTCCTTCTCCCCAGTCTTCCTCCAGACTCTGGCACGTTGATTTCCGAATGACATGCAAAATTTGCTTTCATCCGAAAAAAGTACTTTGTACCACTGAGCAACAGTCCAGTGCTGCTTCTCTGTAGCCCAGGTCAGGTGCTTCTGCCACTGTTTCTGGTTCAAAAGTGGCTTGATCTGGGGAATGCGGCACCTGTAGCCCATTTCCTGCGCACTCCTGTGCACGGTGGCTCTGGATATTTCTACTCCAGACTCAGTCCACTGCTTCCGCAGGTCCCCCAAGGTCTGGAATCGGTCCTTCTTCACAATCTTCCTCAGGGTCCGGTCACCTCTTCTCGTTTTGCAGCGTTTTTTGCCACACTTTTTCCTTCCCACAGACTTACCACTGAGGTGCCTTGATACATCACTCTGGGAACAGCCTATTTGTTCAGAAATTTCTTTCTGTGTCTTACCCTCTTGCTTGAGGGTGTCAATGATGGCCTTCTGGACAGCAGTCAGGTCGGCAGTCTTACCCATGATTGCGGTTTTGAGTAATGAAACAGGCTGGGAGTTTTTAAAAGCCTCAGGAATCATTTGCAGGTGTTTAGAGTTAATTAGTTGATTCAGATGATTAGGTTAATAGCTCGTTTAGAGACCCTTTTCATGATATGCTAATTTTTTTAGATAGGAATTTTGGGTTTTCATGAGCTGTATGCCAAAACGGCGGTTACTGGTGTAACCTTGGTTCTATGAATAGTGGAAGACCGCCAGAGACGGTCGAACATAGTGGAAGGAGTCGCGTCTCGCGAGCCATATCGAGAATCTCGTATTGATTTGTCACCTGTGACCCTGACCGATGACGTGTCGGAAGCTATATCCGCTCCGTTCATGTCACGGTCGTTCTCTTCAGTCATTCTCAATCCGAGTGACCAGAGACTCTGGCGGTCTTCCACTATTCATAGAACCAAGGTTACACCAGTAACCGGCGTTCTATTTCACTGTTACAGACCGCCAGAGACGGTCGAACATAGTGGAAGACGAATACAACCAAGTCACGAGGGCCACTCACCTAGAGACTGTCCGCTAACACAGCCGAACTGACCAAAGGAATAGGGGCCACATTGACCCTGTAGAATCTTGTGAACGTGCAAGGTGACATCCATGTAGCCGCTGCACATATATCAGAAAGGGGCACCCCACGTAGTGCTGCCCAAGAAGTAGCCACTGACCGGGTTGAATGGCATTTAATAGATGCTGGAACTGTCTGACCAGCCGAATCATATGCCTGTACAATGGTATCCACCACCCAATGAGACAATCTTTGCTTTGACAAGGGTGAGCCCCTCTGAGAGGCATCAAAACGGACAAACAGCTGATCAGTGGTGCGCCATGAAGCAGTCTTCAACACATACTGTCGCAATACTCTCACTGGACACACGGCTGTCTGGGAAGCCTCTTGATTAAACGCCGCAAGCTGAATGGGCTGGTTCACAAAGCGATCAGTCAACACTTTAGGTCGGAAAGGTGGATTCGGCCAGAGTGTAACCTGATTGTACTCAGGCCCCCATCTGAGACACTGTGGACTCACTGAGAGGGCATGAAGCTCACCTACTCTTCTGGTTGACGTTATAGCTAAGAGAAAAGCAGTCTTCATCGAAAGACTCTTAATATCAGCTTGCTCAAGCGGTTCATAAGGCGGTAAACGCAGGCTGTTAAGCACCATCTGAAGATCCCACTGGGTATGCATTATCCGTGCCGGTGGGTTAAGACGTACTGCTCCCTTGAGGAAAGCCACCACCAATTTCTCTGCACCAATCGATTTCCCCCCCAAGGGATTCCGATGTCCCGACAAGGCTGCCACGAATACTCTTAGAGTCGCTGGGGACCGCCCAGTGTCCAATAAATGTTGTAAAAATTCCAACACTGAACTGATGGAACAAGTGACTGAGTTAACAGACCGATCTGTACACCATGAAACAAAGATCTTCCATTTACTGGCATAAGTGCGACGTGTTGATGGGGCTCTTGCATTCATTACAGTGTTCCTCACATCTGCGGAACACTGTGAGAGCTCCTCCTCAACCCCAGGGGCCATACACATAGATTCAACCTGCCCGGTGAGGGGTGCCAAAGCTCTCCGTTCATCTGTGACAGTAGGTCCTTCCGAACTGGCAATGGTTGTGGTGGACCGGTCGTAAGGGCCAACAGCAGACTGAACCACGGTCTCGCTGGCCAGCAGGGTGCCACTAGAATAAGCCTGTGTCGTCTCACCTGAACACGCCTCAGCAAAGGCCAGAGAAGTGGAATTGTAGGGAAAGCATAGAGGAGGAGGTCTGGCCAATCGTGGGCCAGGGCATCCTGGCCTAGTGATCCCTGCTCCTCCTGCTCCGCAAACCACAGCGGACAATGTGTTGTCTTCCTGCTGGCAAAGAGGTCGACTGCTGCGGTCCCATAAAGTTCCCAAACTGACTGAACTACCACCTTGTGCAGACACCAGTCCCCTGGCCTCGGACCTGATCGAGAGAGTGAGTCTGCCACACTGTTGCAGTGACCGGGAATGTGTGCCGCTCTGATCGACAGAAAGTGCTGGTTTGCCCACAACAGCAGCACTCGTGAAAGTCGAAGGCAAGGTAGAGACCTCGTGCCCCCTTGGTGATTGATTAAAAACACCACTGTGATGTTTTCGGTCCGTACCAGGATGTGCTTCCCCGATAACTCCTGTCTGAAGTGTCTTAGGGTAAAAAGCACTGCCCATAGCTCTAGGATGTTGATGTGAGATGTCGTCTGCTGCAAGGTCCAACTCCCCTGCACGCCCTGGTGTTGCCACAGCCCTCCCCATCCGGAGAGAGAGGCATCTGTTGTCACTACTTCTCTGCGTGCTGGGGGTGGTCCCATTGGTACACCCCCTTGTAGAAATTGTTCCCGTCTCCAAAGCCTCAGGGAGACAGAGCAACTGGTTGTCACCAAAACAAGGGTATGTCGGTTGTGGACTGCTGACAGCCGTCTGGCTATCAACCAACGCTGAAAAGGACGAAGGTGTAAAAGTCCTAAGTGAATGGCCGATGAGGCTGCCGTGAGAAGGCCCGCTAGCCATAAGAAGTGAAGATAAGGTAGCTTGCGCCGAACCTGGAACCTCATTATGGCTCCTCGTATAGCCTTCCTCCTGCATGCTGTGAGGGTAGCTCTCATTATTCTGGAGTCCAGATGTAATCCCAGAAAACGTATTGACTGGCATGGAGTAAGGCAGCTTTTCTTCAGGTTTACCCTCAGTCCTAGAGCAGTAACATGCTCCAGTAGGCGCTGTGTGTTGTTGGCTACTTGCTGAGGTGATCTGGCACAAAGCAGCCAATCGTCCAGGTAAGGGAGAATCAACATGCCCTCCCGTTGTAGAGGTTCTAGTGCCACTTGCATACACCGTGTGAATACACGGGGAGAGAGGGAGAGGCCAAACGGTAGGACTCGATATTGGTATGTCCTGCCCTGGAATGTGAACCGAAGAAACCTTCTGTGATGAGGTGCAATGGGGATATGGAAATACGCATCCTTCAGATCCACAGAGGTAAACCACATGCCTGGTTCGACTGCTTGTAGGACATCCTTTATACGCAGCATGCGGAAAGGAAGGTGTTTGAGACTCATGTTCAAGCGTCTGAGGTCCAAGATTGGCCTGAAACTTCCATCCTTCTTGCGAACTAGGAAGTACTTTGAATAAAATCCTCCCAGATGGACTTGGGGGTTTACTAGCTCTACCGCACCCTTTTCCAGTAGCTTCCGGACCTCGAGAGATAGAGCGAGAGCTTGACGAGGGTCCCGAACCACTGTGGGCCGAGTGTGTGTGCATAATTGGGGTCTGTGACGAAACTGAAGACAGTAGCCCTTGTCGAGTGTGTCGAGGAGCCACTTGTTGCTTGTAATCCCTCTCCAGAGTTGTAGTTGAGAGGTTGAAAAATGTCCCACCACAGACCCTGGACCATCACCGACGATGGGGAACGGTTTCCCTACCCCTGGGGGGGCGACGATAAGTCGCCGCAGGGCGAGCAGGTGGTCTACGAGCACGGGATGCCTCCCTTCTCGAGTCATACCCAGGTCGAGTTGCCTGCTGTACAAACCTGTAAGACTGTCCCTGCCTGTGTTGGAGTGGATTTGCATGACGAACAGGCATTTGATGTGTGGATGGTCCATAATTCACACTGCGCTCAAAGTGCTGGGACCGAGACTCCACTGCACGAACTCTGCGCTCAAGAGCTTCTTGAGCGGCTGGACCAAAAATCTGCCCAGGTACCAGTGGTAGTTGACGAAGATTATTACGGCAAGCCTCTGGAAGCCTAGACTGTGGTAGCCAAACCTGCCGCCTAGCCTGAGTAGTGAGCCCAAGAGCCTTTCCGCTAGAGAAAGCGATTGAACCCAAGGCTTGTAAGGAAGCCTCAAGTAACTCAGATGTGGTATTATCTGGTGGGTTAGTACTCAAAGCAGAATGAAGTGCTAGCAGAAGATGAGCCATGGAATTCCCCACACGACTCAAGCCTGAGACAGTATTATAAATCTTAACCAACAGATCATCTGTGCGTCTACACTCTGGGTTGGGACAGCGAAGATTGTGTCGAAGAGCCTCATCTGGCGACACTATCAGTGAAGAAACGCATGGCTCAACTGAGGGCATGTCACCAAGGCCCTTTTCGTCAGCTTCAGCCATTGCCGCTAGTGTACGAGCCACACGATCAGGTCTGGATAAAGGAGCTGACCGAAACGCAGAAGAAACCACATCTGTGAAGTCAGGACAACTTGGCATTAGGAAATCCTCTTGCTGGGAAACCGAGCGACGCAAGAGGTTTGACTGGCCTGGTAGGGGAGGAGGTGGATCCAAATTCCGCTTAGTGAGCGCCATCCTGAGTGTCTCCTGCAGAGAGAAAACCACTGAAGGCGGTGCATCCTGAAGACTAGAACCATCATCGCTATGGGAACGTTGGAACTGGGAATGTGAGGGTATTGTTTCCTCCATGGGCGTATAATAATCCTGTTCCTCCCGGTCTAAGGAGTCAGAGGCCGCAATAGATAAAGTGTCTGGTTCTCTCCTGGACAACCTGGATGCCAGCTCACACCTGGGCAAGGGAGGCGCTAAAACACCCACCCCTGTCCCCTCACTCACATTCTGACGAGTAGGGGGTACAGATAATAGGGCTTTAATGCCTTGAACTGCGTTCGCAAGCTCAGCTACTTGCTGTGTCAATGTACTTGACTCCGAGGAGGTTCGCATCCTCTTTGAAGGCCTTCCAGGTCCCACTGGCCACACGCTTGCTGCTCACATGCGACGCTGCCCCAGCTAATGAAGCAAAATCCTTAAACTCAGGATCTAATTCAGCCAGTCGGTGTTGTCTCATCTCCAAGGACATCAGACCACATTCAGGACATGGGTCTACTAAAGCCTCTCGGAGGTGATCAATGCCCAGGCAAGTGGGACATTGAATATGAGCATCCATGAGATCCATTGGATCGAAGCAGAGGGAACATGAAGCTGCCATAACTTCCAGACCAGTAGTTGAAAAAAACCCTGGTCAACCAATGGGGTTTTCCCCAATAAGTTTTATCAATGTATCACTCTGGTTAACCAATGAGCATAACATAAAGTAGTCGTTCAGACAATAACAACACTGCACGCAGTCTGACAGAACCCTGGTTAACCACTGAGTTCACGTGAGTACTCACCTCAACACTGCTAGTAGCGATCGGTTCCAAACAAACCCTGGACAACCAGTGGGTATATGGTCCGATGCACATTGATAATCCAAATATAATCCAAATATTTCTCCCGAGACACAGCTGTAGCGGGGAGCAGTTGCTCACCAAAAACGCTGTGCACGCTCGAGCAAGATCTCTTCGCGAGAATGACAAAGAGAACGACCGTGACATGAACGGAGCTGATATAGCTTCCGACACGTCATCGGTCAGGGTCACAGGTGACAAATCAATACGAGATTCTCGATATGGCTCGCGAGACGCGACTCCTTCCACTATGTGCGACCGTCTCTGGCGGTCTGTAACAGTGAAATAGAATCATCAGTATTAAAACAATAAAAGACCTGAAATATTTCAGTTGGTGTGCAATGAATCTAAAATATATGAAAGTTGAATTTTTATCATTACATTATGGAAAATAATTAACTTAATCACAATATGCTATTTTTTTGAGAAGGACCTGTACATAAGGTGTATTTAAATACAGGATCTTAGCATCAATTTATAAGAAATATACTGTCCCTTAGAGAAAAAAATACATGTAAAAGAGAAAGAATAAGCAAGTTGGTCCAATAATTTAGAAAAAAAAATAGTCCACCAGCAATAAAAATAAATTCTAATTATTTTATAATTGCCTCAAAAATAATTCTGTTTTAGCCGTTTAAAAGAAATGCACAAAGACCTTTGCACAATGTTGCAATACATTTTTTCATAACTTGTAATATAATGTAAATGTGATATAATTTTGCCATTTTTACATCATAACTGCAAAATGTCTTTCATAACTGTCATAATTTTTTTTATTATGAAGCAAGGTTTATTGACGTAAGTATTCACTGAGGATCTCTGTTTTCTCAGCAAGGGCTGAAATGTTGCTTTGGCAAACTCAAAACCAAGCTATTTTCCAGTGTTTAATTTCCAGTGTTTAATTCTTAAACTAAACTCCAACAAGCCACACTCATCAGCTCCAGGTACTCAAAATAAACTCGACTGTTTCAGCAGCTTTCACTGTCCTTCACACGTCAACAGCATCTGTGTCATTTACCTTTACATTTACAGTATTTTCTTGGCAGGCTCTTTCTTAGCAAATACTATTATGAGAAAGTGCATATTTTGGTTTATGATTACTTCAGTTGCTATGAATAAAAACTAAGTACAAATCTAAAGTGCAGATTATACACCATCAAAGCAATTTTCTGAAGATTCACATTTTAAAATTCTGAGTATGTTGCCTACTTCTATTTTAGGTAACACTTTACAATAAGATTTTATTTGTTAACATAGTTAACATGAATTAACACTGTAAAGTACAATCAACTTGGATGTTTAAGCCATTTCAACTTAAATTACATTAAACTGGCTTAAGAACAATATTTCTACAGCATTTTTTTTATCTTGGTTATGTCAATCTAAACATTTACTAATACATTTTTAAATTCAAAAGTGGTATCTGTTAACATTAATTAACATTAATGGATTGTGAACTAAGATTAATAAATGCTGTAAGAATATGTTGCTTATTGTTAGTTCATGTTGGTTAATGAATTATTACTTATTGTAAAGTGTTACCAATTATATCAAAAACTAAAACCATATATTTATTTGATTATGTTAATAGTGTAAGCTAGTGGCAATAAGACATTTAAAAGAAAAAAACTATGATTAAACACACAGCAAGAGTTTGACATAAACAGTATTGTGATTTTAAGTAAAGTTGAAGTCTTTGTTGTAGAGAACTTGGCTTATTCACAAAAAAAAAAAAAGAGGAAACTCTTTGTAAACTTCACAGAGATAAAGCCCTCCAGCAGACATCTCAGCCGTGCATGTGCATTTAAATCATGTTGACAGGATGTAGTCTAAGAGAAAAAAGTTTCGCTATCTCAAAATCACTCCAGACGTATATCAGCTTTATGGGTCACTGCAGAAAATGAAAATTTAACAAAGGTGTTTAATAGATGTTTGGCTTGGGTGTAAAGTATGTAACGGTTCGTGCTGGTGTTCATTAGATAATGCAGGTGAGTGGAGGTCTGGCATAATCGTTGATAGCTCTCACCCCGTCGAGCTCAAATGTTTGCGTAATGAGGATAAACTTCTGGGCAGAGTCAGTGTGAACGGTTATTGTGGTCATGAAAACCCAGTTTTATGTAATAATACTGGCTCTGAACGCAGCTGTTTATTTAGTTTTAGTTTAGACGTTAGATAAGCCACATGATTCACACACTGGTTTCTCAAGAAGGAAATGTCCACAATGGTGACCTCTTACCAGAACATCTTGGAAACGCTTCGGTCCTCTCCTAATTTATGTTAGTATGGTAAAAGCTGAGTGTTTTCCTAATTTATGTTGTACTCTGAAGTGCACTCGTCATTTCTCCTACCTTTCCACTCTTCCAGCTGAAATGGCCTGCAAACCATATTTCAGAACAGATACCGTCTCCACTCCCCCTGGTATGGAACCGAGGGATTTCTGAGCAAATAAAATGACAAGACACAAAGAATTCAGAAAAGATGAATTGCAGACTCAGTGAGATACTTTAGTCATGTTTTCTTCCAGGCACATTGTGGGCATGTGCTCTGATAACCTCATATAAACTGTCCTCATATATTGAAAAAGTACATTCTGCACCATAATGCACATCATCAGCCAATCCAGAGGGATATGGAGCATGGAATGTGCCTCGGTTGGTGTGAGAGGTTAGCCTGGGAAAACCCAGACGAACTTCCGGCAAATTTAGATTTGCTCTGCAAGTTAGTCTGGCGAAGAGCCCATTCAAGCTCATTTCCAATCTTTCCAAATCGAGGCACCAATTACAAACGTTGAGGCGGGCTTTACAAGAGGACGATCGATCTGATTGGTTTTAAGGTCTATGCAATTGCTTACAGAGGCATTTGAGCGATGTCCGTTGGTGACGCCCCTTTGGAAATGTGCTGTGAATGAACCTTCCCCAGACCCTAACTCAGTTACGACTGAGAAGGGTCTGGTTTTAACCAGGCTAGTGAGAGGTGTTAACAGTGGGATATTTTCTGTTTTCATGTCCTTATTCTTTTGCCAAAAACTGAGTTCAATCATTTGCTGCTAGCAATGGCAAATTAAATTACTGTACTTCTTTACATACTCAAAAAATAGATTATTTATAAATGGGTATCAATATCAATGACATCGAGAAATAGAACAGATCAGAAAAAACACACAATAATCTATAATTAAGCAATATAATTTGTTTGCAGATAATGACAGCCATATTAGTATTCAATACAATTCTATAAACAAAAAGTTAGTATTGAATAACTTACAGATCACAGAAAGTTGGCCAATGAAAATAATTTCAAAAGAAGCCAGCCCAGAGCATAAAGATTTGCTTGTCACTAAGCAACACATAATGTATCTGACTGGTACAGTGAAGCAGAAGAACTGCTCAATCAATGTATTGACCAGAAAGGCAATCTATTTAACAATCTAAGCGTATGGTCTAAAGTGCATGGCGCAAGTGCACTTAGGTTGTGTCCGAATCCACTTTTGCTAGTTTAACGACGGGATAAATGGTCGGGATGTTCTAAAAGGGTTGTCCCTATTCTCTTCATAAATAATGGGTGTGTTTTGGGCGTAACGTGCAATAAACCAATCAGAGTCTCATCTCCCATTCTCATCTCCCATTCCCAAGCCAGTTGCGCTCGCTCCATGGCGGATTCGCTATTTACATGGCGGAATTTGCAAGCGGAAAAATTGAACACTTCTCTAGGAACAGATTTGCTCGTGCGCGAGGTTAAAGCATGTGAGCTGACCATATACGGGACAAAGTCTGAACACACCTCGTTTTCAGAACAGCATGCCCATGGGCGCACAAATAGGTGCAAATGCATTTGCTATTTATACAACGTGGCGCAGGATGTGAAAATGATAACTGCTTCTGGCTGAAAGTAGCAAAAAACATTAGCGTCACGCCTGGCGCAGCATTACACTGGACATATGATAGGGCCCATAGTGTCCAAAGACAATACCAAAACTATAATCTTGTCTGTCCATTGCATTCTCTTCTGCCCTAGTAGAATTGAGACAAGAAAATTGCTCCACTGAGACTTGTAATCACCTTTTTCAGATCACAAAGATAAAGTATCCAGACTTTTCTTTGGTGATCCCATTAATCATAACCAGCAGAGCCTAATCTTGGGGAAAAAAAGCAAAATGGCTCGATAATGGATAATAAAATAAACTTCTTTTCCCCAAAGGAACAGTTAAAATGTATTCATAGTCCAGAGAAAATAACATGCTACTGCCCATAATACCTCAGACAGTTATTGTTCCCTGAAAAATTGTTGAAAATTGGATTAATTGATATAGGGCATGACAAAGATTGTACTGTTATGTCCAAACAAAAGAAATTAAGCTTATTAATTAGGTTAATATCATCTAGAGCAGGGGTGTCCAAACTCGGTCCTGGAGGGCCACTGTCCTGCAGAGTTTAGTTCCAACTTGCCTCAACACACCTGCTTGTAAGTTTTTAGCATGCCTAATGACCTTCAACAGCTAATCAAGACTTTGATTAGCTGTTTCAGGTGTGTTTAATTGGGGTTGGAGCTAAACTCTGCAGGACAGTGGCCCTCCAGGACCGAGTTTGGACACCCCTGATCTAGAGAGGACACAATGAGAAAGCTGCACCCTTTCTGAGAAAACTACATATTGTCATATGTATGTCCTGTGTTTCCCCCGTTCTTTGTGTATTTGGTTCAGTCCTGTTTCTAGTTCCCCGCTCCTCGTTAGTGTTTAGTTTATTCACCTGTTAACCTTCATTATCAGTTCATTTGCCCCAGCTGTGTCTTGTTTCACTTATCTGTTCCCTCTGTATTTAAGCCCTGTGTTTCAGTCTGTTCTTTGTCGGTTGTTGTCGCTTATACATGGTTGTTCTGATCCTGTTAGTGTTCTTCTAGTTAAATAAAGACTGCTGTATTTTGATCCTGCTTCCCGTGCCTGTTTCAGCCAGCCCGTGATGCATATATAGAGTACAGTAGATTGGATTTATTTGCTTAATTGCTGTACATTCCTGCCGACAGGACAGGAATGTGGAGCAGCAGGTCAATTGGATGTACCAGATTATTGACTACTCAAGGGGGTGTCATGATCATCCTCCACCCATTTGCAGGCCAGATCCATGTACCCGAGGACCGTCCTTAAGCAGCACTAACTTCAAAGGTATGTTTAAACCCGCTCTAATATATGATAAAGAACCTGTCATGGAAGTGCACTGATTTGGCTAGAAGCAAACTCACTGATCACAATTAATGTTTTACTGTTTTTTTTTTGTTTGTTTTTTTGTGCACTGAAGTTTTCCAGACAACAGAGAAGTGTGTAGGCTGGAAGGACAGAATAACATTGAATAATAAGCCCTGGATGACATTTGGCTTGGCATTTACTTAGGACAGCTCGTAAATCAAACAACATCGGTCTATTTATCATTAAGCTGACCTACTTGCATTTGCGAGAAAAACTCCCTAAACATCAACAGAGGGAGTGTGACCTAATTTATAACAGTCAAACATTTTAACTGGGTTTTTGGAAATGTCTAAATGTCTTCAGAAAACTATTGACATTGCATCAATGGTAGTGTGATTTTCTACAAGCTACATGCGCTGAGAGTATGTGTATTTGTGTAACTGCATGAATGAAACCAAAATTTTATGCTTCAGCCGTTTTAGAGCTTAAGTCTTTGTGGCAGCTTGCGTCACTGTGCCACCAGCTCCCCTAAAATAACAGATCTGTTGCATTTTGAGATTAATGTCAATCATTACCTTTGTATTTTGGTAAATGTTTCCCTCATGAAATATCTTATGTATTAGTGCTTGCAAAGATAAACTCTTGTCCATAGACTAAGCATTCTATCACTGCTGTATATTATCTATATTATTATTATTATTATTATTATATACTATATTATATTATCTGTATATTATATTATACAGTATGAATAAAAGTAAAATGCAATATAACATATTTTGGATAAATAGTTCACAATGTCTGAATGTCATGTAACAAAAATATATTTCAAGGAGAGACTGGAAGCAATATGAGAGAAAACAGGGACACCAAACAGAGAAAGCACAGTGGACCAGGACTTCCAACTCCGGTTGTTCGAAGTCAGTGTGCTGCCAATAAAGCTGCAACTTCAGGAAGTTAGCACACTTTTCAAGCAAAACATTTGACATTTGAAAGGTTTGTACTGATAAAATAATAGAGAGTTTAAAATGAACACAATTAGTCTAATTTGGACACTTTCAGCTTGTCAAAGGTTAGTGGGCCATCATAGTTAACGTGAAAAAATACACCTTTGGTTCTAAAAATCAGCAGGACATATTTAACCCTTAATTATGTTTTATATTCTGGCTGATAAAAAAATTGATAGGTTTAAGGGAGAAACAGTGAGTGAGTGGGCCCAATATCAACTAAAATATTGATGGTCCAGTTGTCTCAGTTGACTTGGTATAAAAACATATCATCTTTAACTGAAAGTAACATGGCAGCATCCTGTGTAAAAGCTGCAGAAATGTTGATATACTATATACTGTTCAAATGTGTGAGGTCAGGAAGATTTAAAAAAAAAAGAACAAAAAGAATACTTTTATTCAACAAAGATGCATTAAATTGATCAAAAGTGGCCGTAAAGACATTTACAAAAGATTTCTATTTCAAATAGATGCAGTTCATTTTAACTTTCTATTCATCAAAGAAAACTTAAAAAATATATTATGGTTTCAGCAAAAGTATAAGCAGCACAACTGTTCTTGTAATGTGTATATTCTGCTATGTTTTGTTTTGGTTATGTTTTCACTCTTTTTGCTCTGTTCTTGTTTGCCTGAGTTCCAAGTTAGTTTCCCTGTTTGTTGATTCATTTCCATAGTTCCTAACCTGTTCCGTTTCTCTTTGATTACTTTCCCTATGTAGCTAAACCCTGTGTTTCATTCTGTTCATTTGTCTGTTCTCGCCTGTGTTTTGAGTGACTTTGGATTATTAATTAGTCTATTTTAATATATCTCCTCCTTCGTGCTATTTGACCAGCGTGACCGTTATCAAAATTGCTGATAATAAGAAATATTTCTTGAGCACCAAAATCAGCACATTAGAATGATTTCTGAAAGATCATGTGACACTGAAGACGGAGTAATGGACCAATTATAAAAAAAAGTATATTATTAAAATAGAAAACAGTTATTTTAATTTGCAATAATATTTCACACGTTTTTACTTTTGATCATGATAAAATAAATACATGCTCGGTAAGCATTAGAGACTTTCAAAAAAATAAAGTCTTACAGGCCCTAAATTTGTAAACGGTATATATGTCATTTACAGGGATGATAAATGTAGTATTTAAAAAAATATATATTATTATTAAATGTTTATAATTCTGTTGATTTAAGAATTTACCTGACACACATTAAGACTGCTAAAATCTACTGCTATGTTATGTCAGTGCAGGATTAGCTACCCTTTTGGGGCCACAGCTGGTTTTCTCATCATCTGCTACAGGGGCTCCCTGTGGGGTGAGAACAAGCCTCATAGGTACATCTTGGAGAAAACAACTGTTAATCAATGACTTTACCACAGCCACAAGAGGATGCCCAAACTGGTAAATAAATAACCTAAAAAATTCTATTTATCACATATACATTTATAATAATAATCATAATGTCTATCGAATAATCTTCTTCATTTACCCCACAGCTGTTTGTCACTCATGTCAACCTGATGGAAGTGGTCTTAGAATGAATGGAATGTTGTTTCGGGAAGTTAATAGAACAGTCTTTCAGCATTTTACGTCACTACCACCCACCGTTTTCCTCAACATATGGACGGTAATATGAGTGTGTGTTCCTTGTCTGCCTCTTGATGAAAAGGGTCAATTCATTGACACTCACTTCTTAAAAATCACATGACTAGACTCTCATCAATGGCATAGCCTTGCAGTAACACCAGACAAAAAAAAAAAAAAAGTATGGTTGAGTTAGCGTCTAGTACGTGCAAAATATTGAATTTGAGCGGGCAAGGCAAAAGTTTGATTTGGCACGGTGGAAAATTAATTGTTGATTTAGAAGAATGCAAAATATGTTACATTAGCTGTTGTACAGTGGACATATTTGACTTCTTTTCAAATTGGCCTGAATCAGAGACTATATTGGTATTTTATCATGGCTAAAGACTGACCTTTCTATATAGGCCTATTTGCAGATGTGCCCTAACATTCTTTTTAGAAGAATGCAAAATATGTTACATTAGCTGTTGTACAGTGGACATATTTGACTTCTTTTCAAATTGGCCTGAATCAGAGACTATATTGGTATTTTATCATGGCTAAAGACTGACCTTTCTATATAGGCCTATTTGCAGATGTGCCCTAACATTCTTTTTCTGCTCCTGTCAGTGGAAGTAGACTGGATGGATGTGCGCTCTATGCACGATAAAAACGCAAGCCAAATTTTTGGAAATATTCAGTATTAAGATATACTTAACGATAAATCCTCCCATACTACTCAATTTCAGTTGTTAATTGTGGGAAAAGAAGAGTAAGCTTTATTGGATAATCTGTTTTACATATGATATCCCTTGCTTTTGGAAGTAAAGGAGTCCTGCTGAGCAGATCATCAAACAAGCACAAGTCTCCATCACCAGGTGCCAGAAAAAATAAAGTCTTGTCAGGCAATATAGCCTGTTAAATGCCACTAGGGCTGTAGAAGCACATTCTTATGCATTTATCTCGGAGCTAAAGCAGTACTGCATTACAGGTTTTCAAAAATCCAGATTTATGGTACACTGCCAGTAAAGAGTTTGAATATTCTTGACTAAATTTGTGCTGCTCGTGATGATAAAAATCTAAAGATCTAAAGATTTCACTTAAATGCTTCAATTAAGTTTTGTGGACAATATAAATTGCCTATAAATAAGATATTTTAAATTAATTATTTATATAAGGGGAGCGATTTAAAAACCATCAAGGGTAGATACCTGGTTTGAGAATAGCATTGAAGAAGCTAAAATATAAAACCGTTTTTAATTGTTTTGGCCATATTTTCCAAAACTCTATTTGTGTTATTTCATAGTTTGTTGTTACTTCTCAGTTAGTAGATATTTTACTACTATTCTAAAAGATGATGGTAAGTAGTGACCAGTGTTAGTGTGTATGGCAGTTATTTTAGTATTATAGTGTGTATTGATATTTTGAGTTTTCTTTTTCAAATTTAAGTTTTAGTAATTTTACGTGCTGTCATTTTCCATTTAGTTCGAATTTATTCTTATTTCAGTTTTATTTTTTAGCAATTGTAACTGTATCTTTGTTTTGTTTAGTATATTAAAGTTAAAAGAGCTGCAAATTAGATCCTCTGTGCCGAGTGTTTAATTTGTAAATGAATCATTGCCGAATCCAAAACCGACACTGACCATACAACTTCGATTTTCCCGGAACATACAATGATGTCATCAAACGGTGATGTCATAACTAAATAAGAGCATCATTCAAGTTTCTGCACATCCCTAACTACAGCCTACTGTATTATTCACATATGTAGCTACGCTGAGTCAAATATCATTCAGTTGATCAGTGATATTCTCTCTCACTGACGGCGTCGCTGCCTCTTCATTACATGATTTCTGACTGATCTTACTCTACACACTATCCTGATTAGTATAAGCAGAATTGTCCAGGAGTGCAGTTCTTCTCGGAATCTCTTTTGATCTGAAACACCATCAGCTTTACTATGTACTGTATATGAAAAAACCCACACTCGCTCTGTCTCACTTTGTCTCACATGCGCATCACCATTTAATGCACTTGTTGATGCTGGATCATTTAAAAACAAATACCAGAACAAAAAAGTCCAAAATCTGTTATTTTCTGGAATAGGATCTGGAACAGGTTCTGCCAGGATCCAGCTCAAATTAGCACTGTCTGTGCCTCACCTCGGCTTCTTCCTCATCTTGACTCTGACTGAACACCATTCCGAGGAAAGGATTTAATCATGGATCTAGCAGCAGTTCCACTTCACCTAGAGGATACTGTACCCATCATATCCCCCCCCCCCCTCATCCTACCCCCACTCGTCTGTGGTTCGTCATCCCTCAGGCTCCGCCAGGCTCCCTTGTCCCTCCGGCTCCACCTTGGTCAGTCATAATCTTGGTTGTGCCACCGACTTCCAGGCCCCTGGCTATTCCTCATTCCTCTGCCCCTTTGGCTCCACCAGGCTCCTCCTTTCTTCCGGCTCCACCATTGTCCTAAATCACACTGGCTCTGCCCTGGTCTGCCGAGTCCTCGTCTCCACCACGGACCTGCGAGCATGCGGTTCTGCCTCGGCCCAGTCAGTCGGGCTCCTGGCACTACCCTGGTTCCTCCCTCCTTCGGTTCTGCCGTGGGCCTTTCTCCTGATGGTTCTGCTCGGGGTCAATTCCTGGCTCCTCCCACTGTTGTCTCCTCCCTGGCTCTCCTCCTTGGTGTCTCCCTCTGCCAACTCATTGTCCACCTCCAGATCCCCCTCCCTCTCTCCTCTATCAGATATTTATGCCTCGAGGATGTGCCTTTCGGGAGGGGGGAGTTATGTAACGTTCAGTTTGGTTTCTGTTTAGTTTTCATGAACTTCTAGTTTGTAACGCTTTGTTTCCTGTGTTTCCTTTTTTTCCTCATGGTTTCTAGAACGTCGTCTTTGGTTGTAATAGCGACTCATTATTTGATTGATTTGATCCACTTGATCCTTGTTTTATTTATTAATTTTGCTAGGTATATATTGCCCTTAGTTCTGTCTGTTCTTTGTCTGGCATTGTTTGATTTAGCTCACATTGGTGTGAGTGTTTGCCTTCATTGCATCTTTAGTTTTGTTTAGTATATAAAAGGTAATAGTGCTGCAAATTAGATCCTTTATGCCTCACTTTGTCTTCGTCCTCATCCTGACTGTGACAATAGTAGGGTCACCACTTGCATGCCAAATTGTTGTCAACAGGTCTGTATGACTGGGCAGTGTGTTTTCACTGTATTATCTTTTTTTTTGATAAGAAGTGAAGAAGAGGGGTTTTCCCCACTAAGAGAAATGGATGTTGTCCTCCAGGCAAAAAAAAAAAAAAAAAAGAAAAAGAAAAAGTAGCACCTTACAGCAGTCTTTTTAACATGGAAAGATATCAGGGGAAAAAAGCAGCAAGAAAACACCACCATTGTGGATTCAAATGATTTAAGCAGTTATTTTTAAAAGGAAATTCTTCAAAAACTATGAAACGGATTACAGTTTTCCATCCTATATGCCAATGTCATGTGCCATTTTCAACAAGACATGCTTTATAGAGAGTGATCATTGCTATATCTGATATATTGCACTTTCAACTAAATGTCACACTACAATTGCCTTTTTATGTTACATTTATGTGTGGATCACAACCTGGAAAAAATAGATCTGTAAAACAATGGCAAAGAAAAATATCAAAGGTACCATTGCTACACGAGGTAGTATGACAAGCATGCAGTGTCTGTCTTTTATGCATTTTAAAGGTGCACGAAGTCATTTTTCCCCCTTTCCAGTGAAAAAATAAAACGACTAGTACTATATCAAGGTGGCTGCCATGTTGAGATCATATGACAAGACAAACACACTTTCAATTGTTGAATCAATTCAATATGGTTGACAAATACACCTGCAAATTGTGTTTCTAAAATTGAAAACTGCATGGGAAGGGTTTTTAGCACAATGCCTCAATGCCAGTAGGCGTAACTAAAAAAGTTCAAGGCAAGATCACTGCTGTATCAGTTGTTAAGATTCAGTAAAACATAACTAAAGTAACTCTACATTAAAATTCCCTACACTACTAATATAGTCAACTGAATAAATGAATGAAAGCAAATTCAGACACTGAGTGCATCGGAAGTGCTGTAGATGCATCTTCTAGTGAGACTAGAGAATTCATTCAGAGCAACGAGGTGTATTGAGGTGCATTGTGGGATTGAATGAGCATGCTCTATAATGTCCACAATGGCATCATATAGTGCACTATATAAGAGGTGATTTTGGACACATTATTATTATCCCAAATAACTATAAATGGCATATGCAATATTCAGGTCATCTCTAAATAATCAGTTTAAAGTTGGCATGAAATGGAAGTTGCAATAGTCTTTTCTTCCCTACTGTGACGTATATCTGGGTGAAACAGCTTCTCGAACAAGAAAAAATGTAGGGTGGGACTTGATTTTGTCCATTGGCAATTGATTGAATCGGTGGGGTTTGCTAATTTTGCAATCTCATGTGAGTCACAGGTTGTGCCATCCACGTGCCAGTAAACACGTCATCAGTAAAGAGAAGAGAAGAATTAAAAAATAGAGATATGCACAGATAAATCCTTTATAATAAATACTGCAATAATCTATAAAAAAAACATTAATGGTTAATTTTGATTTTCATGATGACTTTAAGATTATGTATAAATTAAGGCTCTGTATGATAAATCGACCAAATCCTTTTTGATCTGCCACTTTAAATTCCACAGCTGCTGATGCAATAATTGTTCATGACATTTGCTGTTATCTTTGTTATGTATGTCCATTTCTAAGTTTGTTTATTTAATGTGTAAGGTTTCAAGACACGGCTTTGTCCGTCATTATATTCGAACGTTGTAACTAAATGTGAAAGATCATACAACAAATCATAGGCCAGAAAGTGTTCACAGCAGAGGTTTCCCAAACTATGACGGAGTTCTCTTATCTTTGTTAACAGATAAATTGTTTTGCTTTACTACTATTTTTACCATGTTTGGAGCTTTGGAGACTGCTTTTCCTGGCTCCAAGTCCAAGTTACTACAGTTACTGAGGTTTGTTTAACGATGGGAACGAGTTCAGAGAGATCTCTCCTCAGACAGTTCTGTTTGTGTTAATGTCATTGATGGAAATGGTTTCTCTAGTGCATATAAAGTGATGTTAAGTAGGTTTTCTCTCAGGTGCTTGCTAATAAAGTTTTTAATGTGTAGGTATTAGTGTGGATTATGTTTCTCAAAATAATTGCAACATCCTCATTACAACATGCGGGCCTATGACAAAACGAGACATTAACTGTGAGTTTCTTTGTGTATTCAGTTTTCGTGTGGTTCCATCTGGATTTACTCTGGTACAGTCTGATGTTCAGGGTCATAGGTCAGCTAAAGGTTTGTCATTCTAAGGCCCCATCCACACTACTGCGTTTTAGTTTAGAAACGGAGAATTCAAACGAATACGATCTCCGTCCACACCAGCGCGCATTAGAACTGATCTCCGTCCACATTAAAACGACTGAAAACGCGTATCACGTGACCATTCACCTACACTGGGCATGCACGTGCCGGTGTAAACAGGAAACAGATTGACTATTCTATAAGGAACTACAACTTCATTGATAAAATTATCCAACCATGCGCTGGTACTTCCCGGCTTAACCCAAAACCGACGCTCCATGTATGGTCGATACCGCCGCTGCACACGGGAATAGTCACAGATCGCTCGAATAATAGCTTACCTGCATGTAGGCAGTTATAGCATTGTAAAATGCAGAATTTACTTGCACTAACGTAACTGGTAGTCCAGGCTGTTGTATGTTTTCTTCCGTTGTATGACACCCAATCAGAGAACCGAGCGTAAGCCTCTGCGTCATCGTTTCTAAAGTCCTCCTTTTTGACCCGTCTTCACTAAAACGCCCTCCGGAGATTAAAAACGCAAAACGGGGTCGGCAGCGTTTCTAAACTTCTCCGTTTTAGGTCTTCGTTTTTGCCGTTTTAGTCTGGACGGGAAGTGCAAACGTAGCAAAAGGTCTCCGTTTCTAAACTAAAACGTAGTAGTGTGGATGGGGCCTAACACACAAAGGGAAGGAAGAGAAAAAAATGGTGACCTTTATACTTGACCTAAAAGAGACAACCAAAAAGTTCAACTTTTGAAATGTAAAACATTGTTACAGTACAGGTATATGTCTATACTTAAAAATATTTGGTGTAGGATTTACTGAATGTACATATTTTTACAAAAAATATTTTTGGGTAGAGTCATATTGCAAAACTTTCAGATATGGTCCTGACAACCAAATAATTCACCTACTGTTCCTATTCATTGTAAGATATCTAGTCAGAGTAGAGACCACAGGCTCCACTGTGTAGGAGAAAACTACTATAACAGAACATGCATATTTTTCTCTCTGCTTTTTCACTGTATTCAGAAAGCATATAAGACTAGAAATATTACTGCATTAGCTATTTAGCAACATTTCAACAAGTGCAAGCAACTTTTAGTGCATTGCTGGTTCACTTGAAGGCCATGGAAAGAACAATAAGGAAGACATTTTGCATATCCTGATTTGTGCTCCTCTTGGACACAGTGTAACTTCAGATGTAAGGCTAAAGATTGAGAGTGAGGCAATGTTTTTGGTGTAATGATACCAAAACATAGAACACATTTATTTATGTGCTTACAGAAGCTCTGTTCCAAAAGCTAGCTTCCTTATAAAGTCACCATGTAATCTTTTTTATGGAATATTGCAGTATTTATTATAAATTATTTATCCATGTGAAACCGGTCCTACTCGACCAGCTCCGATCTCTTACTGGCCTACGTCCATTACACCCCCCCCCACCCCCCCGACCCCTGACCCCGCCCCTAAACCTACCCATCACGTGGGTTTAGACAAATCGTACAAATTCGTACGAGTGAGGTCGTACGAATTCATACGAATTAGCCACTTTTTAATCACTTGTACAAATTCGTACGAATTGATATCACAGCAATGGCAAACCTCAATGATCCAACCATTCAATCAATTCCCAATGGACAAAACCAAGTCATGTCTTACATTTTTTCTTGTTTGAGAAGCTGTTTCACTCAAATATCACAATAGGGAAGAAAAAACTACTGCAACTTCCGTTCTATGCCAACTTTAAGGCTGTATTCTAGCTGTCATGGGACCTCAAACATGACTGATTTAGAATGATTTGCAATTGATTTTAATGTGATTTGATGTTTCAATAAGCATAAAAATACAAAGCACTCAAACAAATATTGGTAAAATAGTGAATTTAATTTTACATTTTTTGTGTTGAATGAAATATAAGTTTATTTAAAATCAGCATTTCATATAATCAGCTCATCTTACTGTGACTAAATTATACAATTGTCAGAGTTATGCTGATTTATATGTGTAACCCCTCTGGTTCTACTTGCACTGCTCAGAGTGGGATTCGAACTGCCGTTTCCGACATGCTAGTGTGTCTCTCGGGATCAGGGAATGAGTTTTACCTGCACAGCTCTCACTAGCTGGCCTCCGTTACATATGGAAACTGCTGAAAAAAAAAAACAAATATGAGGTTTACCAGCGACCACATGGCTACTGTTTGTGAAAAACCACGTGAAGTGAAGAGGTGAAAAGATGAGTCCAGCAAGTCACTGAAAGCTTGCTGGCAAGATCTTCAGCAGTGACGCATTATTGATTTTCATTCGAATGTAATGAAAAATGAATCTTCTGGTTAAGTGCTTTGGCGAGACCCAAACACCATGCAGATGTGGTAAAACATGATGTCATGGCTTTACTCTTCGGGATGTTGGAAGTCAAAACTTATCTGGGCCTGTAACCGCTAGACACACCTTGCATAAATTCATAAACAGAGGTAAAAGTAATTTACATTTTCCAGCCACTTTATTTCCAGGAAACAAGGTTATGTCTGTTGCACATTGCTATGGGAATGAAAGCCAAAGGAAAAATGGTGGGAGAAACTGACCAGCGGTCGAGCTGCAGTCAAAACAAAGACTGAGGTGATGCAGATTTGTGTGTCTGGTTGAGTTCAAACACTAAAACGTTGGATCCCTAGAGCACAACGTTAACCAATTATACGTTATGCTGTCCAGTGACGTATTTTGCACCTGGAGTGGCTATATTTATTTGGTCTGCTAAACGCAATGATGCTGAAATAGCAGAGTAGAAAATAAAATAATAAATGAATCGAGAAACATCAAAGAGTAATTCTCCTATATGATATTTGTGATAAAGCAGTGTTTTCAAAGGATGCACGACTGTTTAAATTCAGCTTTAAGATAAAGAGAGATGTGATTTACTAAAGCTGAGATGGTACAAACAAACGTACAATCTTGCCTTCTTGTAGAATAAGTTTACTTTTGCGAGATTCTTTTCATTAACATGTGAGGTCAACGTTTGGTATACGGGGATGGGAATAATCCCCACTCCAGTCTAAAACAACATTCTCATAGTCATCTCTGGAAGAGCTTGCTGGGTTTTTAGCCAAGTTTTCATTGTCTCATTAAACAAGACAGTATCACGGCTTACGGTATGATTTGTTTGAAATTAGAGAAAGACCTCAAAGCGAACCACCCTATGTGATATTTGATAAAAGCTGATACGCCCTCGCGGAAAGCTTTTTCTAAATGAAGACCTGCTGAGCATTTACATGCAGCAGGCCAGAGGGTCGAGTGCGGTTATAATATCAAGAGAAACTGGGAGTGTGATACTCTTTGTTTTTGGAGACAATGAAGTCATGCGGCACAGTTTCACTTAAATTGATGGGTGACAGATTTAAAGACACTGAAATCGTTAAATTGAAATGATTCTTTGTTGAATAAGCCAAACAAAAGCACAGAAATTATGATGGATTTTCAATCACCATCAACACTGCCAACATGCCTTAAAAAGCGTCTGACTAGAAAAAGCCAAAATGGTCAATTATGGGGACACGGTGTAACACTGGAAATCTTTCATTACCAGCCATTTCTTTTTGAAGGATTGAGTACAATATATCATTAAACCCTGTGGTATACAGTTTCTTTGGCTCTGTCTTGTTGCTTTGGAAGTTAGAGAGAGTTAGAGAGAACACTTTGTATCTTTTTCATCATAGCATACAGAACCGAGACTCTACTATATAAAACTATATAAAACATGCCCATCTCCACCTTACGATAAACTGACTCATGTATTATCATGTACACTAAATAAATCTACATTATCAATATTTTACATTGACATTGACTGACATTCACTAATGCATTCCTGTATTTTTTATTTCCAAGATTTGTTATTCGTGCTGTAGTGTTACACCTGGTCTACTGGCAAACTATCCGAAAAGATCACCTCAATGATAAAGGCCCGTTTACACCAAGAACAATTATATACCAATAACTGTATTAGCTAGCTTCCACACCAACGGATGATAACATTCTGTTTATTTTAAGTGCACGCTGCAGTTTAAATGCTCAAGCTCTTTAACATTGGGTGGATTCTGAATCGTTGTCAATGTTTTTATTGTTCATCAGCTGAATTTTTTTTTTTAAAGTGATTTCAGTAATATCATTTCAGTACTTTGTGTTTTTATTGTTATAGTGTGTGTGTGTGAACTTCCCTATTCTCAATTAGAATGATTATTAAAACTTCATAGTAATAGTTTTCACACTCAGTGTGACCTGGCCTGGCCTTCCCTTACAAAATTTTTTAAAGTTTATTCAACTGTACTATTAGTAGGCCTATGTTTCTTTTAAACTAAAATAAGAAAGGACACTTTCAGTCTACTTATGTACTTTTCAGAAATATATTTTATAATATACAATATAATATAAATTCTAATTAGGCTATATTTGGCCTATACTTTACTCAATATTTTGATCGAGATATACTTTAAAGTAAAAATGAAGTATTCTTAGTATACTTGGCTTGTAGTGGTGTTAACACTTTTGATTGAGCAGTCAATAAAATACTTTTTCACATAGTTTTACATACTGTCTTATAAACTTACATTGTTTGAAAATATGAATTTTTATAAAGATAAAAAGATGTTCCTAATTATGAGCATGTGAATTTGTGTGCAGTCCACTGGTAGTGTACATAGGAATTTACTTAAAATCTACTTAACTCTGTCCCCGCCATTGTCAGAAATCCATGTTTTCACTGTTGGTAGGGGGCGCTATTGCGCATCTTCTAAAAGAGTTCAGAATCTCCGGATCAGAAGACAGGCGAAGAAGCATGAAACAAAGCGTTAGAAGCATTGCTTATCCACATGTAAAATAACACGATCATGAAACATTATACAGCGTATAATTCAAAACTGCATGACATTACTGAATGAAATGTCGACCCAGGACGAGGTACAGGACTGTGAAGCTTTGGGGGAGTTGATGGACTCAATCTACAGTACTCCATCTAACACATAAAAACACAATTTTCTCAGCTTTTTGTTCAAAATGTTCCTTTTTTTATGAAACTTACCTTTCAAGGATGAGAAATATACTTGAACTTACTTCATAAAATTAATTTGAAGTATACTTATTTTTTGTAAGGGTTTCTTTATCCACTTGTCCCGTTGTCAGAAGCAGCACAAGCGCATGGAGTAACTTATATCAGAAATAGGATGAAGCATCTGTCTATGGCGCTCTGCAATGTGTCCAGTGTAGACAGCATCGCTGATTATCATGTTTTTTTTTTGTTTTTTTTGTCACAATGTTCCATTCCACCCATCCTGCTCATCCTGACAATGACAGCTTAAACAAATAGGTCATCATGAACAAGGTGGTCAAGTTTTTAGTTGAGTCAGGAAAGGGATCTTGGTGCGAGCCAACAGCTTTTGTCGCAACCATGTTTACAGTCCACTGCAGCGATAAAGTGATACTGAATTATTATCATTATTTGGTGGATTGTAATTAAATGTTCTGTCTATGTGCTCAATTAAAACGAAATTGAAAAGCAATTAATGCTATCATAATCATTCAGGTTATAAAAAATAACATTTCACAGAAGCACTTCTTTATTTAAAAATGTAACTAGTGGGATTTAATAGATTTCAAACTGAATTGTTTGTGCCAAATTTCATAACCCTAAACTTTTATGAAGGTACATGCTTAGACAGACACCAGTCATCAGATACAAGCCAAACCAGGAACTTAAAAACAACCTGCAAATATTCCTCTAAAGTTTGTTGACTTGACAGTTTTTGCAGAAGTTACATGATGAAAAAAACAGTGACGGAATAAATCTCCAAAAACATTTTGATTACAGGAAAAGGATTTATGATAGTTAACATTTTAAAAACACAGGCCAACTGAAAGAAGAACCTGCATATATCTGCTCTACCAATCATCATATCTTGTGATTTTCAGCTGTACAGCTGTACGGCACATACAGTAACAGACATACACATCCACAAGTTTATCCAGATGCACATGTGTCCATGTAGCTCATCTAGTAGCACTTGGCACTATAGCAACATGATATGGGTTTGAGTTACAGACAATTCACATACTAAAGCATGTAACCTAAATGCATTGTTCAACATAGGCAAAAAAATTGGCAAAAACGTGCCACTATGTTTGCAAAACTCAAAAAAACTTACCTATACATACATTTTACTGCAGATTTCAGCTGAAATGATCACTGTTGGCAGTAAAACTCCAACAACTTATTTTTGCTTTTTCACAAAAACTAACTTGTTAGTTCACCTGGTACAGTATTGCACTTGCGATTTGAAGCACTTGGCTACAAGTCCTGTGAAACACAAGATCTCAAAGACTAGAAGCAAGACAAAATGGGATGGTAGCTTCAGCCAATGTATTTTTTAGCTTATATTTGCTTTTGCTAACAATATCGGTTCGGTTTAGGGTTTAGTGTTGGAGGTATGTTATTATCAAACGTGATAGATCGCCACTCACTGGTCACTTCATTTCCGAATTGCCGTGGCACGTATATCAACCAATATAATAAAACATTGCCAGATTCACATTCTTCTGTTTCTGATAAAACTGAACACACTTTTAGGCCCACTTACTGGATATTTTACTTTAAACAAGTATCACGAAACGTACAAGAAGCAACACAATATAATTTTGCATAAATGTTGCCACAGGCGCTTTTTTCCACTCAGCCTGGGTAGGCATTGTTTGTTGCTCTATGCTAAAACTATCTGCTAAATATGCAAATACAAAGTAGACCATGACAGAAATTTTGCTGTTTTTTCCCACTGCTATAAATGCCCATATATACAGTAGGGTACACAGCAATAAAAGGGTGTTAAATGACAGTCAAGTATGTAAGCAGATAAAAGTGTAATAAAAAGAGAATGAATTTATATTTATTAAACATTTTATCAGATGCCGTTCCCATACATTTGAATCATCTCAGACTAACTTGAATTACAAAGTAAGTGCTGTAATCTTGACATCAGACAAAAATGTATAAAACACAATATTCCTTTCTTCATCCCCTAAATCACCTTGGACATACAACATTTTCTGCAGTCAGCTCTAATATTTTTAGCCACGTGAAAAGAAACATGTACAAATAACAAAGAACGAAAGCCACACATCATTGGGGAGTGCATCTGACATACAACATTAAGTTAGAATTGCACATATGCAGTGTGATTTGGATACATGCTCTTGAATTAGCCATGAAAGGTAGAAAACCTTGGCTAGGGAACAAGGTTGAAACCGCCAGCTGCCAAAGCTGAAAGTCATCTTTCATCTGCTGTCTAGACAGCCTCAGGCCCTCTTTAGCCACAGCCAATCGGCTTGCTCATTTTCACAACCAAGGGAGATCTGCAAGACCACGCTGACCCACACTTTTATTCCTACCAAGACCAGACAAGAGATGTGCTCCAAAGCGACTATAAACATGTAAAATGTCAGAGCATTCGGTCTTTTCTCCAACATTTATCTGGACACACCAACCAGAGTACAATGGCATTTCAATTCAATGGATAGTTTATCTAAAAACCCGAACTGAATCTGTATGGCTTTCTTTCTTCTGTGGAATGTACAATTGACTTTTATTGTATAGACAAAAACAGCTGAAACATTCTTCAAAATATATTTTTTTTTGTTACAAACATTACATTATACAAACATTAAAAATGTTGTCTTTTTGGCAACTAACTGGAATAGGTTTAAGTTGAAGAATCTAATTTAACTGGAAATTAATAAAAGCTAAAACTTAAAAATATATATAAATTGAACCTAAATAATAATATTTAAAACCCCCAAAACTAATAAAAATGACTAAAACATATAACTCAATTGCAATGTTTTTTTAACTAAAATTAAAATGACAACAATAGAAGCTAATTCAAAATATTAATAGGAACTATAATAGGCTAATACTAAAATAACTGAACTATACTCTTGGAACCATAATCAAAATGTAGTTTTTGTACATGTCTGTGATTTTGTACATGTACAATATTTGTTCTTGATGTTGTATTTATGGCCAAATTCGTTCTAAGAAAAAAAAAAACCCACTAAGTTTAGGCCTTGGGAGCATTTCATGTTTACTCGTTCCTGCGGCGTTTATATCAGAACCTCTTGTGAAATGTCTGAGGATGGCCACAAAGCCAACTGCCCCTGCACTTATAAGGTCCTGGCATCAAAAATGGCCATAAATGTCTTATATATATATGAGTGAATATTTTGGCTGTGCAGGAATGTAGTATGTTAAAAATAGATACAGTAGCATGGAGATGCATGATCATGTTCCCACACCTTAGCTTTATTTGCTGTGGACTGTTCACCCTCCTAACGTGCAGGTGTTGTTTCTTATATCTGTACAAGATGTTTAATACGTAGATCGATGTAGTGTCTAGATTAAAGTTATTATGGGGATTCCTCTAACTGCACCAAGGTTGCAGTTAGACCTGGCTTTGTATAACACTGTTTACTTGATCTCAGTATAAGAGCTCACTTTTGTATGTGTACTTGTCAAACCTGACATGACATCTTTGAAAACCCAGAAAGGTCCATGTGAAAGCATGTATCTACTGTAGACAACATGGTGGGAAAACATCTTTTCTGGACCACCCCCTTTTCCTCATCTGATCAGACCATTTGAGACAGACATAAGTTGCTTTGAATTTATGGAATTATAGTTTAAATTGAACACTATCATTAAAAAAAAACCATCTTATCCTTTGAATAACACTTAAATATCTTCTTTAAAAGGCCCCCAATAATTTTATCCCTAAAAAACTCATCTTTGAACACCAAAATTACATATTTAAGCATTTTTCCTTGAAAAAAAAAAAATTCATGCCTTAAAATAGCTTGAATGTAACTCTACACCCTTGCCTCATTTAGTATACGCGGTTCTATGAATATGCAAATTAGCCCCGCCTCCACTCACTCATGCCAGCTCAGAGATCCACTTGTTACATGTTGACGTGATTGGTTACAAAGGTAGTTTGTGATGTCAGAAACACCAGCAATTTCAAACCGTGTTTTTGAGATTGTCTTTGATTCACTGCAGTTTTAAGGAGAAAATTCTCAGCAATGGTGTTGACTTATGAATTTGCTCATGGTTTGTCTAAAAGCATATAGACATATAAAAAGCACCACATAGACATACACAATATAAAAACCTTGATTTTCACCACAAGGGGACTTTAACAGAATAACAGGACAGTGCAAGAGAAGACATTTTTGCATTTTCCAAAATCAATTTTATGCAGTAACATCTAGACAAAAGTTGAGCATGGCCAGAAAACAATGTGAAACATATGGGCATTTCATAACACACACCTATGACATGGATAACCCAGTATGTATTGACACTCCACCTTATGTTTACATCTAAATTGATCTCAATAAGAACTGTATGTGCCAGTTTTTGAGAACAAAACGTCTCGGTTACGTATGTAACCCTCGTTCCCTGAGTAGGGAACGGAGACGTTACGTCGGATGACGACGAAATGGGGTTTCGCTTAGAAAGCCTATCAACTTCGAGTATTACAAAACGAGCCAATGGCAAAGAAATACCATGGGTCTGCGGAATTTGCATGACGTAACTCCGCCCCACCTCGTGGGTATAAAAGGAGGAAGTCTGCAACAGCAGTTTATGTTTCTTCGCTGAGGAGCCAAGACTGAGCTCAGGCGATCCCCGCGGTACAGCGGAAAGTGGCAGGAAGACGTAACGTCTCCGTTCCCTACTCAGGGAACGAGGGTTACATACGTAACCGAGACGTTCCCTTTCGTTATCACTCCGGGTTACGTCGGATGACGACGAAATGGGGTTACCAGTCTAATCACGCCACCTTCTCAGCTGTCTTCCAGTGCCCTGCGTAAATCTGAGATCCCTGTCGTGAGACTAGCACGGACGAAGGACTCCTATTTAGCACAGGAATACCAAGGTACACTGGGGAGCATATCCCACAATTTTAGAGGAAATATGCAATTATTGCCAACCCAGAGGGGGGGACTTAGAGAATACACATATGACCCGAAGGATGCATATGGAGATCACTGGGGTGTCCAGCCGCAGGTGGAATATTTCAACCCCAGGGTGGCAAGGTGGCTTGCCAAGGGAAAGACACATGCTCGAGAGAGGCTTACAGTGGAAATACACATGTGGGGGTCAATCAGGGGAGGAACCATGCACACGGGAGGCACCTAGCCGGCGCGCAGGCAATAGACACTGGCGGCGACGTCAGAAGTGCTGGAGGAACTCAGGGCTTTCGGAGAAGCTCACCTGAGGGGAATATCGCACATATCCAGTCTGTGGAGTGGAATGGCGAGCAAGCGAAGACACCTGAGCGGGTCCAGTACTAGCTAGTTGAAGCGAGTACATGAGATGACACAGGCTCCACTCGGAGATTGTAAAATCTGGCGAATGTGTTCGGTGTCGCCCAGCCTGCAGCTCTGCAGATGTCTGTTAGCGAGGCGCCATGCCTTGCTGCTGGTAAGCCAAAGCAATGGCGTCCACTATCCAGTGAGACAACCTTTGCTTGGAGAGAGCCTTTCCCTTCAGCTTCCCACCATAACAGACAAAGAGCTGGTCTGAGGTCCTGAAACACTGGGTTCTGTCCACATAGGTGCGGAGAGCACGTACTGGACAGAGCAGTGCCAAGGCTGGGTCTGCCTCCTCCAGGGGCAGCGCTTGCAGGTTCACCACCTGGTCCCGGAAGGGAGTGGTAGGAACCTTGGGCACATATCCAGGCGGGGTCTCAGGATCACGTGAGAGTAAGCCGGCCCGAATTCCAGGCACGCTTCGTCAACGGAGAATGCGTGCAGGTCCCCTACTCTCTTGATGGAGGCCAGTGCAACCAGGAGCGCTGTCTTCATTGACAGGAACTTAAGCTCCACTGACTGCAGAGGCTCAAAGGGAGCACTCCGCAGGGCAGTTAGCACCACTGCGAGGTCCCAAGAGGGAACGAGAGGAGGGCGAGGAGGATTCAGTCTCCTCGCTCCTCTCAGGAACCTGACGATCAGTTCGTGCTTCCCCAAAGACTTACCTTCAACAAGGTCATGCTGTGCGGCAATGGCGGCGACATAGACCTTTAGGGTGGAGGGAGACAGCCTTCGCTCCAACCCATCTTGTAGGAAGGAAAGCACGACACTAATCGAACATCTCCGGGGGTCTTCTCGGTGAGAAGAGCACCAGCTGACGAAGAGGTTCCACTTCAACGCATAGAGATGTCTCGTGGACGCTGCTCTAGCGGAAGTGATGGTAGCCACCACCGGTGGTGGTAGGGTACTCAAACCTGCCTCGTCCCGTCCAGGAGCCACACGTGGAGGTTCCAAAGATCGGGAGGAGGGTGCCATAGGGTGCCCCGTCCCTGAGAAAGGAGGTCCTTCCTCAGAGGTATGGGCCAGGGAGGTGCTGTCGCAAGGAGAACTAGTTCGGAGAACCAGGTCCTAGTGGGCCAGTACGGCGCAACCAGCATGACCTGCTCCTTGTCCTCCCTGACCTTGCGCAAGGTCTGCGCAAGAAGGCTCACTGGGGGAAACGCATACTTGCGGCCCTGCGGCCAGCTGTGCGCCAGAGCATCCGTGCCGAGCGTGCCCTCGGTCAGGGAATAATACTGGGCGCAATGGGTCGAGTCGTGGGAGGCAAACAGATCTATCTGTGCGTCCCCGAACTGGTCCCAAATCAGCTGAACCGACCGGGGATGGAGCCGCCATTCTCCCGGGAGGAGCTGAAACCGTGAGAGCTCGTCGGCTACACAGTTCAGAGCTCCGGGAATATAAATGGCACGAAGCGACCTCAGATGCTTCTGGCTCCATAAGAGGAGGTGGCGGGCGAGTTGTGACATACGGCGGGAGCGTAGACCACCTTGACGGTTGATGTACGCTACAGTGGCGGTATTGTCTGATCGGACTAGTACGTGTTTTCCCTTGAGCACGGCCCGGAAGCGGCGCAGAGCAAGACGTACAGCCAGCAACTCGAGGCAATTGATGTGCCATAGGCGCTGGGGTCCCATCCAGGAGCCCGCGGCAGCACGTCCATTGCACATGGCGCCCCAGCCCGTGGAAGAGGCATCTGTCGATACAACAACATGCCGCGAAGCTCGTTCCAGGGGCACTCCGGCCCGTAGAAAGCTGAGGTTCGCCCACGGGGTGAAGGTCTGACGGCAGGTCGGAGTAACTGGTACTCGGAGGGTGCCGTGTTGCCATGCCCACCTCGGGACTCGGTCGTGAAGCCAAAGCTGAAGCGGTCTCATATGAAGCAATCCGAGCGGCGTTGCCGCGGCTGCAGATGCCATATGCCCCAGGAGCCTCTGAAAAAGTTTCAGAGGAACCGCACTCTTGACCTTGAACTGTCTCAGGCAAGTCAGCAGTGACTGCGCGCGCTCGCTCGTAAGCTGCGCGGACATGGCAACCGAGTCGATTTCCATACCGAGAAAAGAGATCCTCTGCACGGGGGCAAAGTTTGCTCTTCTCCCAGTTGACCCGAAGGCTCAGACGGGCTAGGTGCCGGAGCAATAGGTCCCTGTGTTCGCAAACCTGATCCCGAGAGTGACCTAGAATCATCAGTCGTCGAGATAGTTCAGGATGCGAACCCCGTGTTCCCGAAGAGGAACAAGGGCTGCCTCCACGACCTTCGTGAAGACGCGAGGAGACAGGGCTAACCCGAATGGGAGAACCGCGTACTGATATGCCTGCCGCTCGAAAGCAAACCGTAGAAACGGCCTGTGTCGAGGAAGAATGGAGACATGGAAGTAGGCGTCCTTCAGGTCGATCGCTGCAAACCAATCCTGGGGCCGCACGCATTCGAAAACGCGTTTGGCGGTGAGCATCTTGAACGGCAGCCTGTGAAGGGAGCGGTTCAGCACGTGCAAGTCCAGGATTGGCCGTAACCCACCGGTTTTCTTGGGGACAATGAAGTAAGGGCTGTAGAAGCCGGACCTCATCTCGGCTGGAGGGACAGTCTCGATTGCACCCTTCGCCAGCAGGGTGGCAATCTCTGCTCTCATGATGGGGGCATTGCCACCGACCAAGTGGAGCGGACTCCCCTGAAGCGGGGAGGAGACATTCAGCACATCAGACAGGTTCAGACACAGAATGGTAGGCATCACCTGACCCAGGGAGCGTACGGCCACTTTCGTCGCTCGGAGAGCAAGGTCAGCGGCGGCGCGCGACTCAGTGAAGAGCCCTGGGTCGGTCCCGCCCTCGTGCAAGTCCATGAGCATCTGGGTCGGGGACCAGCAGAATGGCCATGGCCTGCAGAGAGGCGGCTGCCAGTCCTGTGGTACTATAGGATCTCGCCACAAGTGTAGACGAAAACTATAGACCATGGGCGGGTGCTTAGGATTGCGCCGAGAAGAAGCACTCTGAGGACACATAGCATCGCAACAGAGCGTTCAGCCGGGGAACCCCAGTGTACCCATGGCAGCGGCCCCATCGAGGGGGGAAAGGCGGATGAGATCAGCGAGCGGTCCCGAGAAAACCAGAGGGTCTTCTGAGACTTCGAGATCTCATCATGCACGTCCGGGAGGGAAGGTATTGGGGTTTGCCGTGGACGAGGGTCGGCGGCCTTACCCAAAAACCAATCGTCCCAGGAAAGCATGGCCGTCATCTCTGGATCAGACTCAGGCACAGCCGTATGCACACCAGAAGGTGGCAGCTGTGACGAGTCGTCACTTCCCAGAGAATCAAACCCACCTTGTGAAGCTGCTACATACATAGTATCATCCTCTGTAGCTTTAAATGAAACACACGGGCCACCAGAGGGTAGACTCGTGGGAATCACCTATTCACTAGCGGGCACCACCGTTGAGGGGAGGCTGGGGTCACGGACACGGAGTCGGCGCCTTGTTCCAGACCAACACCCTCAGGTCACCCTGGCCACCAGCCGAAGATCGGGGGGTGGATGAGGGGACTCTCACTCTTGCGAGTTCACCGAGTCTCGACCTATATGACGCGATGATCATGTTCCCACAGAGAGAACATGAGTCATCCACGAGCGCTGCTCTAGCATGATCAAGCCCAAACATACCAGACAACGCTCGTGCCCATCAGAGTCCGATACCAAGCTGCCGCAACCATTCGTTTTTTTTTTTTTTTTATGCACGGGTGAGCCGTCTTTAAAAAGACGTGCCGCGTGCGAGCTCTTTTGTGAAAGGAGAGAAACTCCGCGATGTTGAAGTGAGCAGGGAGAAACACTCACTGGCAGATCACTGCACAGACCAGCAGGCAATGTGAATTCGCTGCAGATCGCCGTCACACCAACACCGGAGAGTGGCTCGTCTCGTAGAGCGAAGTCAGAAATAGCTGTGGAGTGAAGAGATACTCTTGGCTCCGAAGCGAAAACATAAACTGCTGTTGCAGACTTCCTCCTTTTATACCCACGAGGTGGGGCGGAGTTACGTCATGCAAATTCCGCAGACCCATGGCATTTCTTTGCCATTGGCTCGTTTTGTAATACTCGAAGTTGATGGGCTTTCTAAGCGAAACCCCATTTCGTCGTCATCCGACGTAACTCGGAGTGACAACGAAAGGGAACTAATGATTTCCATACTGAAAAAGATAACTGAGATAAGTCTGGTCCTTTCAATGACTACAAACAAAAACAAATGATCAGTGACTGTTCGAATCAAATCACCGCTTCAGCGTAGCTCTCAAATTCGACCCCTGAGGGCAGACGCTGGTTTTGCTAGTCTTGAGGCAGTGGTGTTTTAGTTTCATTCACACACCGATGACTGCTAAGTGATTTTCCTAGACATGCTGTTCCCTGCCAGAGAAGAAACTAAAGCCTTGGGGTGGAGTTCACAGCTGTGAGTCTGTGTCTAAACACATGCGCCGAAAGCACACTGATGAACTCCATGATGTGTAGCCTCTTTTGCGTCTAACCCTGTTGGCATCAGTAGGGCTTCCACGAGGCCGCGGAGAGGGATCGCGAGGGGAAACTTGGAATGAGGCAATAAGAAAATAAATGTTTCGTCTGAAAAAAGTGGCCTTCTCCAAAACAGTTCTCTACTCTCAGTCCATCCTTCACAAATGAGAAGTGATTGTTTGTTTGACTGTGTGATCATTAACCGTGGTCTAATTACCTGGGGCAGTGGTGACTGTTGATGTTGTAGATTAGCTTTTGGATTCGAGTGATCTAAAAGACCTGAAATAACATGGGGAGAACACATTTCTTGATGGCTGATGGAAGTTCCCTTGTCAAAGAAGAATCCTCGGTCGAATAGTGAGACTACAGACATCTTTTCTGTAAAATGTGATGGTAGAAGCATGTGTGGTGTGCATAAATGAACATCTGTCCAGGAGTGTGCATCAGTAAAACCAGAGCAGGTGCAGTGAGGTCAAATTAAAGGCTGTTTATTGTGTTCATACTGAATTTGGATTGGTCTGTTGATGGAGGTTGAGGTTTTGATGTAGGGGGAGAGTGAATTTGCTTTGATTGTAGATGTTACCCGACTTGTGGCTTAATGGCACAAATGACAAAGTTGCCTTAATATACTAAAGCTGTGGTATATGTGGAATTACCTGCCCCCTCAATGCCTCATGTATACCTGAGGTTATTTGCAGTTCAGTAAATTTGTATGTATGTGTATGTGCTGTATGTGTGTGTATATATATATTATTTCAGAGTGGTGTACCAGTCTTGACATATGGAGTAGATCTAACATTGTTTTCCCACAGAGAGCACAGACTGTCTCATAAAATCCAGCAGCTCTCACAACGTACTGTAGTTGTATATCGGTTTAATTTCTCACAATTGTACCTCGTGAAGGCCATCACTTCCAAGAAAGTTTGGAAAGCACTGGCGTTCGTGGGGAGGAGGGGGCTGCTTCTGCGTCACATTGCTTTAATTTGTCCTCAGACTGCCAAAGAAAATGATTAAACTGCTGAGGGGGTTTTGCTCTTGGCTCGCTAACTGCTGTGGCACACTATATTGGCTTGACTCCGACGCTGAACAATTGCAATCTGTACAATTTAATGAATTATTATAAATAAGACAAAGAAAATAAAGTTGAGAGCAATAGCCCTAAAAACCACTGGACGTCCTCCAGCCATTCTTGAATGTCCTAATTACTTGATCATTTAAGACAGTGTAAGACTATTGTTGTATTGTAACTACATACTTTATAGTGCAGCCTAACTGACAGACCTTTATACCAAGTCTATACAAACAAACTCAGCTTTAATATACGCATGCTTTTGCATGGCAAGATATTTAAAGAAGAATATATGTATTATGCATGCAGTGCACATGGATGCTAAGCATAATAAGGTAGAAGAGACCCAGGGACTGTTGTAACATGACTTAAGTTATTACACGACAGTCCTCAAATCTGACTGGTTGAGCAGCACTCCAGGAGTGAGACTTTCACTATTTGTATCACCCCACTTGTCTGTGTTTATTCCAGACAGACATACTTTAGTTTGTGAACTGATGGTTTGTGAACACTTTTAGATATACACTCGCGAATTTCCCTAAATGCTTCCCCTCGGGGGAATCATTTTGAAGTGTGTTCAACTTCGTCAAGTGGACGAGGGAATTTGGAGAGACGCTCGACCCCTCGATTTTGACCGAGTGAGCGAGTCAACTCAACATGTACACTTCAGGCAAGAACCATAGACCCCAACACAACATGACTGTGACGTCACAGCAGATCATGCGTAATTTATCTCCACCCCACACAACTTTAGTGTGTAATATTGGCGTTATTTTGATATTTAACCGCACTGTGGAAAAAACACAGTCAGCTTATTTTCCTTTGTTTTTTTGTGTAAACACATGCTAGACGGACTGGTTTGACCATTGCGCTTGCACACATGAGTGCTGCGTTTTTCAGAAGCCGTGTCAAGTTAAAAGAATTTCAACTTTTACATGCAGCGCCGATCATCAATGTCAGTTCCAAAACAGTGAACAAATCAGAAGACTCTGGAGGCGTGGCAATCGTTGCAAGCTTTTGTTTACAGTAGCAAGTTAGCATGGCAACTGTTGTGTCAGAAGATGGGGTGAACCCAGACAGATCTCTGTCCTGTCATTCTCTGAGCAAAGGTCCAGTATGAGAATTTTTTTTCCCTGTCAAAAATATAAGCTACAGTATCTATTCTGCTGTTTGGCTATTTCCGTTATTGCATCATGTCTCAAAAGCGCGTCTCGAGACCTTCGAGTTTTGTGCTGCACTTTTTTAAAAAACATTCATTAGCACTGCGTTTTAGACACAAAGACGTGTTCTGTGCGAACGGCCCATTAAGGGGTTCCATTAAACATATTGCAAGGGTTCTGCCAGTAGTGGGCACTAATGCAACGTAAGCAATGACTTACATCCGAGTGAACGAGATGGAGGGATGTAAGCCAGGGAAGGGCATAAAAAATTACTTTAAATGCAGCCCTGTGATACAAATTAGTCACTGAATATTTCACTCAAGTTATTTGTTCAATAAAGCTGCAATGCAATAATGAATCAAGTGATAAATAAATTCCAATAAATTCCTAATCGGCTTTTGGAACAATCCATAATTTTTCCTTATTATTTGTAGGGTAGTAAGTTGTAACAACAGCAGCACTCTTTGTTCTTGACAATAATTGACAATTTAGGGATACATTGCAGATTTCTAAATGACTGTAATTTGAAGTAAATGAATATGGGGCTATCCAGCACTAGCAGTTATAGATTTTTAAACTAAATTTGTTATAACACTCCCTGGTATTATACTCATATATTTGTAAATTTGGAGCCTTTTTATTGGCCATTGCAATGGACTAAGCTGCATTTTGGGGTCAAGGGAATATTCACTTGCTTATCTTGTGTTTTCTTTTCTACTCACGCCAGCTGTGCAAACTAAAAGCAGATGTTTTGATTAAGCCTGCTTGGATCTGCCAGGAAATGGATAAAAGAAACGCAGTATTACGTCTCAGATGATGTCACGCTTCAGGTGACGGATGGGGCGGAACCCCGCGCACCTTCAAAGCCGGAATACTTCTTGAACCGGTACCTCAGCCGTATAAAAACCCGCAGCGCTACTGAGCAGGGAGAGGGAGAGAGAAAGAGCTCACAGAGTTCCCAAAGACTTAAAACAAAGCTACTACTGGACAGTTTCAGTCAAATAGGCGACGTGTTTATATTCACAGGCTGCTCTAGAATCTCTGAGAAGGTACGGATATTTGTGTTTACAAGCTATCTTTTATTTAATTAGATTGTGTGTTAAATTGTTGTGTAGCGTGTAGACAAATGTCTGCATGCTCAAAGTTGAACGAATAGCTCATTTATTTATATTAGTGCAAATTTAGTCTCAATAACTTTTTGTAAAATTATACCAAATTTATATATATATATATATATATATATATATATATATATATATATATATATATATATATATATATAAAACCCAATTTAAAAAATATGATACTAGTACTAATATTTACTTAACTTTTACAACCAATATTAATTAAATTCTGAATTCTGAAAACTAATAAATTTGAATTGAAATTATTCTGTTAAGTTAGAAGACAAGATGTTATATTGATGAGCATGTTTTTTTCAGTATTGTCTCTATAGTGAAGGTTAATCGACATAATAGGTTTTAATGCGTTCTCTAATAAATGGGAATCATTTATGTTTCACAGGCTGATTCTGCAAAAGGAATAGAATCCTCTCACCACATCTCAGCCATCAATCATGAATGAAGTTCGTTTAGCTATCGACATTCTGCTCTTGTGTATATCCTGTGGAGCAAGTGCACTGGCAGCCTTCAATCCCACTGCCTCTTCATCTTTGCCAGCAACCAATTTCACTGATATTAAATATCTCACCGAGGCCGCAAACCTTCCCAAAACCAGGCGGAAACGTTATATTTCCCAGAACGATATGGTCACTATTCTTGATTACCATAATAAAGTCAGAGGGAAAGTTTTCCCCCCAGCTTCAAACATGGAATATATGGTAAGTCACTTATAATAATTTCCAATTTTAAAATAAGTAGCCTGTGATACAATCAGGAACAGTTTGAAAAAAAAGTTATGCTTGTTTGAACTTTTGCTCTGCACCCTCACGGCAGTTCATCGGGTTCAGTTGTTTAATTTATTTAATTGTATAATTACCTGGCATTTTGCCTGGAAAGCACATTGCTGCTGTTGTAGCTTACTGCGCTCATCACAGGATGCAGGAATGACAAACTTCTCTGTGTCCTTTTGGCACCAGCAGCTGTTGAGCAGATTTAATTGGCTCAGACCACCAGAGTAGATCCTCTCCAGCGTTATCAATGTGTTAAGACTACAGCCAAGCACTGAAATACTTTCAAAAGTGCACAGTCATGGGAAATGCTGTATTAAATATGTTTCAATGGATCTAAATGTTTTGTTTTAACTCATTCTCTGATTTTACCATGATTAAAGGGGCAAAGATTATGTGGTCTACTGTTTATCTATAAAATGTACATCCATGGTTTATGACTTAAATCACTCAGGAATCAATCAAATGTGTTAATGTTTGGGGCAATTCTGCTTTTAATCTTCATTTTATGGGCAGAATTTGTACATCATGCTCTTTTAAAAAAATCATTAAATAATGCAGTGAATAAATACATTTATTTTAGAAGACTGATGAAAGTGTATTTCATGTCTCAGGTCTGGGATGACACTCTTGCAAAAACAGCTGAGCAGTGGGCGTCTGCATGCATTTGGGAGCACGGTCCTCGCAATCTTCTTAGATTTCTGGGTCAGAACCTTTCAGTTCGAACAGGAAGGTATGCATCTCAAACCCTCAGTCCCAGTTTGTGATCAGTGATGTTTACTTTACCAATGGACATTTAGGCTTGAAAGACCAAGCTAAGCATTTCATCACAATATAATGAGATTTAGTGGTATGTTTGGATTGTTTACAGGTACAGATCCATTTTGCAGCTGGTGAAGCCCTGGCATGATGAAGTGAAGGACTATTCTTTTCCCTATCCTCGGGACTGCAATCCCAGATGTCCTCTTAAGTGCTATGGGCCAATGTGCACTCATTATACACAAGTGAGTTGATTAAGATGGTCTTTGTGTAGTGAATTTTTTTTTCAGGTATACTACTATTCACAGTTTGGGGTCAGTAAAATGTACTTATTCTGAAATAAATTAATACTTTTATTTAGCATGGATGCATTAAAATTGATGAAAAGTGACCGTGACTGTAAAGACATTTGAAATGTGACAAAAGATTTCTATTTCAAATAAATATCACGACTTTTTCAAAAATATTATGCAGCACAACTGTTTAAACACTGATAATAATAGAAAGTGCTTCTTGAGCACCAAATCAGCATAATAAATGATTTCTGAAGGATCATGTGACATTGAAGACTGGAGTAATGGCTGCTGAAAATTCAAAATATTTTAAAATGTATTTAAAAAAGAATACGGTTATTTCATTATAATGCTGTTTTTACTGTATTTTTGATAAAATAAATGCAGCCTTGCTGAGCATAAGAGACTTCTTTTAAAAACATCTTACTGACCACAAACTTTTGAACATCAGTGTTTATCATTTTCATTTGACCATTGCACACTTGTTGCTTACGTTTTACCAGATGGTGTGGGCAACCTCGAATAAAGTAGGATGTGCCATCCACACTTGCCATAATATGAATGTTTGGGGTTCAGTATGGAAGAGGGCAACATACTTGGTGTGCAACTATTCTCCGAAGTAAGTACATGTTTTCTGTTCTGTAGCTTAACTGCAGACTCCAGAACACTTTTCACTGACATAATTAGGCTAAGCTAGCAATTTGGCACTCCTCTGTTAAAAACATTTTTTGACATGGACATCCACGGGGCTTTCTGGTTCAAAGACTTAGACGACCTCTCACATTCCTGCTGCATGTGGAATTTTAGCAGAATTCTGCCTCTAATTCCAGAATCAAAGCACCATGATCTTGTGTGGCTGGCAACTTGTGACTGACATGTGACCTCCTTCTTTCAGTCTAATTGGGCAGCGCACTTGAAAAAATTCTTAGGCTACTGCAGAGCAAGTTATTTTTAAACTCTTGTAAAGACCTAACTTGCTATCTGAGAACTAGTTAAAGTTGATCCGGATTGATTTAAAGCATGTCTTCTCATGGAATCAAAATAGAAATGCAGTTTAAATGGGAATATAAAATCTAGTTGTTGTATGCTTCATGTCAAGTTTAAAGGGGTGGTAAAACACATTTTTTCGAAGGCTTTTAAAAAATTGCATTATTTTTAATATATTTTACCTTTATTCTACACTGCTCTGTCCCTCCTTGTGAAAATGGTCTGATGGTTTCCGGATTCTATGAAGCCAGTACCTCAAAAATACGCAATGGGCTCAGATTGGTTAGCTGGCCCAGTGTGTTGTGATTCGCTAATCGCCTAGTGCATGTTTTACGGAAACGTCACGCCCCTGAACTTTACCGGTAGTTTGTGCTTTGGTGTATTATAAAAGATGGCGCCGTCAATAAAACCATACCAATTTGAGCCCGAATCGGACCCAGAGAATGTTAGCGAAGATGATCGAGCAGAACATTGTTCAAGAACGGCTGTTAAACGACGTTTCAGAAAGGTTTTTTTTTTGTTTTCTCATTACTTTTTAGATACACTGTTATTTAATTGTACTAATTATTATAGTATTACAAAAAATAAGCTTCATGAACAAGAATTTCATATAATCGGTCTAACAAATTATACTACAGTCCTCAAAGGGATTTTTTTGAGTAAAGCCTGCGGATCTATAGTGATTGTTACTGACTGTATGGCACTGTTACTTTTGTATTTTAAGAATGATTGTAGCCAAATATCTGTCGCCAGAACTATTAACCCAAAACGAACACTAAATATTGGTTTTACTACAGTAAGTTAGCCAAATCAAACACAGAACCATGTTTAGCATGCCCGTAGATAAACAAGCATATAGATAAACAATACATAAAAGCTCTAATCAAAGAATAATTTACACTAATTACAAGTTCGCTGTTGAGATTAAAACAAGTTTGTAACGTTAGGTGTTTGTCGGATAACGTTAAGTATGAATGAGCATTTAACTGGTTTGCAGAGCCAAACAGCGTTGTCATTTGTTTACTTCCTTGCTTCAACGTACAATTAACAATACGAACTATTACAGGAAAACGCATCGACGAAAAATAAATCATACTTACAGGTTGTGGCCCGTAACCAACAGCTTCTGTTCTTAAAGTTGGAACTGCTCCATCTTTCAGAACAAGCCGATGTGCGAATCCTGCATTGAGCTCGCGACGATTGTGGAAGCTTTCCTCCGTAAAATGTGCAGCACAGAGAGCGAGATTTGGGTAATAATTAACCATTGATCCCTAACTCCCACGACCCTAGGAAGGCTGAACAAAGTGGACCTGCAATCCGGATCAAAATAACAGCGTTTCGACGGCACTGCCACAACAACACTCCAGCCTACTATACCACAACAACTCTTCTCCAACGCAATATAAAATGCCCCCCTTATTTAGTATTCTCGGAGGAGTGGTTTAGTGGGGTTAGTGATGTCAGCAACCCTGGAGGAATGTCGTGTAGTCCCTACCGGCCGTTTGCTGTAGTCCTTAGAAATTGATTTCTTTAAAAGCAAATATCTTTCTTTGCTTTGAACTTTGAGCGCTGTGACTTTGCAGATGTTGTTTATGCTCAAACAGCAACATTACACACTAGCTAAAGTTAGAAAAGTAAAATCGTGTTTTACCACCCCTTTAAATATATCTCACTGGTCTGTCATAAACAATGTTGATACTATTGTTGTTTACAGGGGGAACTGGATTGGTGAGGCCCCGTATAAAGTAGGTGTTCCTTGTTCCACGTGCCCTCCGAGCTATGGAGGATCATGCAGTAACAACATGTGCTTTCCTGCTGTGAACTCAAATTACCTGCACTGGTTCAAATGAAAACAGACAGACAGAATGCACATGCCCCATTACAGAGACACTGTCCCTCATGGGAATTTGCACAACATTTCTGCATCACCCTGTTTTTTTTTATATTATGGGCCATATAGGACCATGGGTTGCAAGGCAGCAAGTTTTTAAAGACATGTACATAACTTATTTTTCAGTGTTTATACCATTATATTGTTTTGTGTATGTACTCATTTATAGGAAATTTATTTATAGTTTATTTCCTGAGAGGGACTCTACTGTGATCTGTCAAGTCAGGATTGGTGCTTACAGTATTCAACCGTAACTGTATTCTGAGATCACGAGGTGCAGTTGCCAAATTCCCATCACGCCTTGTTAGCAAGTCTAACATTGCGCGTTGTCTGTAGTCCCAGACTGGTCCTAATGGGATAATTCACCCAAAAATGAACATTCTGTCATAATTTACTCGCCTTCATGTCGTTTTAAACTCTTTTTCATCTGTGGAAGACAAAAAAATACATTTTGGAAGAATTTTTCAGCTGTTTTTGTCTATTATGGAAGTCTTGTACCCCATTGACTTTTCTTGTTTGGACAGAAACTGCTGAAACATTCTTCTAAATATCATCCCACAGATGATATTCTGTTATGATTTACTCATCCTCATGTCGTTCCAAACCTATATGACTTACTTACTTCTAAAAGAATGTTGGTAATGCTGAAGCTGTTTGGTTACTGACATTCTTTAAAGTATTTTCTATGTTCAACCGAAGAAACTAAGTTTGTAACAACATGGGGATGAGTAAATAATGACAGAATTGTCATTTTAGGGTGAACTCTCCCTTTAAGTCATATGGTATCATGTCTATTAACCATGGTGGTTGACTTTTGGTGCTTCAGAAGAAATGTTTTTCTTGAACTGGGCTCAGACACAATAGAACTTCACTGGTTTGAATACACTCACTGGCACCCTTAATGCTTTGCTTTGGGTCTTCCCTCTTGGAAGGTTTCCACATGCTTAAAGCTTACAAGGGTGTGCTTGGGGCTTAGAAATCGTGGATTAGGCATCATTTGGAAAAACCTCTGCATTTTGCAATTCCAGAAAGAGCATTTAGTAGGATGGCTAATCATGCTGTACCCACATGAAATGTTGAGGTGGATTAACATGGAAACATGTTTGTGTAAGTGCACCTTATAATGTTTTTTAAATGTATTTGAATTGAAAAGACTGTCATTATTTGTGATTTAACTTTTTACCAATTGTACATGCATGTATTATGAATTCAGCAGTACAGTCCTCTACAATGCATGCATAACAATGGCACGTTATTGCATTGTATTGCACTGTTGATTTCACTTGTTTCGTTTTTGTTTTTTTAACTGCATCACACAAGCACTTGGTGAAATCTATCAGGCACTGCTCTGCATATGGAGGGGGTATAAAGGGCTATTTATCCCTTTCCCTCCATAGATTCATAATGTTCAACATGACATTGTTTATAGAAATGGTATTTTCTGCTAAATTCAGTTCTGTAAAATATTATTTTAATGATGTCATAGACTGCATCTTTTCATTGTGTTAATGTGTCTTTGTAGACCTCTGAAAAGTAGTTATGGTGCTGGATTAAATGACCATAATGTAAATTTGTGTATTTGCACCTATTGTGGCAGTAACATTTTATTTATCATCTGAAATAAGCTGTACATGACCTTTTTTATACAAATCTCTTTTTTAATATAAATTTTGTTATTTAAACCTGTCATTTTGTGCCTCATTGCAAAGCAAAACCGTTCAAAGGTTTGGGGTCAGTACGATTTTAAGAAACTAATAAAAAAATAGTTTTTAGCATGGACACATTAAATTGATTAAAAGTGGCATTAAAAAACATTTCATACCATTACAAAAGATTTGTATTTAAAATAAATGCTGTTCCTTTGAGCTTTCTTTTCATCAAATAATCCTGGAAAAAGCATCAATGTTTCCACAAAACTGTTTTCAAAATTGATAAGAAATGTTTCTTGAGCAGCAAATCAGAAATGATGCTAAAAATTCGGCTTTGCCATCATTGGAATAAATAAAATTAAAAATATATGAAAATAGTAAACGGTGTATTGAAATTGTAATAATATTTCACAATATTACTGATTTATTGTGTTTTTGATCAAATGCAGCTTCGATGAGCATAAGAGAATTTTTCAAAAACATTAAAAGATCTGACCCCTGAAAGGGCATCTCTCAAATAACACCCATTAGCAACAGATTTTATGGTGGGAGTTTTGGATCAAAATTAGATGTTGAAAGAGACATCACCAGTACTGGATGAGGGTTGAAATGATTTTGGACATTGGCCCACAAGCAAAAACAAATACATTCAAACCAGAAAATCTATCATTATTTAAAAAATGTGTTTCATACAAGTATAAACAATACCACCATCCTTGTTGACTATTTAAATCAATGTTGTATTTATACTTTTTAATCAGACTCCTTGCTGATGTATTTTGTTTTGTTAAATAAAGCTGAAAGTTTGTCTTTCTTTAATAGTGTCAACCTTTTTTTTCTGTCAACCACGTCCCATTCCTGTTTTCTTCTCTTTATTTATTTACACAGAAACAGACAGAGCTGATAGTGATTATGGGATCTTTTGAGGAACTCGTTCTCATCCTTGTTCCTTTTGATGATCCGTTTACAATTTCATTAAGCACTGTAATTGTAAGACCCCTTCCTTGATATGAAAACTGGTTACAAGTGTATCCTATTAAGAAAACCTTGACTTTGGCGTAGCTAATACCTGTCTTCTACACAAAACAATATGTATATGATCTTACTAAGAGGGGCCCTCAGTTCTGTAAAGGAGCGAATGAAACCGTTGAACTCTGTGAAAGCTACAGGCTCCACCTCATGCACTCATTTGGGAACGGGTGGGGCGAGCAGGCAGACAGACTCTCACCGCTACCAAATTCAGCAGGATGGAAGAAGTATGCAGATATCACAGGGAAATATGATGCCATAAATGTTTTGATCTATTGGACAGACACAGCTGTTCCTCACAGTAGTGAGAAGAGGTGGAATCCTGCCAATGCCTTACAAAGAATAACAGGCCATCATACTTTAAAAAAAAGAAAGAAAAAAAAAGGCATGGTATGCAGTAGTTGTGAAAAAAATATGCCAAAACATTAAAAAGGTAGTGTTTCACAGGAAGGATGAAGTGGGTGTACAGTAATTCTGAATGGACAGGCTACGTCAGCTTAAAAAAATGGACTCTATTTGCTACCTTTCTTACTGGTTTTATTGCACACGATTCACCTGTCCATATTATGGACAAAATACAAATGTGTCGATCTTCATAATCTTTAATCAAAATGTAATAACTTGCACTTCCTCTCAAACAACTTTCATTTCCCAATAACGTCAATCTGACACGGTGGACAGGGAATTTAGCCAAATGCGTCATCCGCTTCTCTCCAACGACCTGGCTGCAGTGACGACCACATCAAACTAGTGTGGCAAAGCAGAAATGGTGACAAAGTCCATTTTCACCCCAAAACTCTGATCCCCTTCCTTTACCTGCACGCTGCCTTTTTGGTTGTTACTCTTTGTCTTTATTTCACACTTACAACAATGCTATTTGTTTTCAACTAATAGGTCCCTTACATGCAATCTGCATGCAGTCACATCATTACTGCATGGCACAAGCTGATTGGTGATCCTGCAGCCAATAACATTGCTTGCTCAACATTTAAATAGTCTAGTTCAGTGTTTGCTTGCTTCAGGCTTGTCCTTTCTATAAAATACACCCTCTTAAAGGGATAGTTCACCCAAAAATGAAAATTCTGTCAGTATCACCCTCATGTTGTTCCAACCCCGTAAGACCTTCGTTCATCTTCGGAACACGAATTAAGATATTTTTGATGAAATCTGAGAGCTGGATCACTCCTCCATAGGCTTCTAAGGGATTGACACTTGCCAGCCCCGAAGTTATTAAAGACATCGTTAAAATATTCCAAGTGACTACAGTGGCTCAATCTTAAGTTTATTAAGCGATGAGAATACTTTTTATGCGCAAAAACAAACAAAAATAACAACTTTATTTCAACTATTCATTTCCTTCTCTGTGGGCCTCGAGTCAGTTAACGTAGTGTGATAGCGTAGAGCTACGTCACACGTAGGCTCACTATTGACCGACGCTAGTCATGTGTGTGATGCGTGTGACGTACAACACAGAAGCACTTACGCTATTATACTAGTGAACTGACTCGAGGCCCACAGAGAAGGAAATGAATAGTTGAAATAAAGTCGCTATTTTTGCTTTTTTTGCGCACAAAAAGTATTCTCGTCGTTTGATAAATTTAGGATTGAGCCACTGTAGTCACTTGGACAATTGTAACAATGTATTTAATAACTTTTCGGGGAACAAGTGTCAATCCCTTAAGAAGCCTATGGAGGAGTGATCCAGCTCTCAGATTTAATCAAAAATATCTTAATTTGTGTTCCAAAGATGAACGAAGGTCTTACAAGGTTGGAACAACATGAGGGTGAGTAAATACTGAAATAATTTTCATTTTTGGGTGAACTATCCCTTTAAGATAAGTGAATGGTCTTTTATTGTTCCAAATCACTAAACAATGTTGCATGGTCTGCAATGCATTTATCAATTAATTAATGAAGCAAACATACACGTTCAAAATCATGTTTGGTGTTTTACATGTTGTGTATGATGCAATGAATGAATAATTAAGCATACAAGCAAGCATGAGAATATCCTTGAGTCATCAACAGCAGTAAATACATGTTTTAAACCATTTTTGATGTATTGCAAGTTGCAAATGAGGCAAAGAATAAATAATTTAGTATATAAGCAAAGCTAGCATGAGAGCATGCATTTTGAGTCAACAATAACAACAGTAGCAGCGGGAAGACAACTTTATTGTGAGGTTACAGGCAAGCTTAGCTTGCATGAGAACACATTTTAACTGAAATGACTATACTTTTGGATGTTCAAACAGAAAAATATAAATAATGCATGTAGCATGAATGTTTGCTCGGGTGGTTTTTGGGGGTTATTTTCTCCATCTCTCTCAGCTTGCAACATTATAATTTGCTTAAGTCACACAGTGCGTGCTCTGATTTGGTAAGTTAGAGCCATATTGACTGGTTTTGGGAATGGCATCCAGGTAAACATTGCTAAAATCAGGAGAAGGCTAAATAATTCTGGGGTTCTCTAGCCCAGATACACACAGATCAAGTCACTAGATCTTAAGCCAATTGGCTTATGGTTCTCATGGCTCTTTGGAGCAGCTGCATATGTTTCTGTGATTATCTGCTTGTGTTGAGGGGCTGTAGTCTCCTATTGTCTTATCTCTGTGTGAGGATTTAATGTCTGCTAATGCAGCAGCGTATTTTACATCCATGTGTATTGTTATTCTTCTTTGATCCTGCTGTATGACACAACGAGAGCATTTCGTGTTTTTGTGTCAATTATGGCAAAAAAACAGATTTTTTTTTTTCGCTCTGAAAACAGAAGCAGAAAATAAGGAATAAATATTTAAACTTAACATCTGATGTTAAAGTTTTTTTTTTAGGACACACCACCATCTTGGAAGCAACTTCAAATGATGTGTTTCAAAGTCAGGGTTAGTTGATCTGCCCCAAGTACACAAGTCGGATGTACGACTTGTATTGTTTTTCCAGATAGGAGGTAGGACAAATCTGAATTTTGAGTTGTTTGGAATGCAGCATAAGTGCCTTTGTGCATTCACACAGGTGTGACTATATAATAATTAAAACCAGTGCGAGTTACAAGATGCATTGTGTACTTGTTTTTATCTAACATGAATTCATAATACATTTCTACTACAATGACATTGTCCATTGTAGAGCAACCTTAATTTGTGTCACAAAATTCTGATCTCAAAATTTTTGCAAAATTTAAAACGACTTTTTTTGTGTGTTTATATAATAGGGTCTAATTAAACTCTACATAGGACAATCAGTCTGGAGATATGATGGATTGGTCTAACTGAAAATCCTTTTTCACTTGGAAATACTTCACAGAAGTTAAATCTATTGTGAACAGGGTTTGACATTGAATTACTTTTAGTTTATTCCATTATTTTTAGGGCCCGACCACCGATGGTGTGAGGACCCTATTGGAATTGTTCCGTTTATTAACTGTAAAACTCATTACTAATCAAAGGTTCTGTTGAATAAATCTCTAATCTGATTTTTCACTTGCCTCATTGTTTCATATGCCACATTACGTTTATACAATACAGCTCTGTTTTGCTTTAAACTCTGTAAAATGCATTGTAAAGTCCAGCTCAAGTGGTAATGTTTCATGTCTTCAAACAAGGCTTCTTGGACCCAAGACTGTAGCTGCAAGAAAAATACCTCCACCTGTGTGAATTACAAGATTCACTGTGCACTTGTTTGTATTCAACAAAATTTATTTGACAATATTCATTTTAGAGCAACCCGAATTTGGGTCACAAAATTCCAATCTCAGTTATTCTCATATTATTGCAAAACTGTGAATTTTAAAATGACTTTTTTTAATGAAATATGGACACATTATGGCTTTAACTTGGAAGATGTGAGGAGCAGTTGATTCATTATAAGAGTATGTGAGCTTTCAGCAATTTTTTGCAAACATGCTCTCAAACTCTTTCAGCTAAACATCAGGTGAATGTGGCTCATGCTGACGGCAGACCAGAAGAAAGATCCTGTATGTCTGGCTTGAGACTATGCATGACAGACCAACAACCAGCTGATGAAAACTTGGCTCCTGTCCGTTTTCTTTCATGTCTCCCGGGAGCCATTGCAAATAGTATTTTTTAATAATTTTAATGCTTTTTCTCCTTCCCTCTCTGTTTTCGCAATTACCTCTGAGGAGCCCACAACAAATCTGTTCATTTGACCGCCGCCCCTCCTCTCCCTCTCTCTGCACCTCTTTCCTCTCATCTGAGGTGGCTAAGTTCAGACTGGCCTCTACTGTCCTTGGCCTTTCCTCTTAAACACTGTCCCCACTTTCCATGATTCTCAAGAAAAAAACAGCTGTTCATTATAATGGAGCTTTAAGCTTTCATAATGCTTGGCAAAAACTGCTTGAAACGTGAAATAGAGGGTAACCGAGTAGTTGGAGTAACGTCCTGCATCTGGTGCTCTCCACAGCTAGATCTGGTCTGCTGCAAAAGCAACAGAATGGACTGTAAACATCCCCTGTGCAATGCCAAACCATCTCTCCAAATGCAGATGCTGCAAAGAGCTAAAGGTGTTAAAGGGACAGTTCACCAAATTTTGAAAATTTCTACTACTACTACTTTACTTATTCTGGTGAACACAAAATATATTTTGAAAAATGACTTTTATTTTAATGACAAAAAGAGTTGAAACATTCTTCTAAATATCAACTTTTAACTTACATTATTCTACATCACGTAACTATCATCAATGTTATCGTTAAAATGGTCATTGTTACAATGATTCACTTTCAAACTAACAACAATCAATACTAGTTAAAGTATCAAATTATAGCAGTTTCCTCTCAAACTGAAGCAAAATGTTGAAGTTAGAGATGAAAACATTCAAGATAATACTTTACAATATGGTCTTCTTGGTTAACATAAGTTAATGCATTAACTAACCTGAACTAACAATGAGCAATATATTTCTGTCATGACTACAGACATGTCAGTGTTTGGCATGTTAATGGATTTGACAATGTTGATATGTCTTGGCAGAATAGTCTGCTGTGCTGCTGCTGCTGCTGCTGCAGCAGAGCAAGTATGGGAGTTGCTACTGCCAATACATAGCCTACATGACACACTGCTGTGAGCAACTAAGACATGCTGCTGCTGTAGAATAGGCTACAACATACACAAATTACCTATAGCAGATCTATACAGGTGACGCTGGGGAAGGTGAGAGATTTCTGAAAGCAAGCTGCAACTGAAACAGCAAATCCCGACCAAGTATTTGAACATTGAGCAGCGAGCTCATTGGCTATTGATACAGCAGAAACGTACTTGTTAATATCATAACCTCGGTTCCCTGAGAGTAGGGAATGAGTATTGCGTAGCTATACGCAGTGGGGAAACTCTTTTCCTCAGATTATTGAAGCTTCTATGTAAAACACATTGCAGCTGCACAGCGAGCACAGTGAGAGACTGGCTCACTCATTGGCTGTGCTGCAGCAACTGCACATCCAATGGCGAAGGCGCCTCTGACGTGTGCGCCAATCAGGGAACCCAAATTCGCCATTATACAGTAGCTGGTTTAAATTGACTGAAGCGACCACTTGCCATGTTACTACAGTACGGCAGGCTACGCAATACTCATTCCCTACTCTCAGGGAACCGAGGTTACGATAAGAACTGAGTACGTTCCCTGTTGAGAACGGTCACTTCGTATTGCGTAGCTATACGCAGTCGGGACGCAATGTAAAACGCCGCACCATAAGCAACTGGCTGCAACTGAAGCCCAGGACCCCTGGGCTCACAGAAACAAGCCAGAATTCATATATATATATATATATATATATATATATATATATATATATATACATATATATATATATATATATATATATATATACATATATATATATATATATATATATATATATATATATATATATATATATATATATATATATATATATACATATATATATACATATATATATATACATATATACATACTGATAAGACCGGAGACCGTCGGGTCTAAATCATATATATAGTGATGTCACTAAGCTCATACCCCAAAATGAATATACTAATAGACCGGATACCCTCGGGTCTGATTACATACACTCACCTAAAGGATTATTAGGAACACCTGTTCAATTTCTCATTAATGCAATTATCTAATCAACCAATCACATGGCAGTTGCTTCAATGCATTTAGGGGTGTGGCCCTGGTCAATACAATCTCCTGAACTCCAAACTGAATGTCAGAATGGGAAAGAAAGGTGATTTAAGCAATTTTGAGCGTGGCATGGTTGTTGGTGCCAGACGGGCCGGTCTGAGTACTTCACAATCTGCTCAGTTACTGGGATATTCACGCACAACCATTTCTAGGGTTTACAAAGAATGGTGTGAAAAGGGAAAAACATCCAGTATTAGGCAGTCCTGTGGGCGAAAATGCCTTGTTGATGCTAGAGGTCAGAGGAGAATGGGCCGACTGATTCAAGCTGATAGTAGAGCAACTTTGACTGAAATAACCACTCGTTACAACCAATGTTCCCTCTAATTTTTTTTCTTGCTGAGCAAAACTTTTTTCTATTGGGCGGACATTTTTCGCCACCTGAGCAAAACGTCTCGGGTTACGACTGTAACCCTAGTTCCCTGAGAAGGGAACGATGCGTCGATGACGCTTTGGGAACGCCTTTGCGTGACTGAGTCTGAAGCACTACTGTCAACTAGTCCAATGGAATGAATGAAGCGTCACGGGCGGGTGACGTCATGACCAGGAAGATATAAAAGCACATCCGGTGCAATGCTCGCGTTAGCTTATAGAGCCGAAGCAAAGACGATCGCAGGGATGCAGGAAGTATGGCAGGGAGACGCATCGTCTCGTTCCCTTCTCAGGGAACTAGGGTTACAGTCGTAACCTGAGACGTTCCCTTTCGAGGGAACTCGCGATGCGTCGATGACGCTTTGGGAACGATAATACCCAATACGCCATAATTACAAAATGCCAGATGATAAAACTGACGGCAAATTAAGTAAAAAGCACCTGGGATCCTGGGGCAGCTTCCAGGTCCAGGTTATAAAACCTCACAAATGTTAGCGGCGAGGACCAACCCGCCGCATCACAAACCTCCTGAAGGGAAACTCCTGATAAGAGGGCTTTAGAGGCCGCCATACTTCGGGTAGAGTGAGCTCTGACCACCAAAGGGCATGGCTGGCCAGAGGACTCATATGCAAGAGAAATAGCCTCGACTATCCACTTACTGATTGTCTGTTTAGAAGCAGGAAGACCTTTCTTAGGTGAACCAAAACAGACAAACAACTGATCAGATCTCCTCCACGGGGCAGTCCTGTGGACATAAGTGTTCAGTGCTCGCACTGGACACAAGAGATTCAGTTTTTCCTGGTCCGAAGATGTAAACGGAGGAGGACAGAATGCCTGCAGTACAATAGGCCTTGGAATATTGGTTGGCACCTTAGGAACGTAACCCTGCTTAGGGTATAAGAACGCCTCAACCATACCCGGTGCAAATTCCAAACAGGTGGGAGACACAGAAAGAGCCTGAAGGTCTCCGACTCTTTTTAGGGACGAAATGGCTAACAGCAAGATAGTCTTGAACGTCAGAAATTTTTCTGAAACTAACTCTAGGGGCTCGAAGGGAGCCCCAGACAAGCCTTCCAAAACTATCGCCAGATCCCATGCCGGCACCCTAGTTCGAACTGCAGGCCTCAGCCTCAAGGTGCCACGAAGGAAACGAATAATCAGGGGTTCTCGACCCAAAGATGTAATACCCACAGGGGCATGGAAAGCCACAATGGCCGCCACATAAACCTTTAAGGTAGAAGGACATAAACCTGACGTGAAACGAGACTGGAGAAACTCAAGTACTGTGTTGACTGAACAGTTAACTGGATCTCGCTGCTGTTGGTGACACCAAGACGTGAAAACTTTCCACTTAAGTATATATAATTTCCTCGTGCCTGGAGCTCTGGAGCTAAGAATGGTCTCAACGACCTCAGTCGAGAGACCACTCTCTAAAAGTTGGGCCCCCTCAGAGGCCAAACCCATAGGTTCCAAATCTCCGGTCGGGGGTGAAATACTGTGCCCCCTGCCTGAGACAGAAGGTCTCTCCTGACAGGTATCTCGAAAGGAGGGCCGTCGAGGAGATGAATTAGGTCCGCAAACCAAATTTGACTCGGCCAGAGTGGAGCTACTAATAATAGACTTACTCCGTCCTGGCGGACTCTCTCCAGAACTCCTGGGAGCAGAGCAACAGGGGGAAATGCGTACAGACGTAGCCTCGGCCACGTCTGTACCATAGCGTCCAGCCCCAAGGGGGCTGGTTGCGTGAGGGAGAACCAAAGTGGACAGTGCGTCGTATGCTGAGACGCAAACAGATCTTTCTTTACAGTAATAGAATATAGTATGAAAGAAAAGTAAGCTGTTACACTGAGATGCTTTGGGAAATCATAAAGTGTTTTTGTACAGTCAGTTAATTGTGTACAGGAAGCATTAAACCATCAAAGTTAATTGATTGTTTATTGCTTATGAATTATTAGCTATATAATAAAATATAGGCCTTGTATAACCTAAACAATACCCTTGTGAGATTCTTTATTTAGGCTTAGCCTATAATATAATAAAATATAGGCCCAATATAATATAATATAATATAAAAAAACGAAATGAAGTATTTGAAGTGATATAATATATCAGTTTAAATGCTTCAATTTGTTTACATATTATATTATTATAATATGAAAACAAACTGAAGCATTTAAATAGATCGAATAGCAAAATATTTTCAAGAAAAGTGAATATGTGAACTCTTTTATAGTAATCTAACCATACCTGAAACTCCCCCCCACACAAAAACATCTATTTAAACTAATGATTTTTGCATGCGGGTGGGTGTGTAAATGTTACCGTTCTGTGTCCATCAACAGTTATTTCCACCACTTTAATCAAACCACTCTTCTTTAAAACATTATGATGTGATTTTATTTCACATGTCTGCGTTTCTCGTTGCCTCTCTTATTGAGCTATTTGGTCCGCAGACAAGACTCACTGCCAATCACACGTGCTCACATCATTCTCTTTCTATGAAACCTGTAAACTGCATTCACCAGTTTTCACTCTATAGCGGTTGACCAGAGCACTGAAATTATTTCTCACTTAAACTACAATCAAATGGATTTCCCCACACATTTCGCGTCAGTCCTCTGCGTGGCATTTTATTCTTTTCTGCGCGGCCGCGGCTTCTGAAGTGCGCGGCCTCAGCATCAGAAGTGCGCGGCCGCGCACGCACGCAGCTTAGAGGGAACATTGGTTACAACCGAGGTATGCAGCAAAGCATTTGTGAAGTCACAACACGCACAACCTTGAGGCGGATGGGCTACAACAGCAGAAGACCCCACCGGGTACCACTCATCTCCACTACAAATAGGAAAAAGAGGCTACAATTTGCAAGAGCTCACCAAAATTGGACAGTTGAAGACTGGAAAAATGTTGCCTGGTCTGACGAGTCTCGATTTCTGTTGAGACATTCAGATGGTAGAGTCAGAATTTGGTGTAAACAGAATGAGAACATGGATCCATCATGCCTTGTTACCACTGTGCAGGCTGGTGGTGATGGTGTAATGGTGTGGGGAATGTTTTCTTGGCACACTTTAGGCCCCTTAGTGCCAATTGGGCATTGTTTAAATGCCACGGCCTACCTGAGCATTGTTTCTGACCATGTCCATCCCTTTATGGCCACCATGTACCCGTCCTCTGATGGCTACTTCCAGCAGGATAATGCACCATGTCACAAAGCTCGAATCATTTCAAATTGGTTTCTTGAACATGACAATGAGTTCACTGTACTAAAATGGCCCCCACAGTCACCAGATCTCAACCCAATAGAGCATCTTTGGGATGTGGTGGAACGGGAGCTTCGTGCTCTGGATGTGCATCCCACAAATCTCCATCAACTGCAAGATGCTATCCTATCAATATGGGCCAACATTTCTAAAGAATGCTTTCAGCACCTTGTTGAATCAATGCCACGTAGAATTAAGGCAGTTCTGAAGGCGAAAGGGGGTCAAACACAGTATTAGTATGGTGTTCCTAATAATCCTTTAGGTGAGTGTATATAGACAAAAAACAGCCACAGCGTGTTTATAGCAAGGGATAGTGTGCTTATGAATAATGACCTGACACATAGATCAGACTGGACCTTGTCGAGTCTAATTATACAGAAAGGACCTTTGTCTGCAGGGAAGGGACCTCCATATTATAGAACCTCACAAATGTGGAGGGCGAGGACCAACCGGCCGCCGCACAAATGTCCTGAATAGGAAATCCAGAAGACCACGCCATTGACGAGGCCATACCTTTAGTGGAATTGGCTCTAGTGCCTATAGGGCAAACCTGACCCACCGAGGCGTATGCCAAGGAGATGGCATCCACTATCCATTTGGACAGCCTCTGCTTCGTGACTGGAGATCCTTTGGATCGGCCACCGAAGCAGACAAAGAGCTGTTCTGACTGTCTGTAGGACGCAGAGTACTCCAAATAGACCTTCAAAGCTCTAACAGGGCAAAGTAGATTAGCCTCCCCATAGGAGCTAATAGTGTAATAATCTGTGTTCTAAACGGTGTTGACAGCACCTTAGGGACATAACCATGTCTGGGTTTGAGAGTAACTTTGGAGTCACCAATTCCAAACTCCAAACATGAGGGGCTCACAGAGAGCGCCTGCAGATCTCCCACTCGCTTGATAGATGCCAGTGCCAGCAGGAGAGCAGTCTTTAGCGAAAGTGGTTTAAGATCAACCAACTGAAGCGGCTCAAATGGAGGACCCTTCAGGGACCCAAGGACCGTAGAGAAGTCCCAAGATGGTACAGAAGGAGGTCTTGGAGGGTTCATCCTCCTGGCCCCCTTAAGGAACCGTATGACCAAGTCATTTCTTCCTAGTGATTGGCCAGCCACCGGAGCATGATAAGCTGCTATGGCTGCCACATATACTTTGAGCGTGGACGGGGAACGGCCCGTGTCTAACAGCTCTTGTAGGAAAGAGAGAATCACTGATACCTCACACGACTGAGGATCAAAGTGTCCATCCGAGCACGAGCCGGAGAACACTGGCCATTTCAGGGCATAGAGACGCCTGGTAGATGGGGCTCTACCCTCAGTAATCGTGTTTGTGACCTTCACAGGGAGGTTCCCGGGTACCCATTGAGGGGCCACACATATAGGGCCCATAAGTCGGGACGAGGGTGCCAGATCGTCCCCTTCGGCTGCGTGAGGAGATCTCTCCTCAGAGGGACCGGCCATGGGACTTTGTCCACCATCCGAACCAGCTCTGGAAATCATGGTCTGGACTTCCAGAGGGGGGCCACTAGGAGAACTGGGCATCCCAGTTCCCTGAACCATTTTATGACCTGGGGATCATGGAAATGGGGGAAAATGCATACAAGGGGCGACTGAGTCAGGGATGGGCCAGCGCGTCCCTGCTCTTCGAAAAAGAACACTGCGCAGTGAGTGTTGACTCTCGAGGCAAAAAGGTCAACCTTGGCCTCGCCGAAAATACTCCATATCAGTCGAACCGTCTTAGGGTTTAGAGACCACTCGCCTAGGGGAATGTTGTCTCGAGAAAGCATATCCGCACCCAGATTCTGAATGCCCGAGATATGCACTGCTCTCAGAGAGCTCAAGTTGGCTTGCGCCCAAAAAACCTAGTGAGGGGGGACCGGGAACCCGTGTGTTGTGTACTTGAAACATGCTCTTTATGTGCTTTATTTGGGTCGCCGTAAAAACGCCGTTTGTGTGTAGAGGTGCGCGCAGCGCAGCGGGCCCATTCTCTACAATATAAAATTCTCCAGCCGCCTGAGCTGAACAGGGAGCTGTGAGAAATGCGCGGTTCATTGAGGGTGGTCTGGCAAGTGCGAGACTCGAGCCCTCTCTTTTTACCCCTGCTTCGGAGGTCTTCGGAGGCCTAGGGTCCAACACAATGGCGCCGAGGAAACGGGTAGCGCTTAGCTGGCCGTGAGTGGCAGTGGGTATCAGCCGCAGGGTGGGGCTTTTTAGGCTGAGGAGAAGGCTGCGAGGATCTGGGCCTACTCAACGCTGAGCTTGAGCGCTTAGGCAAGAAGTGTCTCATGGCCTGAGACGACTTCTGAGCTTTGGTGAACCTCTCCAAAACCCCTTCACTAACGGGCCGAAGAGACTGGAAGTGGAGATAGGCGCGTCGAGGAAAACAGTCCTGTTTGCCTCCTTAATGTTGGGGAGATTGAGCCATAATTTACCGGGATTGCTGTGTTAAAGAGGCTAATGATCAGCCTGTGCCATCTAGAGTTTCATGACAGAACTTTGTATTTTTACAGCATAAAGTGCTGTAAAGTGTTACCAATAATCTTAACAGATCCAACTTTTGATTTTAATAATGTACTTTAAAATGTTGATTTAAAAAAATTACTTAGATTAATAATAAATGCTTTAGAAGTTTTTTTTTTAATTGATATATCTTATTCTTTTGCAAGCCTTCGTTTAGGAAGCAGATCAAGAGATCAATAACCCCTGTAAGCTATGCATTAGCATTTCAGTGGAACTTATCTTTGCTTATGGGCGCTCAGTTCTGCAGACATTATTTTTTTGCAAAAATTTTGGCTAATTAGAAAAATATGATGCGTTCAAGTTATGTCGTATCATATTTATGAGTAATGTTCACATGAATGGCATCACAAAGTCGTAATTGAGAGATTTTCTTTGAGCCCTAACTTTCCGAGTTTGGGGCGTGTCGGTGAGAAAACATGAATTGATGCAGCATCTGTATTGATAATAAATTTGTTGAAATGAATGAAACTTATTTATCCTACAATAAAACTAGCTGAGTTGCATGCACACTGTAAAATACAATAGTACAGTTTCAATAGAATAACCCCTGTTTACATATAATTCAGTTTACAGCCTTCATAAACTGATTAAAAAAACATTTGATCTGCATTCTTTATTCATTTTGTAGTAGGCCTAGAGTAAAAAAAAAAAACTAAAACTTGCTGTCTTTTTTTTTTGTACAAAAGGTACATCGCCATCATGTGCCAAACGATTGATTTGACCGCATTATACTTTCAGATGCTGAGCTGTGAAAGGAATGACAGCAGACAGGAAATAATGTGCTTTTACGAGCTCTCCAAAACAGAACAAAATTGATATTTTATCAAGAAATCTGATAAAACTTCTGCAATAAAATGAAATATTTGCAATATTTTCTAAAAACAAAAAAACACATTTAGTCAGAATATACTGCTATTTTTCAAATGCTGACAATGGAGATGCTTTTTGGCATTAGAATGGTGTTATTAGCATGAGTGCTAACGACTAAAGCCAACTAGCAAAGCTTTGACCCCTTGGATGCGACAAGCATTTTGTCTTTCCACACTACGTGGAACTGCTGTGCTGACATGATTACAGCAATTTAAAAGATATTTAATGTTTGATTCACTTAAATTCACATAAATTTGTATAGCGCTTTTCACAATACACACCGCAAAGCAGCTTTACACAATTTAGAGTTAGCCTATCTGCTATCAGAGGTGACTCTAAGTTATGCATTTCAGAAATGTACATATACAAATCACGCAGTAATAAATACATGTTTGTTAAATTATTATGACATTGAAAATTGTAGCATTGGTGCATGTTGATTCAGAGTTTGCGTCATCTGAAGTCCTCGCAGGAGTTGGCGCCGTCTCTTCACTGGTTTTGGGTCATCTGAAATCTTCATAAGAGGCTGTATCCAAACTGGAGCTGACATATTCTCTAGTTACCTCAGGATGGGCATCCCGAGATAAAACAGAAAAGAAAATGGAAAATAATTAGCGTAGCTGCTGTTCATAACATTAAGCAAGGATAATTATGTGCATTTGATCTGATATAACTGGAGTGTAAGGTTATGAGCAGGGCCGGGGGAAGACAATCCAGCGCTCCGGGCAATAGGAATATGCTGCCCCCTATGTTCAAATTTTTAAGAGAAAAAAATTAAATGCCAATTTATCACATATTGACCTTTACTTTTGACTTAAGACAGGTGTAATGAATTAAAACAGTTGACTCAATTTAAAAGAGGACCTTTTTACTTTTGCTGCTGCAAACTCTTCTTGGAGTAATCCAATTTGCGACAGATTTGGTGCTAAATTGAAATTTCGGCCAATCCATTCAAACCATCTTGTGACAACTATGTTTACATGCACACTTTTTGTTCCATTAGAATGGTTCATTCGATTCATTCTGATTGATAAATCCGAACGTAGAGTTGACATAAACACAAAATAAAGTGATCGGATTAATGTGTGTGTTTATATAGGCTACAAACTTCGGTGCGCCGTCAAACGTGTGTGCGATTACGCCATTCTGCCGCTTCTACTGCCTCCGGAGCACCGCCAGCGGCCTGGCGACTCATTGCTATCTGGGTCGGAATAGATTTTTGACATGTGCACACTGCACAAATATACAGAGTTTCCCGCTGTTTGCGCATAACTATTCTCATACATTGGTTCTTTATTTGTTTTAAACGGCAGACTTATTATCCGCATCTGTTCATAATATGTTAATACTCCTAACTCCAAGTGTTTATTTGGGGTGAGCTGCCAGCTTCGCCTATATATCCAACTGGCAAAGGTATGCAAATCGCAGAGTGTGCTCTGCCGATGGGGGTATGTAGCGAGCAGGACAAGGCCGAGGGCCGTGAGAGAGCGGCACAAGGCCGGTGGCGTGATTACTGATGAGCGCCACCTGTGCGACGCACCGGTCTTGTATCTCTCACGGAGGAGCGGAAGCATAAAGGGAGGAGTGACGACAGTGGAGATCGAGAGAGGCCAGGCCTGGATTTTATTTGATGTTTTGTTTTATCAAGTTTGGCGGCAGACGACTGTAAGGGACTGCTGTCTTTACTTTCATGTTGTATTTGTTTTATTTTGTTATTAAATTATTTGATTGATCGCCGGTTCCAGCATCCTTCTTCCCATAACATCTGAACTATGTTACAAGCGTTTATTGGCAATCTAGGGTGTGGCCTGTATCCCACCCCCCAAAACCTTACAGGACACACCCTAGTCCTAACTCCAAGTGTTTAGTTGGGGTAAAGTGCCAGCTCTGCCGAAGTTTCCAATTTGCCATGGTATGCAATGCGCAGTGTGCACTCTTTGTCCATTGCTAATCGTCCCGCACATACTGTAGTTCAGCACCACAACTTTCCTACTTCCCTGACTTGAAATGTTAGCTCCCTAATTGTAAAGACGGATACAGTTCCCTTTCGTTGTCACACCGTGTTACGTCGGATGACGACGAAATGGGGTTTCGCTAAGAAAGCCTATCAGCTTTGAGTATTACAAAACGAGCCAATGGCAAGGAAATTACCATTACATTCCCATATCCCAGGTCGGCCTCTTCGGCGGTGCGGTTGAGGGCTTTGCCCAACAGCTCTCAACCGCCCATGAGCAGACTGACGTTGACTCTGTCCCGACGGCCCCGCCGTCCGCTCAGATCCCTCGGTCTGCCCACCGCCGAAGGCGCCCTCCCGCGGCTCCCACCCCACAGCCCTCTCCTGCCCCGCCCCCCGCTATACGCTGGGTTAAGCGGCGCTCTTGAGATGGGCTCCTCAGGGATGGGACTCAGTTCTTTCCAGGAGTTGGTAGCAGGACCACTCCTTTCTCGGGTGGAGGGCCGGGGAAGAATCCTTATTCTCCAAAGAACTGACTATCCCGTCTCTGAGCACACAGAGTTCTCGGACGACACAGAGCGCCGCCCACTAGCCGTGCTCTCCTTGTCCCCCTCTGTCCCAGAGGTGGGTGACACGGCGTGCCGTCCACGGACCGCTTCGCCCCTGTCCCCCTCTGTCGCCAGACCCCTGGCAGAGCAGGCCCCCGTGGGACGACCAGCCTGGTCCTCCCCTGGCCCCCTCTGCCAGGGCGCGGTTGCTAACTGTGCCCCCACACCGGGCCGCTATGCCGTCCACGTCTGGGCCAGTTACTCCGGTTCGCTGGTGGGGACGTCTGTGGTTTGCATCTTCCCGCTGGGTCGCGCAAACCGTCAGGCTCGGCTATGCGATTCAGTTCGCACGGTCTCCTCCCCGCTTCAGGGGAGTCCGCTCCACTTTGAACGGTGGCAAGGCGCCCCATCATAGTGCAGAGATTGCGACCCTGCTGGCGAAGGGTGCAATCGAGACTGTCCCTCCAGCCGAAATGAGGTCCGGCTTCTACAGCCCTTACTTCATTGTCCCTAAGAAAACCGGTGGGTTAGGGCCAATCCTGGACTTGCGCGTTCTGAATCGCTCCCTTCACAGGCCGCCGTTCAGATGCTCATTGCCAAACACATTTTCGAATGTATGTGGCCCCAGGATTGGTTTGCAGCGATTGACCCCCTCCCATTTGGGTTAGCCCTATCTCCTCACGTCTTCACGAAGGTCGTCGAGGCAGCCCTTGTTCCCCTACCAGGAACACGGGGTTTGCGTCCTGAACTATCTCGATGACTGGCTAGTCCTAGCTCACTCTCGAGACCAGGTTTGCAACACAGGGACCTAGTGCTCCGGCACCTAGCCCGTCTGGGCCTTCGGGTCAACTGGTAGAAGAGCAAACTTTGACCCATGCAGAGGATCTTTTTCTCGGTATGGACATCGACTCGGTCGCCATGTAAAAGGCGCAGCTTACGAGCGAGCGCGCGCAGTCACTGCTGAGTTGCCTGAGACAAATCGAGGGCAAGAGTGCGGTTCCACTGAAACTTTTCAGAGGCTCCTGGGGCATATGGCATCTGCAGCCGTGGTGACGCCGCTCAGATTGCTTCATATGAGACCGCTTCAGCTTGGCTTCGCGACCGAGTCCCGAGGTGGGCATGGCAACAGGGCACGCTCCGAGTACCAGTTACTCCGACGTGCCGTCAGTTCTTCACCCCGTGGTCGAACCTCAGTTTTCTCAGGGCGGGTGTCCCCCTGGAACGAGCTTCCCGGCATGTTGTTGTCTCAACAGATGCCTCCACCACGGGCTGGGGCGCCATGTGCAATGGACATGCTGCTGCGGGCTCCTGGACAGGACCCCAGCGGCTATGGCATGTCAATTGCCTCGAGTTGTTGGCAGTACGCCTTGCCCTGCACCGCTTCCGGGCGCTGATCTGGGTCAACACGTACTAGTCCGATCAGACAATACCGCTACTGTAGCATACATCAAGCATCAAGGTGGTCAACGCTCCGCCGTATGTCACAACTCGCTCGCCACCTCCTCCTATGGAGTCAGAAGCATCTGAGGTCGCTTTGAGCCATTTTTATTCCCGGAGCTCTGAACTGTGCAGCCGACGAGCTCTCACGGCTTCAGCCCCTCCCTGGAGAATGGCGACTCCATCCCCAGTCGGTTCAGCTGATTTGGGACCAGTTCGGGGACGCACAGATGGATCTGTCTGCCTCACGACTCGACCCATTGAGCCCTGTATTTTTTCCCTTACCGAGGCCACCTCGGCACGGATGCACTGGCGCACAGCTGGCCCCCGGGCCGCAAATATGTATTTCCCCCAGTGAGCCTTCTTGCGCAGACTCTGCGCAAGGTCAGGGAGGACGAGGAGCAGGTCATTCTGGTCGCGCCGTACTGGCCCACCCGGACCTGGTTCCCCGAACTTGTACTCCTTGCGACAGCACCTCCTTGGCCCATTCCTCTGAGGAAGGACCTCCTTTCTCAGGGACGGGGCACCCTGTGGCACCCTCGTCCCGATCTCTGGAGCCTCCACGTGTGGCTCCTGGACGGCACGAGGCAGGTTTGAGTACCCTACCACAAGCGGTGGTGGCTACCATCACTTCCGCTAGAGCGTTGTCCACCAGACACGTCTATGCGTTGAAGTGGAACCTCTTCGTCAACTGGTGCTCTTCTCACCGAGAAGACCCCCGGAGATGCTCGATCAGTGTTGTGCTTTACTTCCTTCAACATGGGTTGGAGCGAAGGCTGTCTCCCTCCACCCTGAAGGTCTATGTTGCCGCTATTGCCGCACACCTTGACCTCATCGAAGGTAAGTCGGTGGGGAAGCACGACCTGGTCATCAGGTTCCTGAGAGGAGCGAGGAGACTAAATCCTCCTCGCCCTCCTCTCGTTCCCTCTTGGGACCTCTCAGTGGTTCTAACTGCCCTGCAGAGAGCTCCCTTTGAGCCTCTGCAATCACTCAAGCTTAAGTTCCTGTCAATGATGACAGCGCTCCTGGTTGCACTGGCCTCCATCATGAGGGTAGGGGACCTGCACGCATTCTCCGTTGACGAAGCGTGCCTGGAATTCGGGCCGGCTTACTCTCACGTGATCCTGAGACCCCGGCCTGGATACGTGCCCAAGGTTCCCACCACTCTCTTCCGGGACCAGGTGGTGAACCTGCAAGCGCTGCCCCCGGAGGAGGCAGACCCAGCCTTGGCACTGCTCTGTCCAGTACGCGCTCTCCGCGCCTATGTAGACAGAACGCAGTGTTTCAGGACCTCAGACCAGCTCTTTGTCTGTTATGGTGGGAAGCTGAAGGGAAAGGCTCTCTCCAAGCAAAGGTTGTCTCACTGGATAGTGGATGCCATTGCTTTGGCATACCAGCAGCAAGGTCGACCGTGCCCCCTTGGTGTGACTGCCCACTCCACCCGGAGTGTGGCGTCCTCTTGGGCTCTAGCGCATGGCGCCTCGCTAACAGAGCTGCAGGCTGCAGGCTAGGTGACACCTACACATTCGCCAGATTCTATATCTCCGAGTGGAGCCAGTGTCTTCTCGTGTACTCGCTTCATCCAGCTAGTACCGGACCCGCTCAGGTGTCTTCGCTTGCTCGCCATTCCACTCCACGGACTGGATACGTGCGATATTCCCCTCAGGTGAGCTTCCCCGAAAGCCCTGAGTTCCTCCAGCACTCCTGACGTCGGCGCCAGTGTCTATTGCCTGCATGTCGGCTAGGTGCCTCCCGTGTGCATGGTCCCTCCCCTGAGCGACCCCCACATGTGTATTTCCACTGTAAGCCTCTCTGAGCATGTGTCTTCCCTTGGCAAGCCACCTTGCCACCCCTGGGGTTGAAATATTCCACCTGCGGCTGGACACCCCAGTGTCTCCATATGTTCCTTCGGGTCATATGTGTATTCTCTAAGTCCCCCCCCCCCCTCTGGGTTGGCATTAATTGCATACTTCCCCTAAGCTTGGGATATGCTTCCCAGTGTACCTTGGTATTCCTGTGATAAGTGGAGTCCTTCGTCCAGTCTAACGACAGGGATCTCGATTTACGCAGGGAACTGGAAGACAGCTGAGAAGGTGGCGTGATTAGACTGGTAACCCCATTTCGTCGTCATCCGACGTAACTCGGAGTGACAACGAAAGGGAACGTCTTTGGTTACGTATGTAACCCTCGTTCCCTGAGTAGGGAACGGAGACGTTACGTCTGCCTGCCACTTTCCGCTGTACCGTGGGGATCGCCTGAGCTCAGTCTTGGCTCTTCAGCGAAGAAACATATCTGCATGTTGCCGACGTCCTCCTTTTATACCCACGAGGTGGGGAGTTACGTCATGCAAATGCCGCAGACCCATGGCATTTCCTTGCCATTGGCTCGTTTTGTAATACTCGAAGCTGATAGGCTTTCTAAGCGAAACCCCATTTCGTCGTCATCCGACGTAACGTCTCCGTTCCCTACTCAGGGAACGAGGGTTACATACGTAACCAAAGACGGTTTCCTGGATGTAGACGACAACAGACTGTGCCATGGGCACATAACTGGTCACTCCCACCCAGAGTGCTGCACCAGAGCTAGGAACCATTACGACAAAATGGTCAATTCACCATAGATTTTGTATTTTAAAATAATTATATCTGGGTATTAGTTGTGCTTTGTCATTTGAGAATGTGTTAGACTTTGTTTCATTATAAAACGTAACTATATTTCGGATTAAATTGACCTTTTTTAATAATTGTTCAGCGTTTATTGGCAATCTAGGGTGTGGCCTGTGTCCCACCGACCACAAACTTACTGGACACACCCTAGTCCCAACTCCAAGTGTTTACTTGGGGTGAGCTGCCAGCTTCGCCTATATATCCAACTGGCAAAGGTATGCAAATCGCAAAGTGTGCTCTTGGTCCATTTTGTTTGACTGCGTTTCATTTCAAAAATAACTATATTTCCGATTTTATGTACCTTTTCTTTAAAAAATAGTTGTTTGTCATTTTTGGCAACCTAGGGTGTGGTCCCTCCAGGAACTGAGTTTGACACCCCTGCCCTAATCAAACACACCTGATTCAACTCATCAGCTCATTATCACATATATCCCCATGTGATAATGAGCTGATAAGTTGAATCAGGTGTGTTTGATTAGGGAGACAAAGAAAACGCGCAGTGTTGGGGGTCCTTCAGGAGCAGGGTTGAGAAACACTGGTCTAGAGGAGATGTGTGGATCCCCTGAGGTGGTTGAGAAAGCATTTTTTTAACAAAATTGAGCAATTTCCAAAAATCAATAAACAAGATCCTCTGAAATTACAAAAGCTCGGAGATCTGCTACGCGAGATTCAGTCTGCTAAAGCTGAAGGGTACTTGACAGGACTTTCTTATCTGGACACCTCCAGAGGAGTCAATCCGATCGTGGAGAAGCTGCCTTACCACCTTCAAGAAAAATGGATTCATCAGGGTTCTGAGTACAAAAGGAAGTACAATGTTACCTTCCCTCCATTCTCCTTTCTTACTAACTTTGTCTGTCAGGAAGCACGTGCTCGAAACGATCCAAGCTTTAGCATTAGTGCAGTCAGTACAACCCAGATCAAAGCAGAGCCGTTGGTTAAAAGACAATTGCAAAGAAGGATGGCTGTGTCTACCCACAAGACGGGTGTAACATCGTCAATTGGATTTCTTTCCATAAGAAGTTCCGATAATGAACCTATTGATGTAGAAAAGCAGTGTCCTATACATAAAAACAAACCTCATCCTCTGAGACGTTGCCGTGGTTTTAGAGCGAAGACTCTAGAAGAAAGGCAAACACTGCTAAGAGAAAACGGTGTGTGCTGTGCTTCGACAGTTCACTTGGCAAAGAACTGCAAGGCAGTAATCAAATGCAATAAATGTGAGAGCGACCGACATGTGTCCGCACTACATCCTGGTCTTCAACCGTGGGCCATCAAAGACCCCTCATCAGATCATGGCGGGGAGGAGGATAAAAGCCCTTCTCCTAATGTAACTTCACAATGCACAGAGATTTGTGGAGACAGTCCAATACCCAAATCATGCTCTAAGATATGCCTGATAGGAGTATATCCTGAGGATCATCCAGAAATTATGGTGAAGATGTACGCAGTGCTCGATGAGCAAAGCAATAGATTTCTAGCTAGACCTGAGTTTTTTGATCTATTCAAAATAAAAGAAACAGAGCATCCATACACTCTTCGAACTTGTGCTGGGGTAACAGAAACTTCAGGAAGGAGAGCCACTGGGTTTCAAGCTGTATCTATGGATGGAAAGACACACATGTCACTCCCAACACTTATCGAGTGTACTTATATGCCTGACGAGCATTCTGAGATCCCATCCCCCACCATTGCACACCAGTTCCCTCACTTGAAATCTATTGCTCACGAAATACCAGAGATAGATCCATGTGCTAAGATACTGCTTCTCTAAGGGAGAGACATCATCCAAGTCCAGGAAACAGCTCAATGGTTTGAACAATTCACTGTACGCCCAAAAGCTCGACTTTGGCTGAGTGATAGTGGGAAATGTCTGCTTGGGATCAGCACATAAACCTAGCACAGTTGACGTGTTCCGCACAAACATACTTCTCAATGGACGTCCAAGCATATGTGAGCCTTGTCCTAATCAGATACAGGTGAAAGAGAAGCTAAGCAGTAAAGATCATGCCATCTCTTTACATGGCTGTCATTTTTACCCATCCACCTGCCCTGAGTACTTGCTGGGTAACATGATTTTCCAACGGACACAAGACGACGAAAAGATGGTCCCTTCTGTTGAAGATCGAACATTCATGAAACTGATGGACAAGGAAATGTTCATTGACAGCTCTAACAGCTGGGTGGCACCTCTTCCGTTCCGAATTCCGTGCCAACAGCTACCCAACAATAGGGACCTGAGTTTGAAACGTCTCTTGTCACTCCATCAGACACTAAGGAAGAAGCCTCAAATGCAGGAACATTTCATCACATTCATGCAAAGGATTTTCGATGCAGGTCATGCAGAATTAGCTCCACCTGTAAAGGAAAATGAGGAAGTGTGGTACCTTCCTATATTCGGTGTCTATCACCCTCGCAAGCCAGGACAGATCAGAGTTGTTTTTGACTCTAGTGCACAGTACAAAGGCCTTTCTTTGAATCAAGTGCTTCTCTCAGGACCTGACCTGAATAACACCCTGCTGGGTGTTTTGCTGCGTTTCCGTAAAGAAGCAGTTGCATTTACTGCTGACATTGAACAGATGTTCCATAGCTTTGTGGTGAGAGAGGATCTCATGGATCTATGGATTTCACTTTTCGTGTTGATGCAGAAGAGAAGCCTTTTACACGTAGAGGTGTCTTAGCAACTGTCAACAGCGTTTTTGACCCTCTTGGGTTGGCAGCACCTGTTACAATACAAGGAAAGTTCCTTCTTCGTGACCAGAGAGCAGACACCAAAGACTGGGATGCCCCTCTACCAACAGCCAGAGAAGCTGAATGGGAGGCTTGGAAACACACTTTGCAGGATCTGGCTCAATTTGAAATACCCAGAGTGTACTCAACGGTTTCGCTATCTTCAGCACAAAGGAAAGAAATTCATGTTTTCTCAGACGCTTCCACAAAGGCAATTGCAGCAGTAGCCTACCTGAGCGTGATGAATGACAATGGATCATGTACCGTAGGGTTTGTGCTACGCAAGGCTAAACTTGCTCCACTGTCTGCTCACACTGTACCTCGATTAGAGCTAGGAGCAGCAGTCCTGGCAGTAGAAGTAGCAGAACTCATTCAAGATGAGATAGATATTACTCCAAACGCTGTAGAATTCTATTCCGACAGTAAAGTAGTGTTGGGGTATATTCAGAACCAAACCAGACGGTTTTACGTATATGTGAGTAATAGAGTCCAGCGGATTAGGAAATCTACAAGGCCAGAACAGTGGCATTACATTTCCACAAGTCAAAACCCTGCTGATCATGCAACCCGTTTAATGCCTGCCTCAGACTTGAAAGATTCCACATGGCATTCTGGGACTGTGTTTCTCATCCTGATTCAGAGCGTCTTAAGGACAATCCATCATACAATCTGATTGATCCTGATTCAGATGTGGAAGTACGCTCTAACCGTACAAATCTGACACCCCATGACTTTCCTGTCAAACTTGGCTCACATCGCTTTGAGCGCTTTTCGACCTGGAAATGTCTCCTGCAAGCTATATCTAACTTAATTCACATCATACATTCATTCAGACCTGAAACTGAGTTAGCAAGTACCTGTAAAAAATGGCATCTTTGTGACAAAGCACTCCCAGAGGAACTTTCACAGGCAAAGGTTGTGATATTACAATGTATCCAACAGGAGAGCTACGGTGTTGAGTTTGTTCGTCTTTCTGAAGGAAAGGAAATCCAAAAAACCAGTGGACTGAGAACTCTGAACCCCTTCATTGACCAAGATGGGCTTCTGAGAGTAGGTGGCAGACTCAAGCATGGTCCTGTAGAACAAAGAGAAAAGCATCCTGTTATCATTCCTGGGAAAAGCCACATAGCTCTTCTCATCACGAGACACTTTCATGAACAGGTCAGACACCAAGGTTGCCTGTTTACTGAAGGTCACCTCTCGCCGCACTCGGGGTGGCTTTGCAAACAGCAAAAGATGGGTACTCATTTTTACCTGTTTGAGTATTCGAGCAGTGCACTTTGAGTTGATTGATTCTCTTGATGCATCCACCTTTATCAACGCCCTCCGACGCTTCTTTGCCAGCAAAACAAATCAGATCAGACTGTGGCACGAATTTCAAGGGTGCTTGTAAGGAGCTGGGAATGCTAGCAGAGGAGCCTAGTTTTAGGAGCTACTTGAATGAGGAAGGATGTCGTTGGATCTTTAATCCCCCTCATGCATCCCATATGGGAGGAATTTGGGAGCGACTTATCGGAGTTGCACGTCGCATACTAGACTCCATGCTGCTTCAGAACAGTCACTCTCATCTCACTCATGAAATGCTGGCGACATTCTTGGTAGAAGTTCCTGCAATTATGAATGCAAGACCTCTCGCACCAATCTCAAGTGACCCAAATTCACCCGACCTGTTGACTCCAGCCACTCTTTTGACTCAGAAACTTGTTGTCTTGTCTCCTCCTCCAGGGGACTTTGAAAATTATCTTTGCCGCCAGAAATGGAAGCAAGTTCAACAACTTGTCAGCAACTTCTGGGAAAGGTGGTGACTTGAGTACCTAGTCAATCTTCAAAGTCGCCGCAAATGGCACACCAACCAGCCTAACATCAGGGAAGGAGATATTGTACTTATGAAGGATGCTCAAGTCAAGAGGAATGACTGGCCGATGGCTCTTGTCACTAAGGTCTTCCCAGGCGATGATGCAAAGGTCAGGAAAATTGAAATCAAGGTCACCAAGGATGGGAAGTGTAAAACTTATCTGAGACCTGTGTCCTAAGTGATTCTTCTTCTGTCATCAGAAGAACTGAGGGAATAATGTTCTACAGAACTGTTGCATTGTTAGTAGTGGTATTTTTGAAATACCAGACGGGGAGTGTTCTGACTATTTAAGTAGTCATTTAATTTTGGGTTAATTTAATTAGTTAAGATGCATCATGTGACTTAGGTTAGAGGTCGTGGTGGCCATCTTAGGTTTCACTTCACAACAGCAGTGATTTAGCAGCAGATGTCTCTCTGATAAAAGCTATATTCTTCTGTTATTTCATGCCAAAGAGGCCATCGTCTGTAAGTTTGTTTATTTAATATAATTTATGTTAAAAAAGGAGAATTTCATATGATCTAAGAAAGATTTGCTGTACATTTTCAAAGAAGATAGTTATCTCTATTTTATATATTAACACTAGATTGTTTTCTTTCTTAAAATGTACTTTTATTCATACTTAATACTTAATGTACATTTTCTGTTTGTATTGTAGTTTCACAAATAATTACGTTGTGGGACTGAAGATTTCAAAGTAAAACACAGAAAAAGAACTTCTTTGGTTTCGACTTTTTCTTCAACTCTCATCCTGTTTAACTATCTGTTGAGGTGCAACCTACTCGCATCAGGGACAGAATAAATATAAAAGGTAACTATATTTCGGATTTTATTGACCTTTTTTTAAATAATTGTTCGGCATTTATTGGCAGTCTAGGGTGTGGCCTGTGTCCCACCCACCACCTTACAGGACACACCCTAGTCCTAACTCCAAGTGTTTACTTGGGGTGAACTGCTAGCTTTGCCTATATATCCAACTGGCCAGAATGGCAAAGCGTTGAGTGCGCTCTTGTTTGACTGCGTTTCATTACAAACGTAACTATATTTCGGATTGTATTCACCTTTTTTTAATTAGGGGCCAAGCAGCGAAGGTGCGGAGGCACCTATTGTATCTGTTCCGGTTCTTATTAGGGGCCAAGCACCGAAGGTGCTGAGGCATCTATTGTATCTGTTCCGGTTCTTATTATTATTATTAGGGGCCAAGCACCGAAGGTGCTGAGGCACCTATTGTATCTGTTCCGGTTCTTATTATTAGGGGCCAAGCACCGAAGGTGCTGTGGCACCTATTGTATCTGTTCCGGTTCTTATTATTCTTAGGGGCCAAGCACCGAAGGTGCTGAGGCACCTATTGTATCTGTTCCGGTTCTTCTTCTTCTTCTTATTATTATTATTCTTCCGACTGGGCGTCTATGGCAGCCCATAGAACCGTTTCCGGGAAAGTTATGAAATTTGGCACACAGATAGAGGACAGTCTGAACTCTCACCATAGCAATTTTGGAGTCTCTAAATCAATCCCACTAGCGCCACGAACTGTCCAAAGATTCACTCATGTTTATGCTAATAACTTTAGAACCGTAAGGGCTAGAAACAAAATTATTTTTTCCTCTGATTCCTGAGCTCATGACGATTCGATCGCACCCAATGACGTCATTTTCCGTCATAAAAATATGGCCGCCATTTTGAATTGTCCAAAAAACCTACTTTTGCGAACTCGTCCTAGACGGTTTGTCCGATTCTCACCAAAATTGCACCAGATCATCTCCAGGCATTGGCGACAAAAAGTTATGGAATTCAAGTCGATTCGTCAAACCGCTTTCGATAAACGCACAAACAAATTTTACGTAGCGCTTGCAAAAACAGACGTAAGGCTGTATCTCCGCAACGCTTAATCGTATTCAGACCAAACTTGGTACATGTCATCACAAGCATGACCTGAGGCTACATGCTGCGTTTCGGCGCAGTGCCACCTACTGGTCCGGAGATATGAAAAACGGCTATTTTCGCTCATAACTTCTGAACGGTTTGTCTAAAAGTGGTCTCTTTAGATTCAGGGCGTCATGCCGAGTCGACTGATATCCAATTTTCCCAGATCGGCCATTTTGGCTGTCGGCCATTTTGAATTATGTGCTAAAATGCTGTATTTTTTGAACGCATGAACGAATTGTTACGAAACTCGGTATGGGTCATCAGTACGATGCCCTGAAGGAGCCTGAGAAGTTTCGAAACAGCGCCACCTAGTGGTAAAATTTATTTTTCAAATGCTTATAACTCTGGCTGTGGTTGACTTATTTTCACGGGAGTCATCTCGTTGAGGTCCTGAATCGTTGCCGAGTCCAGAGATACCAAATATGCTAGGTTTCGGCTTACGGTTTGTGTAGCGTTGTGATTTAGCGCTTAAAAAACATTTGCTGATATCTTCGAAACCGTTAGTCCGATTGAGACGAAACCACCGTCAGATGTACGCAATCATAGCTTGTTAACTAAACACTTTAGCCCAAATGTGAAAATATTGATAGTAAGGGGTAGTAAAATTCAATAAAAGTCGTGTGTCAGTCATTTTTTACGTGTTTTTTCATATAAATGTCTATAACTCCGAAGCGAATTGAGATATTTTCATCAAATTTGGCACACACATGTATGGGCTCAGTCTGAGGACACATAAAAAAAAATTGTGGGACTGAGCCTCTTGGTGGCACTATAATAGAACAAAACATGAAATTCCCATTGACTTCAATACAGTTTTGTGAAATAAAATGCTATACTAAACAAATGCATTGCTGTAACATTATGAAACTCAGAATTTGCCAACAACACCATCCTCTGAAGGTACTCAAAAGATTTCGAGATAGCGCCACCTGTTGGTCAAAAGTTATAATTAAATTTCCAAAAATGCTAATAACTTTTGAATACATCTGCCTGTTGAAATGCCATTGGTCTTAATAGATTCCTTGGGTCAAGCTGAGAACATAGATACCAGGTTTTAATTTTTTGGCCGAACTTCCTGTCCGCCATCTTGATTTTCAGTCAAAACCTACTTTTTCGAACTCCTCCTACACCGTTTGTTCGATTTTCACCAAAATCGAATCGTATCATCTCCAGACCGTGCCGACTAAAAGTTATAGATTTCGTGTTGATAGATGAAACCGTTTTCGTATAGCGCAGCAGCAAAGTTGAGAAATGATGCTAAAAGCACTATTCAGGCTTTATCTCTGCAATGCCTTGACATATTGACACCAAACTTTCTATGTTTCATTGTCACTTCACTCTGACCACATCACATCAGTTTTGTAACTGCGCCACCTATTGGTCAAAAGTGATAATCCATTAAATCATATTTTTATTTACAGTTTCTATGATTTTTCAGCCATTTATCCTACAATTGTCTATAAATGTCTTTAATTGCTCATTGTTGCAGTTGGTCTGACAATTTCAGCAATGTTGGCATGTCTTGTCGTCTGATTGTGCTTGGCCCCGGTAATGGCTGCTTGCAGCTATATTTACAATTGTTGTTTGTCATTTTTTAGCAATCTAGGTTGTGGCCTGTATTCCACCCACCAAACCTTACAGGAAACACCCTAGTCCTAACTGCAAGTGTTTACTTGGGGTGAACTGCCAGCTTCGCCTATATATCCAACTGGCCAGAATGGCGAAGCGTTGAGTGCGCTCTTGTTTAACTGCATTTCATTACAAACATAACTATATTTCGGATTTTATTCACCTTTTTTTAATTACAATTTTTGTTTGTCATTTTTGGCAACCTAGGGTGTGGCCTGTGTCCCACCCACCACCTTACAGGACACACCCTAGTCCTAACTCCAAGTGTTTACTTGGGGTGAACTGACAGCTCTGGCGATGTTTCCAACTTGCCAAGGCATGCAAGGCGCAGTGTGCGCTCTTTGTCCATTGCTAATCGTCCCGCACATACTGTAGCTCAACACCACGACTTCCAAACTTCCCTACTTCCCTGACTTGAAATGGCAGCTTTTCCCTAATTGTGAAGACGGATACAGGTTTCCTGGATGCAGACTACAGCAGACTGTGCCATGGGCACATAACTGGTCAGTCCCACCCAGAGTACTGCACCAGAGCTAGGAACCATTATGACAAAAAGGCCAATTAACCATAGATTTTGTATTTAAAAATAATTAAGCCTATGTCTGGGTATTAGTTGCGCTTTGTCATTTGAAAAAGTATTTGTCTTTGTTTCATTATAAAAGGTAACTATATTTCGGATTTTATTGACCTTTTTTAAAATAATTGTTCGGCATTTACTGGCAGTCTGGGGTGTGGCCTGTGTCCCACTCACCACCTTACAGGAAGCACCCTAGTCCTAACTCCAAGTGTTTACTTGGGGTGAACTGCCAGCTTCGCCTATATACAGGGTTCCTACAGGTTTCTTCAAGTTAAATTCAAGTCTTTTTAAGACCTTTTTAAGACCATTTATATAAAAAATTAATACCTATTTCACATCCCTACCAGCAAAGAAAAACAAAATCCTTCAACTTGTGTTAATTTATTTTTCAAATATGGAATGGGTAAAAGATGATAAGCCAAGCAGGTGTGAAAAATAAAAACATTTCAGTAGGCCACAAGAAAGTTTGCCGAACAATGTTAAGTTGTGTTTTAACATTAGCTAGCTACTTATTCTATGCTGGGAATATGGGGAACTGAGAGACCCCTGAACAGTAAACATCGAAAATAATAATAATAATCGTGGTTGACAAATGAAACTTTTGAGGAAAAATACAATACGGAGAAGTTACATACAGCAGTGTTAATTTTGACAGCAAATTTTGATTTAGTTTTAGTCTCAGTCTTTTGACTAAAAATATGACAAACTAATTTTAGTCATAGGGGCCTACTTTAGTCATCTGAATTGTTTTAGTTTTAGTCTAGTTTTAGTTGACGAAATACAATAAGATTTTAGTGATTTTAGATTTTATTTTTTTTAGATTTTTGAAATCTACTGTAAACTAAATCTACAGAAAATATAATGGGTTTAGGTAAATTGTAATGTGTTCATTTAGAATTTCTCAAAAATTTCCAGACCCATATACTCCCGGAGAAAACATAATTATATTAACCTATTAATATGAATGATTTTTAAGTTTCAACAAGCAATACAGATACAGATTTAACTACTGTGACTTAAAAAAAATATCTTAAAATTAAATAAAACCACTTTTCCTAAAGTAAAACACAGTCTTCTTTTCAATGAATGATATATGCATTCTTTACAACAACTTACAAATAATTGTCTGCTTGAAAGAGTAAAGAATTATGTATGTATGAATTAAATTATTAATAATTAATCCTTATTAAAGCTATTAACAAACAGTAAATGCTTTTCTCTTTTTCTTTTGTTGCTTGATCAAAATTAATTACACAGACCGCATTATGTTTATTGCCACTGTCACTTTAAGACATCGGCTCATGTCCAATGACATGCGGATACGATTGCACTGTTGCACACCCGATTCAATTGTTTAAGACATAACCGACATAGTTTACATGAATACTCTCCAAACCGGACATTTAGACATAATGTTGTGTGTATTTGTCCATTCAGACACGAAAGAGAGCTCAGTGCAGTACCCGCGCGCTGTATAGTTGTATATGTGCATGGCTCCACGCTTCGGGTTGGTGCGTGGTTGGTTTACATTTTTAACATTTTATGAGACCGCGGGGTAGATCAGCACGTTACTGTACAAATGTGTGCATCTACCACACACGCAGGACATCAGTTCTGACTGGATCGCTTCCCAGATCGACACTATCTAACATTTTCATCTAGTTTTTATTCGTTGACGAAAATGTCAATAGATTTTTGTCATAGTTTTTGTCATTCAAAACTAGGTTTTATTTAGGTAGCGTCTCGTTTTCGTCAGTGAAAAATGTCGTTGAAGAAAAGTTATTATTTTAGTCAATGAAATGAACACTGACATACAACACGATTTTTAAGACCCAGACATCAAAATTCAAGACTTTTTAAAGACTTTTTAAGGTATTATTTCCAAATTCATAAATTCAATGCTTTTAAGGCTTTTTAAGACCCCGCGGGAACCCTGTATATATCCAACTGGCCAGAATGGCAAAGCGTTGAGTGCGCTCTTGTTTAACTGCGTTTCATTACAAACGTAACTCTATTTCAGATTTTATTCACCTTTTTTTAATTACAATTTTTGTTTGTCATTTTTGGCAACCTAGGGTGTGGCCTGTGTCCCACCCACCACCTTACAGGACACACCCTAGTCCTAACTCCAAGTGTTTACTTAGGGTGAACTGCCAGCTCTGCCGATGTTTCCAACTGCCAAGGCATGCATTGCGCAGTGTGCGCTCTTTGTCCATTGCTAATCGTCCCGCACATACTGTAGCTCAACACCACAACTTCCCTACTTCCCTCACTTGAATAGGCAGCTTTTCCCTAATTGTGAAGACGGATACAGGTTTCCAGGATGCAGAATACAGCAGACTGTGCCATGGGCACATAACTGGTCAGTCCCACCCAGAGTACTGCACCACAGCTAGGATCCATTATGACAAAAAGGCCAATTAACCATGGATTTTGTATTTTAAAATAATTAGGCCTATGTCTGGGTATTAGTTGCGATTTGTCATTTGAAAAAGTATTTGACTTTGTTTCATTCTAAAACGTAACTATATTTCGGATTTTAATAACCTTTTTTTTAATAATTGTTCGGCGTTTATTGGCAGTCTAGTGTTTGGCCTGTGTCCCACCCACCACCTTACAGGACACACCCTAGTCCTAACTCCAAGTGTTTACTTGGGGTGAACTGCCAGCTCTGCCGATGTTTCCAACTTGCCAAGGCATGCAATGCGCAGTGTGCGCTCTTTGTCCATTGCTAATCGTCACGCACATACTGTAGCTCAACACCACAACTTCCCTACTTCCCTGACTTGAAATGGCAGCTTTTCCCTAATTGTGAAGACCGATACAGGTTTCTTGGATGCAGAATACAGCAGACTGTGCATTGGCACATAACTGGTCAGTCCCACCCAGAGTACTGCGCCAGAGCTAGAAACCATTATGACAAAAAGGCCAATTAACCATAGATTTTGTATTCTAAAATAATTAGGCCTATGTCTGGGTATTAGCTGCGCTTTGTCATTTGAAAAAGTATTTGACTTTGTTTCATTCTAAAACGTAACTATATTTCGGATTTTAATGACCTTTTTTTTAATAATTGTTCAGCGTTTATTGGCAGTCTAGGGTGTGGCCTGTGTCCCACCCACGACCTTACAGGACACACCCTAGTCCTAACTCCAAGTGTTTACTTGGGGTGAACTGCCAGCTTCGCCTATCCAACTGGCCAGAATGGCAAAGCGTTGAGTGCGCTCTTGTTTGACTGCGTTTCATTACAAACGTAACTCTATTTCAGATTTTATTCATCTTTTTTTAATTACAATTTTTGTTTGTCATTTTTGGCAACCTAGGGTGTGGCCTGTGTCCCACCCACCGCCTTACAGGACACACCCTAGTCCTAACTCCAAGTGTTTACTTAGGGTGAACTGCCAGCTCTGCCGATGTTTCCAACTTGCCAAGGCATGCATTGCGCAGTGTGCGCTCTTTGTCCATTGCTAATCGTCCCGCACATACTGTAGCTCAACACCACAACTTCCCTACTTCCCTGACTTGAATAGGCAGCTTTTCCCTAATTGTGAAGACGGATACAGGTTTCCTGGATGCAGAATACAGCAGACTGTGCCATGGGCACATAACTGGTCAGTCCCACCCAGAGTACTGCACCAGAGCTAGGAACCATTATGACAAAAAGGCCAATTAACCATAGATTTTGTGTTTTAAAATAATTAGGCCTATGTCTGGGTATTAGTTGCGATTTGTCATTTGAAAAAGTATTTGACTTTGTTTCATTCTAAAACGTAACTATATTTCAGATTTTAATGACCTTTTTTTTAATAATTGTTCGGCGTTTATTGGCAGTCTAGTGTGTGGCCTGTGTCCCACCCACCACCTTACAGGACACACCCTAGTCCTAACTCCAAGTGTTTACTTCGGGTGAACTGCCAGCTTCGCCTATATATCCAACTGGCCAGAATGGCAAAGCGTTGAGTGCGCATTTATTTGACTGCGTTTCATTACAAACGTAACTATATTTCGGATTGTATTCACCTTTTTTTAATTACAATTGTTGTTTGTCATTTTTTAGCAATCTAGGTTGTGGCCTGTATCCCACACACCACAACCTTACAGGAAACACCCTAGTCCTAACTGCAAGTGTTTACTTGGGGTGAACTGCCAGCTTCGCCTATATATCCAACTGGCCAGGATGGCGAAGCGTTGAGTGCGCTCTTGTTTAACTGCGTTTCATTACAAATGGAACTATATTTCGGATTTTATTCACCTCTTTTTAATTACAATTTTTGTTTGTCATTTTTGGCAACCTAGGGTATGGCCTTTGTCCCACCCACCACCTTACAGGACACACCCTAGTCCTAACTCCAAGTGTTTACTTGGGGTGAACTGCCAGCTCTGCTGATGTTTCCAACTTGCCAAGGCATGCAATGCGCAGTGTGCGTTCTTTGTCCATTGCTAAGCGTCCCGCACATACTGTAGCTCAACACCACAACTTCCCTACTTCCCTGACTTGAAATGGCAGCTTTTCCCTAATTGTGAAGACCGATACAGGTTTCCTGGATCCAGAATACAGCAGACTGTGCATTGGCACATAACTGGTCAGTCCCACCCAGAGAACTGACAGCTTCGCCTATATATCCAACTGGCCAGAATGGCAAAGCGTTGAGTGCGCTCTTGTTTGACTGCGTTTCATTACAAACGTAACTATATTTCGGATTGTATTCACCTTTTTATATTACAATTGTTGTTTGTCATTTTTTAGAAATCTATATATCCAACTGGCCAGAATGGCGAAGCGTTGAGTGTGCTCTTGTTTAACTGCGTTTCATTACAAACGTAACTATATTTCGGATTGTATTCACCTTTTTTAATTACAATTTTTGTTTGTCATTCTTGGCAACCTAGGGTGTGGCCTGTGTCCCACCCACCACCTTACAGGACACACCCTAGTCCTAACTCCAAATGTTTACTTGGGGTGAACTGCCAGCTCTGCTGATGTTTCCAACTTGCCAAGGCATGCAATGCGCAGTGTGCGCTCTTTGTCCATTGCTAATCGTCCCGTACATACTGTAGCTCAACACCACAACTTCCCAACTTCCCTACTTCCCTGACTTGAAATGGCAGCTTTTCCCTAATTGTGAAGACGGATACAGGTTTCCTGGATGCAGACTACAGCAGACTGTGCCATGGGCACATAACTGGTCAGTCCCACCCAGAGTACTGCACCAGAGCTAGGAACCATTATGACAAAAGGGCCAATTAACCATAAATTTTGTATTTTAAAATAATTATATCTGGGTATTAGTTGCGCTTTGTCATTTGAAAATGTGTTTGACTTTGTTTCATTACAAAGGTAACTACATTTTGGATTTTATTTGCCTTTTTTTTAAATAATTGGTTGTCATTTTTTGGCAATCTAGGGTGTGGCCTGTGTCCCACCCACCACCTTACAGGACACACCCTAGTCCTAACTCCAACTGTTTACTTGGGGTGAACTGCCAGCTCTGCTGATGTTTCCAACTTGCCAAGGCATGCAATGCGCAGTGTGCGCTCTTTGTCCATTGCTAATCGTCCCGCACATACTGTAGCTCAACACCACAACTTCCCAACTTCCCTACTTCCCTGACTTAAAATGGCAGCTTTTCCCTAATTGTGAAGACGGATACAGGTTTCCTGGATGCAGACTACAGCAGACTGTGCCATGGGCACATAACTGGTCAGTCCCACCCAGAGTACTGCACCAGAGCTAGGAACCATTATGACAAAAAGGCCAATTAACCATAGATTTTGTATTTTAAAATAATTAGGCCTATGTCTGGGTATTAGTTGCGCTTTGTCATTTGAAAAAGTATTTGTCTTTGTTTCATTATAAAAGGTAACTATATTTCGGATTTTATTGACCTTTTTTTAAATAATTGTTCGGCATTTATTGGCAGTCTAGGGTGTGGCCTGTGTCCCACTCACCACCTTACAGGACACGCCCTAGTCCTAACTCCAAGTGTTTACTTGGGGTGAACTGCCAGCTTCGCCTATATATCCAACTGGCCAGAATGGCAAAGCGTTGAGTGCGCTCTTGTTTAACTGCGTTTCATTACAAATTTAACTATATTTCGGATTTTATTCACCTTTTTTTAATTACAATTTTTGTTTGTCATTTTTGGCAACCTAGGGTGTGGCCTGTGTCCCACCCACCACCTTACAGGACACACCCTAGTCCTAACTCCAAGTGTTTACTTGGGGTGAACTGCCAGCTCTGCTGATGTTTCCAACTTGCCAAGGCATGCAATGCGCAGTGTGCGCTCTTTGTCCATTGCTTATCGTCCCGCACATACTGTAGCTCAACACCACAACTTCCCTACTTCCCTGACTTGAAATGGCAGCTTTTCCCTAATTGTGAAGACCGATACAGGTTTCCTGGATGCAGAATACAGCAGAGTGTGCATTGGCACATAACTGGTCAGTCCCACCCAGAGAACTGCACCAGAGCTAGGAACCATTATGACAAAAAGGCCAATTAACCATAGATTTTGTATTTAAAATAATTAGGCCTATGTCTGGGTATTAGTTGCGCTTTGTCATTTGAAAAAGTATTTGTCTTTGTTTCATTATAAAAGGTAACTATATTTCGGATTTTATTGACCTTTTTTTAAATAATTGTTCGGCATTTATTGGCAGTCTAGGGTGTGGCCTGTGTCCCACTCACCGCCTTACAGGAGACACCCTAGTCCTAACTCCAAGTGTTTACTTGGGGTGAACTGCCAGCTTCGCCTATATATCCAACTGGCCAGAATGGCAAAGCGTTGAGTGCGCTCTTGTTTAACTGCGTTTCATTACAAACGTAACTATATTTTGGATTTTATTCACCTTTTTTTAATTACAATATTTGTTTGTCATTTTTGGCAACCTAGGGTGTGGCCTGTGTCCCACCCACCACCTTACAGGACACACCCTAGTCCTAACTCCAAGTGTTTACTTGGGGTGAACTGCCAGCTCTGCTGATGTTTCCAACTTGCCAAGGCATGCAATGCGCAGTGTGCGCTCTTTGTCCATTGCTAATCGTCCCGCACATACTGTAGCTCAACACCACAACTTCCCTACTTCCCTGACTTGAAATGGCAGCTTTTCCCTAATTGTGAAGACAGATACAGGTTTCCTGGATGCAGACTACAGCAGACTGTGCCATGGGCACATAACTGGTCAGTCCCACCCAGAGTACTGCACCAGAGCTAGGAACCATTATGACAAAAAGGCCATTTAACCATAGATTTTGTATTTTAAAATAATTAAGCCTATGTCTGGGTATTAGTTGCGATTTGTCTTATGAAAAAGTATATGACTTTGTTTCATTCTAAAACGTAACTATATTTCGGATTTTAATGACCTTTTTTTTAATAATTGTTCGGCGTTTATTGGCAGTCTAGTGTGTGGCCTGTGTCCCACCCACCACCTTACAGGACACACCCTAGTCCTAACTCCAAGTGTTTACTTGGGGTGAACTGCCAGCTTCGCCTATATATCCAACTGGCCAGAATGGCAAAGCGTTGTGTGCGCTCTTGTTTGACTGCGTTTCATTACAAATGTAACTATATTTCGGATTGTATTCACCTTTTTTTAATTACAATTGTTGTCTGTCATTTTTTAGCAATCTAGGTTGTGGCCTGTATCCCACCCACCACAACCTTACAGGAAACACCCTAGTCCTAACTGCAAGTGTTTACTTGGGGTGAACTGCCAGCTTCGCCTATATATCCAACTGGCCAGAATGGCGAAGCGTTGAGTGCGCTCTTGTTTAACTGCATTTCATTACAAGCGTAACTATATTTCGGATTTTATTCACCTTTTTTTAATTACAATTTTTGTTTGTCATTTTTGGCAACCTAGGGTGTGCCTGTGTCCCACCCACCACCTTACAGGACACACCCTAGTCCAAACTCCAAATGTTTACTTGGGGTGAACTGCCAGCTCTGGTGATGTTTCCAAGTTGCCAAGGCATGCAAGGCGCAGTGTGCGCTCTTTGTCCATTGCTAATCGTCCCGCACATACTGTAGTTCAACACCACAACTTCCCAACTTCCCTACTTCCCTGACTTGAAATGGCAGCTTTTCCCTAATTGTGAAGACGGATACAGGTTTCCTGGATGCAGACTACAGCAGACTGTGCCATGGGCACATAACTGGTCAGTCCCACCCAGAGTACTGCACCAGAGCTAGGAACCATTATGACAAAAAGGCCAATTAACCATAGATTTTGTATTTTAAAATAATTAGGCCTATGTCTGGGTATTAGTTGCGCTTTGTCATTTGAAAAAGTATTTGTCTTTGTTTCATTATAAAAGGTAACTATATTTCGGATTTTATTGACCTTTTTTAAAATAATTGTTCGGCATTTATTGGCAGTCTAGAGTGTGGCCTGTGTCCCACTCACCACCTTACAGGACACACCCTAGTCCTAACTCCAAGTGTTTACTTGGGGTGAACTGCCAGCTTCGCCTATATATCCAACTGGCCAGAATGGCAAAGCGTTGAGTGCGCTCTTGTTTAACTGCGTTTCATTACAAACGTAACTATATTTTGGATTTTATTCACCTTTTTTTAATTACAATATTTGTTTGTCATTTTTGGCAACCTAGGGTGTGGCCTGTGTCCCACCCACCACCTTACAGGACACACCCTAGTCCTAACTCCAAGTGTTTACTTGGGGTGAACTGCCAGCTCTGCTGATGTTTCCAACTTGCCAAGGCATGCAATGCGCAGTGTGCGCTCTTTGTCCATTGCTAATCGTCCCGCACATACTGTAGCTCAACACCACAACTTCCCTACTTCCCTGACTTGAAATGGCAGCTTTTCCCTAATTGTGAAGACAGATACAGGTTTCCTGGATACAGACTACAGCAGACTGTGCCATGGGCACATAACTGGTCAGTCCCACCCAGAGTACTGCACCAGAGCTAGGAACCATTATGACAAAAAGGCCATTTAACCATAGATTTTGTATTTTAAAATAATTAAGCCTATGTCTGGGTATTAGTTGCGATTTGTCATTTGAAAAAGTATTTGACTTTGTTTCATTCTAAAACATAACTATATTTCGGATTTTAATGACCTTTTTTTTAATAATTGTTCGGCGTTTATTGGCAGTCTAGTGTGTGGCCTGTGTCCCACCCACCACCTTACAGGACACACCCTAGTCCTAACTCCAAGTGTTTACTTGGGGTGAACTGCCAGCTTCGCCTATATATCCAACTGGCCAGAATGGCAAAGCGTTGTGTGCGCTCTTGTTTGACTGCGTTTCATTACAAATGTAACTATATTTCGGATTGTATTCACCTTTTTTTAATTACAATTGTTGTCTGTCATTTTTTAGCAATCTAGGTTGTGGCCTGTATCCCACCCACCACAACCTTACAGGAAACACCCTAGTCCTAACTGCAAGTGTTTACTTGGGGTGAACTGCCAGCTTCGCCTATATATCCAACTGGCCAGAATGGCGAAGCGTTGAGTGCGCTCTTGTTTAACTGCATTTCATTACAAGCGTAACTATATTTCGGATTTTATTCACCTTTTTTTAATTACAATTTTTGTTTGTCATTTTTGGCAACCTAGGGTGTGCCTGTGTCCCACCCACCACCTTACAGGACACACCCTAGTCCTAACTCCAAATGTTTACTTGGGGTGAACTGCCAGCTCTGGTGATGTTTCCAAGTTGCCAAGGCATGCAAGGCGCAGTGTGCGCTCTTTGTCCATTGCTAATCGTCCCGCACATACTGTAGCTCAACACCACAACTTCCCAACTTCCCTGACTTGAAATGGCAGCTTTTCCCTAATTGTGAAGACGGATACAGGTTTCCTGGATGCAGACTACAGCAGACTGTGCCATGGGCAAATAACTGGTCAGTCCCACCCAGAGTACTGCACCAGAGCTAGGAACCATTATGACAAAAAGGCCAATTAACCATAGATTTTGTATTTTAAAATAATTAAGCCTATGTCTGGGTATTAGTTGTGATTTGTCATTTGAAAAAGTATTTGACTTTGTTTCGTTCTAAAACGTAACTATATTTCGGATTTTAATGACCTTTTTTTTAATAGTTGTTCGGCGTTTATTGGCAGTCTAGTGTGTGGCCTGTGTCCCACCCACCACCTTACAGGACACACCCTAGTCCTAACTCCAAGTGTTTACTTGGGGTGAACTGCCAGCTTCGCCTATATATCCAACTGGCCAGAATGGCAAAGCGTTGAGTGCGCTCTTGTTTGACTGCATTTCATTACAAATGTAACTATATTTCGGATTGTATTCACCTTTTTTTAATTACAATTGTTGTCTGTCATTTTTTAGCAATCTAGGTTGTGGCCTGTATCCCACCCACCACAACCTTACAGGAAACACCCTAGTCCTAACTGCAAGTGTTTACTTGGGGTGAACTGCCAGCTTCGCCTATATATCCAACTGGCCAGAATGGCGAAGCGTTGAGTGCGCTCTTGTTTAACTGCATTTCATTACAAGCGTAACTATATTTCGGATTTTATTCACCTTTTTTTAATTACAATTTTTGTTTGTCATTTTTGGCAACCTAGGGTGTGGCCTGTGTCCCACCCACCACCTTACAGGACACACCCTAGTCCTAACTCCAAATGTTTACTTGGGGTGAACTGCCCGCTCTGCTGATGTTTCCAACTTGCCAAGGCATGCAATGCGCAGTGTGCGCTCTTTGTCTATTGCTAATCATCCCGCACATACTGTAGCTCAACACCACAACTTCCCTACTTCCCTGACTTGAAATGGCAGCTTTTCCCTAATTGTGAAGACAGATACAGGTTTCCTGGATGCAGACTACAGAAGACTGTGCCATGGGCACATAACTGGTCAGTCCCACCCAGAGTACTGCACCAGAGCTAGGAACCATTAAAACAAAAAGGCCAATTAACCATAGATTTTGTATTTTAAAATAATTAAGCCTATGTCTGGGTATTAGTTGCGATTTGTCATTTGAAAAAGTATTTGACTTTGTTTCATTCTAAAACGTAACTATATTTCCGATTTTAATGACCTTTTTTTTTTAAATTGTTCGGCGTTTATTGGCAGTCTAGTGTGTGGCCTGTGTCCCACCCACCACCTTACAGGACACACCCTAGTCCTAACTCCAAGTGTTTACTTGGGGTGAACTGCCAGCTTCGCCTATATATCCAACTGGCCAGAATGGCAAAGCGTTGTGTGTGCTCTTGTTTGACTGCGTTTCATTACAAATGTAACTATATTTCGGATTGTATTCACCTTTTTTTAATTACAATTGTTGTCTGTCATTTTTTAGCCATCTAGGTTGTGGCCTGTATCCCACCCACAACAACCTTACAGGAAACACCCTAGTCCTAACTGCAAGTGTTTACTTGGGGTGAACTGCCAGCTTCGCCTATATATCCAACTGGCCAGAATGGCGAAGCGTTGAGTGCGCTCTTGTTTAACTGCATTTCATTACAAGCGTAACTATATTTCGGATTTTATTCACCTTTTTTTAATTACAATTTTTGTTTGTCATTTTTGGCAACCTAGGGTGTGGCCTGTGTCCCACCCACCACCTTACAGGACACACCCTAGTCCTAACTCCAAATGTTTACTTGGGGTGAACTGCCAGCTCTGCTGATGTTTCCAACTTGCCAAGGCATGCAATGCGCAGTGTGCGCTCTTTGTCCATTGCTAATCGTCCGGTACATACTGTAGCTCAACACCACAACTTCCCTGACTTGAAATGGCAGCTTTTCCCTAATTGTGAAGACGGATACAGGTTTCCTGGATGCAGACTACAGCAGACTGTGCCATGGGCACATAACTGGTCAGTCCCACCCAGAGTACTGCACCAGAGCTAGGAACCATTATGACAAAAGGGCCAATTAACCATAGATTTTGTATTTTAAAATAATTATATCTGGGTATTAGTTGCGCTTTGTCATTTGAAAATGTGTTTGACTTTGTTTCATTACAAACGTAACTACATTTTGGATTTTATTTGCCTTTTTTTTTTAAATAATTGGTTGTCATTTTTTGGCAATCTAGGGTGTGGCCTGTGTCCCACCCACCACCTTACAGGACACACCCTAGTCCTAACTCCAACTGTTTACTTGGGGTGAACTGCCAGCTCTGCTGATGTTTCCAACTTGCCAAGGCATGCAATGCGCAGTGTGCGCTCTTTGTCCATTGCTAATCGTCCCGCACATACTGTAGCTCAACACCACAACTTCCCAACTTCCCTACTTCCCTGACTTAAAATGGCAGCTTTTCCCTAATTGTGAAGACGGATACAGGTTTCCTGGATGCAGACTACAGCAGACTGTGCCATGGGCACATAACTGGTCAGTCCCACCCAGAGTACTGCACCAGAGCTAGGAACCATTATGACAAAAAGGCCAATTAACCATAGATTTTGTATTTTAAAATAATTAGGCCTATGTCTGGGTATTAGTTGAGCTTTGTCATTTGAAAAAGTATTTGTCTTTGTTTCATTATAAAAGGTAACTATATTTCGGATTTTATTGACCTTTTTTTAAATAATTGTTCGGCATTTATTGGCAGTCTAGGGTGTGGCCTGTGTCCCACTCACCACTTTACAGGACACACCCTAGTACTAACTCCAAGTGTTTACTTGGGGTGAACTGCCAGCTTCGCCTATATATCCAACTGGCCAGAATGGCAAAGCGTTGAGTGCGCTCTTGTTTAACTGCGTTTCATTTCAAATTTAACTATATTTCGGATTTTATTCACCTTTTTTTAATTACAATTTTTGTTTGTCATTTTTGGCAACCTAGGGTGTGGCCTGTGTCCCACCCACCACCTTACAGGACACACCCTAGTCCTAACTCCAAGTGTTTACTTGGGGTGAACTGCCAGCTCTGCTGATGTTTCCAACTTGCCAAGGCATGCAATGCGCAGTGTGCGCTCTTTGTCCATTGCTTATCGTCCCGCACATACTGTAGCTCAACACCACAACTTCCCTACTTCCCTGACTTGAAATGGCAGCTTTTCCCTAATTGTGAAGACCGATACAGGTTTCCTGGATGCAGAATACAGCAGAGTGTGCATTGGCACATAACTGGTCAGTCCCACCCAGAGAACTGCACCAGAGCTAGGAACCATTATGACAAAAAGGCCAATTAACCATAGATTTTGTATTTAAAATAATTAGGCCTATGTCTGGGTATTAGTTGCGCTTTGTCATTTGAAAAAGTATTTGTCTTTGTTTCATTATAAAAGGTAACTATATTTCAGATTTTATTGACCTTTTTTTAAATAATTGTTCGGCATTTATTGGCAGTCTAGGGTGTGGCCTGTGTCCCACTCACCGCCTTACAGGACACACCCTAGTCCTAACTCCAAGTGTTTACTTGGGGTGAACTGCCAGCTTCGCCTATATATCCAACTGGCCAGAATGGCAAAGCGTTGAGTGCGCTCTTGTTTAACTGCGTTTCATTACAAACGTAACTATATTTTGGATTTTATTCACCTTTTTTTAATTACAATATTTGTTTGTCATTTTTGGCAACCTAGGGTGTGGCCTGTGTCCCACCCACCACCTTACAGGACACACCCTAGTCCTAACTCCAAGTGTTTACTTGGGGTGAACTGCCAGCTTCGCCTATATATCCAACTGGCCAGAATGGCAAAGCGTTGTGTGCGCTCTTGTTTGACTGCATTTCATTACAAATGTAACTATATTTCGGATTGTATTCACCTTTTTTTAATTACAATTGTTGTCTGTCATTTTTTAGCAATGTAGGTTGTGGCCTGTATCCCACCCACCACAACCTTACAGGAAACACCCTAGTCCTAACTGCAAGTGTTTACTTGGGGTGAACTGCCAGCTTCGCCTATATATCCAACTGGCCAGAATGGCGAAGCGTTGAGTGCGCTCTTGTTTAACTGCATTTCATTACAAGCGTAACTATATTTCGGATTTTATTCACCTTTTTTTAAGTACAATTTTTGTTTGTCATTTTTGGCAACCTAGGGTGTGGCCTGTGTCCCACCCACCACCTTACAGGACACACCCTAGTCCTAACTCCAAATGTTTACTTGGGGTGAACTGCCCGCTCTGCTGATGTTTCCAACTTGCCAAGGCATGCAATGCGCAGTGTGCGCTCTTTGTCCATTGCTAATCGTCCCGCACATACTCTAGCTCAACACCACAACTTCCCAACTTCCCTACCTACCTGACTTGAAATGGCAGCTTTTCCCTAATTGTGAAGACGGATACAGGTTTCCTGGATGCAGACTACAGCAGACTGTGCCATGGGCACATAACTGGTCAGTCCCACCCAGAGTACTGCACCAGAGCTAGGAACCATTATGACAAAAAGGCCAATTAACCATAGATTTTGTATTTTAAAATAATTAGGCCTATGTCTGGGTATTAGTTGAGCTTTGTCATTTGAAAAAGTATTTGTCTTTGTTTCATTATAAAAGGTAACTATATTTCGGATTTTATTGACCTTTTTTTAAATAATTGTTCGGCATTTATTGGCAGTCTAGGGTGTGGCCTGTGTCCCACTCACCACTTTACAGGACACACCCTAGTACTAACTCCAAGTGTTTACTTGGGGTGAACTGCCAGCTTCGCCTATATATCCAACTGGCCAGAATGGCAAAGCGTTGAGTGCGCTCTTGTTTAACTGCGTTTCATTACAAATTTAACTATATTTCGGATTTTATTCACCTTTTTTTAATTACAATTTTTGTTTGTCATTTTTGGCAACCTAGGGTGTGGCCTGTGTCCCACCCACCACCTTACAGGACACACCCTAGTCCTAACTCCAAGTGTTTACTTGGGGTGAACTGCCAGCTCTGCTGATGTTTCCAACTTGCCAAGGCATGCAATGCGCAGTGTGCGCTCTTTGTCCATTGCTTATCGTCCCGCACATACTGTAGCTCAACACCACAACTTCCCTACTTCCCTAACTTGAAATGGCAGCTTTTCCCTAATTGTGAAGACCGATACAGGTTTCCTGGATGCAGAATACAGCAGAGTGTGCATTGGCACATAACTGGTCAGTCCCACCCAGAGAACTGCACCAGAGCTAGGAACCATTATGACAAAAAGGCCAATTAACCATAGATTTTGTATTTAAAATAATTAGGCCTATGTCTGGGTATTAGTTGCGCTTTGTCATTTGAAAAAGTATTTGTCTTTGTTTCATTATAAAAGGTAACTATATTTCAGATTTTATTGACCTTTTTTTAAATAATTGTTCGGCATTTATTGGCAGTCTAGGGTGTGGCCTGTGTCCCACTCACCGCCTTACAGGACACACCCTAGTCCTAACTCCAAGTGTTTACTTGGGGTGAACTGCCAGCTTCGCCTATATATCCAACTGGCCAGAATGGCAAAGCGTTGAGTGCGCTCTTGTTTAACTGCGTTTCATTACAAACGTAACTATATTTTGGATTTTATTCACCTTTTTTTAATTACAATATTTGTTTGTCATTTTTGGCAACCTAGGGTGTGGCCTGTGTCCCACCCACCACCTTACAGGACACACCCTAGTCCTAACTCCAAGTGTTTACTTGGGGTGAACTGCCAGCTTCGCCTATATATCCAACTGGCCAGAATGGCAAAGCGTTGTGTGCGCTCTTGTTTGACTGCATTTCATTACAAATGTAACTATATTTCGGATTGTATTCACCTTTTTTTAATTACAATTGTTGTCTGTCATTTTTTAGCAATCTAGGTTGTGGCCTGTATCCCACCCACCACAACCTTACAGGAAACACCCTAGTCCTAACTGCAAGTGTTTACTTGGGGTGAACTGCCAGCTTCGCCTATATATCCAACTGGCCAGAATGGCGAAGCGTTGAGTGCGCTCTTGTTTAACTGCATTTCATTACAAGCGTAACTATATTTCGGATTTTATTCACCTTTTTTTGATTACAATTTTTGTTTGTCATTTTTGGCAACCTAGGGTGTGGCCTGTGTCCCACCCACCACCTTACAGGACACACCCTAGTCCTAACTCCAAATGTTTACTTGGGGTGAACTGCCCGCTCTGCTGATGTTTCCAACTTGCCAAGGCATGCAATGCGCAGTGTGCGCTCTTTGTCCATTGCTAATCGTCCCGCACATACTGTAGCTCAACACCACAACTTCCCAACTTCCCTACCTACCTGACTTGAAATGGCAGCTTTTCCCTAATTGTGAAGACGGATACAGGTTTCCTGGATGCAGACTACAGCAGACTGTGCCATGGGCACATAACTGGTCAGTCCCACCCAGAGTACTGCACCAGAGCTAGGAACCATTATGACAAAAAGGCCAATTAACCATAGATTTTGTATTTTAAAATAATTAGGCCTATGTCTGGGTATTAGTTGAGCTTTGTCATTTGAAAAAGTATTTGTCTTTGTTTCATTATAAAAGGTAACTATATTTCGGATTTTATTGACCTTTTTTTAAATAATTGTTCGGCATTTATTGGCAGTCTAGGGTGTGGCCTGTGTCCCACTCACCACTTTACAGGACACACCCTAGTACTAACTCCAAGTGTTTACTTGGGGTGAACTGCCAGCTTCGCCTATATATCCAACTGGCCAGAATGGCAAAGCGTTGAGTGCGCTCTTGTTTAACTGCGTTTCATTACAAATTTAACTATATTTCGGATTTTATTCACCTTTTTTTAATTACAATTTTTGTTTGTCATTTTTGGCAATCTAGGGTGTGGCCTGTGTCCCACCCACCACCTTACAGGACACACCCTAGTCCTAACTCCAAGTGTTTACTTGGGGTGAACTGCCAGCTCTGCTGATGTTTCCAACTTGCCAAGGCATGCAATGCGCAGTGTGCGCTCTTTGTCCATTGCTTATCGTCCCGCACATACTGTAGCTCAACACCACAACTTCCCTACTTCCCTGACTTGAAATGGCAGCTTTTCCCTAATTGTGAAGACCGATACAGGTTTCCTGGATGCAGAATACAGCAGAGTGTGCATTGGCACATAACTGGTCAGTCCCACCCAGAGAACTGCACCAGAGCTAGGAACCATTATGACAAAAAGGCCAATTAACCATAGATTTTGTATTTAAAATAATTAGGCCTATGTCTGGGTATTAGTTGCGCTTTGTCATTTGAAAAAGTATTTGTCTTTGTTTCATTATAAAAGGTAACTATATTTCAGATTTTATTGACCTTTTTTTAAATAATTGTTCGGCATTTATTGGCAGTCTAGGGTGTGGCCTGTGTCCCACTCACCGCCTTACAGGACACACCCTAGTCCTAACTCCAAGTGTTTACTTGGGGTGAACTGCCAGCTTCGCCTATATATCCAACTGGCCAGAATGGCAAAGCGTTGAGTGCGCTCTTGTTTAACTGCGTTTCATTACAAACGTAACTATATTTTGGATTTTATTCACCTTTTTTTAATTACAATATTTGTTTGTCATTTTTGGCAACCTAGGGTGTGGCCTGTGTCCCACCCACCACCTTACAGGACACACCCTAGTCCTAACTCCAAGTGTTTACTTGGGGTGAACTGCCAGCTTCGCCTATATATCCAACTGGCCAGAATGGCAAAGCATTGTGTGCGCTCTTGTTTGACTGCATTTCATTACAAATGTAACTATATTTCGGATTGTATTCACCTTTTTTTAATTACAATTGTTGTCTGTCATTTTTTAGCAATCTAGGTTGTGGCCTGTATCCCACCCACCACAACCTTACAGGAAACACCCTAGTCCTAACTGCAAGTGTTTACTTGGGGTGAACTGCCAGCTTCGCCTATATATCCAACTGGCCAGAATGGCGAAGCGTTGAGTGCGCTCTTGTTTAACTGCATTTCATTACAAGCGTAACTATATTTCGGATTTTATTCACCTTTTTTTAATTACAATTTTTGTTTGTCATTTTTGGCAACCTAGGGTGTGGCCTGTGTCCCACCCACCACCTTACAGGACACACCCTAGTCCTAACTCCAAATGTTTACTTGGGGTGAACTGCCCGCTCTGCTGATGTTTCCAACTTGCCAAGGCATGCAATGCGCAGTGTGCGCTCTTTGTCCATTGCTAATCGTCCCGCACATACTGTAGCTCAACACCACAACTTCCCAACTTCCCTACCTACCTGACTTGAAATGGCAGCTTTTCCCTAATTGTGAAGACGGATACAGGTTTCCTGGATGCAGACTACAGAAGACTGTGCCATGGGCACATAACTGGTCAGTCCCACCCAGAGTACTGCACCAGAGCTAGGAACCATTATGACAAAAAGGCCAATTAACCATAGATTTTGTATTTTAAAATAATTAAGCCTATGTCTGGGTATTAGTTGCGATTTGTCATTTGAAAAAGTATTTGACTTTGTTTCATTCTAAAACGTAACTATATTTCCGATTTTAATGACCTTTTTTTTTTAAATTGTTCGGCGTTTATTGGCAGTCTAGTGTGTGGCCTGTGTCCCACCCACCACCTTACAGGACACACCCTAGTCCTAACTCCAAGTGTTTACTTGGGGTGAACTGCCAGCTTCGCCTATATATCCAACTGGCCAGAATGGCAAAGCGTTGTGTGTGCTCTTGTTTGACTGCGTTTCATTACAAATGTAACTATATTTCGGATTGTATTCACCTTTTTTTAATTACAATTGTTGTCTGTCATTTTTTAGCAATCTAGGTTGTGGCCTGTATCCCACCCACAACAACCTTACAGGAAACACCCTAGTCCTAACTGCAAGTGTTTACTTGGGGTGAACTGCCAGCTTCGCCTATATATCCAACTGGCCAGAATGGCGAAGCGTTGAGTGCGCTCTTGTTTAACTGCATTTCATTACAAGCGTAACTATATTTCGGTTTTTATTCACCTTTTTTTAATTACAATTTTTGTTTGTCATTTTTGGCAACCTAGGGTGTGGCCTGTGTCCCACCCACCACCTTACAGGACACACCCTAGTCCTAACTCCAAATGTTTACTTGGGGTGAACTGCCAGCTCTGCTGATGTTTCCAACTTGCCAAGGCATGCAATGCGCAGTGTGCGCTCTTTGTCCATTGCTAATCGTCCCGTACATACTGTAGCTCAACACCACAACTTCCCAACTTCCCTACTTCCCTGACTTGAAATGGCAGCTTTTCCCTAATTGTGAAGACGGATACAGGTTTCCTGGATGCAGACTACAGCAGACTGTGCCATGGGCACATGACTGGTCAGTCCCACCCAGAGTACTGCACCAGAGCTAGGAACCATTATGACAAAAGGGCCAATTAACCATAGATTTTGTATTTTAAAATAATTATATCTGGGTATTAGTTGCGCTTTGTCATTTGAAAATGTGTTTGACTTTGTTTCATTACAAAGGTAACTACATTTTGGATTTTATTTGCCTTTTTTTTTAAATAATTGGTTGTCGTTTTTTGGCAGTCTAGGGTGTGGCCTGTGTCCCACTCACCACCTTACAGGACACGCCCTAGTCCTAACTCCAAGTGTTTACTTGGGGTGAACTGCCAGCTTCGCCTATATATCCAACTGGCCAGAATGGCAAAGCGTTGAGTGCGCTCTTGTTTAACTGCGTTTCATTACAAATTTAACTATATTTCAGATTTTATTCACCTTTTTTTAATTACAATTTTTGTTTGTCATTTTTGGCAACCTAGGGTGTGGCCTGTGTCCCACCCACCACCTTACAGGACACACCCTAATCCTAACTCCAAGTGTTTACTTGGGGTGAACTGCCAGCTCTGCTGATGTTTCCAACTTGCCAAGGCATGCAATGCGCAGTGTGCGCTCTTTGTCCATTGCTTATCGTCCCGCACATACTGTAGCTCAACACCACAACTTCCCTACTTCCCTGACTTGAAATGGCAGCTTTTCCCTAATTGTGAAGACCGATACAGGTTTCCTGGATGCAGAATACAGCAGAGTGTGCATTGGCACATAACTGGTCAGTCCCACCCAGAGAACTGCACCAGAGCTAGGAACCATTATGACAAAAAGGCCAATTAACCATAGATTTTGTATTTAAAATAATTAGGCCTATGTCTGGGTATTAGTTGCGCTTTGTCATTTGAAAAAGTATTTGTCTTTGTTTCATTATAAAAGGTAACTATATTTCGGATTTTATTGACCTTTTTTTAAATAATTGTTCGGCATTTATTGGCAGTCTAGGGTGTGGCCTGTGTCCCACTCACCGCCTTACAGGACACACCCTAGTCCTAACTCCAAGTGTTTACTTGGGGTGAACTGCCAGCTCTGCTGATGTTTCCAACTTGCCAAGGCATGCAATGCGCAGTGTGCGCTCTTTGTCCATTGCTAATCGTCCCGCACATACTGTAGCTCAACACCACAACTTCCCTACTTCCCTGACTTGAAATGGCAGCTTTTCCCTAATTGTGAAGACAGATACAGGTTTCCTGGATGCAGACTACAGCAGACTGTGCCATGGGCACATAACTGGTCAGTCCCACCCAGAGTACTGCACCAGAGCTAGGAACCATTATGACAAAAAGGCCAATTAACCATAGATTTTGTATTTTAAAATAATTAGGCCTATGTCTGGGTATTAGTTGCGCTTTGTCATTTGAAAAAGTATTTGTCTTTGTTTCATTATAAAAGGTAACTATATTTCGGATTTTATTGACCTTTTTTTAAATAATTGTTTGGCATTTATTGGCAGTCTAGGGTGTGGCCTGTGTCCCACTCACCGCCTTACAGGACACACCCTAGTCCTAACTCCAAGTGTTTACTTGGGGTGAACTGCCAGCTTCACCTATATGTCCAACTGGCCAGAATGGCAAAGCGTTGAGTGCGCTCTTGTTTAACTGCGTTTCATTACAAACGTAACTATATTTTGGATTTTATTCACCTTTTTTTAATTACAATATTTGTTTGTCATTTTTGGCAACCTAGGGTGTGGCCTGTGTCCCACCCACTACCTTACAGGACACACCCTAGTCCTAACTCCAAGTGTTTACTTGGGGTGAACTGCTAGCTCTGCTGATGTTTCTAACTTGCCAAGGCATGCAATGCGCAGTGTGCGCTCTTTGTCCATTGCTAATCGTCCCGCACATACTGTAGCTCAACACCACAACTTCCCTACTTCCCTGACTTGAAATGGCAGCTTTTCCCTAATTGTGAAGACCGATACAGGTTTCCTGGATGCAGAATACAGCAGAGTGTGCATTGGCACATAACTGGTCAGTCCCACCCAGAGAACTGCACCAGAGCTAGGAACCATTATGACAAAAAGGCCAATTAACCATAGATTTTGTATTTAAAATAATTAGGCCTATGTCTGGGTATTAGTTGCGATTTGTCATTTGAAAAAGTATTTGACTTTGTTTCATTCTAAAACGTAACTATATTTCGGATTTTAATGACCTTTTTTTTAATAATTGTTCGGCGTTTATCGGCAGTCTAGTGTGTGGCCTGTGTCCCACCCACCACCTTACAGGACACACCCTAGTCCTAACTCCAAGTGTTTACTTGCGGTGAACTGCCAGCTTCGCCTATATATCCAACTGGCCAGAATGGCAAAGCGTTGTGTGCGCTCTTGTTTGACTGCGTTTCATTACAAATGTAACTATATTTCGGATTGTATTCACCTTTTTTTAATTACAATTGTTGTCTGTCATTTTTTAGCAATCTAGGTTGTGGCCTGTATCCCACCCACCACAACCTTACAGGAAACACCCTAGTCCTAACTGCAAGTGTTTACTTGGGGTGAACTGCCAGCTTCGCCTATATATCCAACTGGCCAGAATGGCGAAGCGTTGAGTGCGCTCTTGTTTAACTGCATTTCATTACAAGCGTAACTATATTTCGGATTTTATTCACCTTTTTTTAATTACAATTTTTGTTTGTCATTTTTGGCAACCTAGGGTGTGCCTGTGTCCCACCCACCACCTTACAGGACACACCCTAGTCCTAACTCCAAATGTTTACTTGGGGTGAACTGCCAGCTCTGGTGATGTTTCCAAGTTGCCAAGGCATGCAAGGCGCAGTGTGCGCTCTTTGTCCATTGCTAATCGTCCCGCACATACTGTAGTTCAACACAATAACTTCCCAACTTCCCTGACTTGAAATGGCAGCTTTTCCCTAATTGTGAAGACGGATACAGGTTTCCTGGATGCAGACTACAGCAGACTGTGCCATGGGCACATAACTGGTCAGTCCCACCCAGAGTACTGCACCAGAGCTAGGAACCATTATGACAAAAAGGCCATTTAACCATAGATTTTGTATTTTAAAATAATTAAGCCTATGTCTGGGTATTAGTTGCGATTTGTCATTTGAAAAAGTATTTGACTTTGTTTCATTCTAAAACGTAACTATATTTCGGATTTTAATGACCTTTTTTTTAATAATTGTTCGGCGTTTATTGGCAGTCTAGTGTGTGGCCTGTGTCCCACCCACAACGTTACAGGACACACCCTAGTCCTAACTCCAAGTGTTTACTTGGGGTGAACTGCCAGCTTCGCCTATATATCCAACTGGCCAGAATGGCAAAGCGTTGTGTGTGCTCTTGTTTGACTGCGTTTCATTACAAATGTAACTATATTTCGGATTGTATTCACCTTTTTTTAATTACAATTGTTGTCTGTCATTTTTTAGCAATCTAGGTTGTGGCCTGTATCCCACCCACAACAACCTTACAGGAAACACCCTAGTCCTAACTGCAAGTGTTTACTTGGGGTGAACTGCCAGCTTCGCCTATATATCCAACTGGCCAGAATGGCGAAGCGTTGAGTGCGCTCTTGTTTAACTGCATTTCATTACAAGCGTAACTATATTTCGGATTTTATTCACCTTTTTTTAATTACAATTTTTGTTTGTCATTTTTGGCAACCTAGGGTGTGGCCTGTGTCCCACCCACCACCTTACAGGACACACCCTAGTCCTAACTCCAAATGTTTACTTGGGGTGAACTGCCAGCTCTGCTGATGTTTCCAACTTGCCAAGGCATGCAATGCGCAGTGTGCGCTCTTTGTCCATTGCTAATCGTCCCGTACATACTGTAGCTCAACACCACAACTTCCCAACTTCCCTACTTCCCTGACTTGAAATGGCAGCTTTTCCCTAATTGTGAAGACGGATACAGGTTTCCTGGATGCAGACTACAGCAGACTGTGCCATGGGCACATGACTGGTCAGTCCCACCCAGAGTACTGCACCAGAGCTAGGAACCATTATGACAAAAGGGCCAATTAACCATAGATTTTGTATTTTAAAATAATTATATCTGGGTATTAGTTGCGCTTTGTCATTTGAAAATGTGTTTGACTTTGTTTCATAACAAAGGTAACTACATTTTGGATTTTATTTGCCTTTTTTTTAAAATAATTGGTTGTCGTTTTTTGGCAATCTAGGGTGTGGCCTGTGTCCCACCCACCACCTTACAGGACACACCCTAGTCCTAACTCCAACTGTTTACTTGGGGTGAACTGCCAGCTCTGCTGATGTTTCCAACTTGCCAAGGCATGCAATGCGCAGTGTGCGCTCTTTGTCCATTGCTAATCGTCCCGCACATACTGTAGCTCAACACCACAACTTCCCAACTTCCCTACTTCCCTGACTTAAAATGGCAGCTTTTCCCTAATTGTGAAGACGGATACAGGTTTCCTGGATGCAGACTACAGCAGACTGTGCCATGGGCACATAACTGGTCAGTCCCACCCAGAGTACTGCACCAGAGCTAGGAACCATTATGACAAAAAGGCCAATTAACCATAGATTTTGTATTTTAAAATAATTAGGCCTATGTCTGGGTATTAGTTGCGCTTTGTCATTTGAAAAAGTATTTGTCTTTGTTTCATTATAAAAAGTAACTATATTTCGGATTTTATTGACCTTTTTTTAAATAATTGTTCGGCATTTATTGGCAGTCTAGGGTGTGGCCTGTGTCCCACTCACCACCTTACAGGACACGCCCTAGTCCTAACTCCAAGTGTTTACTTGGGGTGAACTGCCAGCTTCGCCTATATATCCAACTGACCAGAATGGCAAAGCGTTGAGTGCGCTCTTGTTTAACTGCGTTTCATTACAAATTTAACTATATTTCGGATTTTATTCACCTTTTTTTAATTACAATTTTTGTTTGTCATTTTTGGCAACCTAGGGTGTGGCCTGTGTCCCACCCACCACCTTACAGGACACACCCTAATCCTAACTCCAAGTGTTTACTTGGGGTGAACTGCCAGCTCTGCTGATGTTTCCAACTTGCCAAGGCATGCAATGCGCAGTGTGCGCTCTTTGTCCATTGCTTATCGTCCCGCACATACTGTAGCTCAACACCACAACTTCCCTACTTCCCTGACTTGAAATGGCAGCTTTTCCCTAATTGTGAAGACCGATACAGGTTTCCTGGATGCAGAATACAGCAGAGTGTGCATTGGCACATAACTGGTCAGTCCCACCCAGAGAACTGCACCAGAGCTAGGAACCATTATGACAAAAAGGCCAATTAACCATAGATTTTGTATTTAAAATAATTAGGCCTATGTCTGGGTATTAGTTGCGCTTTGTCATTTGAAAAAGTATTTGTCTTTGTTTCATTATAAAAGGTAACTATATTTCGGATTTTATTGACCTTTTTTTAAATAATTGTTCGGCATTTATTGGCAGTCTAGGGTGTGGCCTGTGTCCAACTCACCGCCTTACAGGACACACCCTAGTCCTAACTCCAAGTGTTTACTTGGGGTGAACTGCCAGCTCTGCTGATGTTTCCAACTTGCCAAGGCATGCAATGCGCAGTGTGCGCTCTTTGTCCATTGCTAATCGTCCCGCACATACTGTAGCTCAACACCACAACTTCCCTACTTCCCTGACTTGAAATGGCAGCTTTTCCCTAATTGTGAAGACAGATACAGGTTTCCTGGATGCAGACTACAGCAGACTGTGCCATGGGCACATAACTGGTCAGTCCCACCCAGAGTACTGCACCAGAGCTAGGAACCATTATGACAAAAAGGCCAATTAACCATAGATTTTGTATTTTAAAATAATTAGGCCTATGTCTGGGTATTAGTTGCGCTTTGTCATTTGAAAAAGTATTTGTCTTTGTTTCATTATAAAAGGTAACTATATTTCGGATTTTATTGACCTTTTTTTAAATAATTGTTCGGCATTTATTGGCAGTCTAGGGTGTGGCCTGTGTCCCACTCACCGCCTTACAGGACACACCCTAGTCCTAACTCCAAGTGTTTACTTGGGGTGAACTGCCAGCTTCACCTATATGTCCAACTGGCCAGAATGGCAAAGCGTTGAGTGCGCTCTTGTTTAACTGCGTTTCATTACAAACGTAACTATATTTTGGATTTTATTCACCTTTTTTTAATTACAATATTTGTTTGTCATTTTTGGCAACCTAGGGTGTGGCCTGTGTCCCACCCACCACCTTACAGGACACACCCTAGTCCTAACTCCAAGTGTTTACTTGGGGTGAACTGCTAGCTCTGCTGATGTTTCCAACTTGCCAAGGCATGCAATGCGCAGTGTGCGCTCTTTGTCCATTGCTAATCGTCCCGCACATACTGTAGCTCAACACCACAACTTCCATACTTCCCTGACTAGAAATGGCAGCTTTTCCCTAATTGTGAAGACGGATACAGGTTTCCTGGATGCAGACTACAGCAGACTGTGCCATGGGCACATAACTGGTCAGTCCCACCCAGAGTACTGCACCAGAGCTAGGAACCATTATGACAAAAAGGCCAATTAACCATAGATTTTTATTTCAAAATAATTAAGCCTATGTCTGGGTATTAGTTGCGATTTGTCATTTGAAAAAGTATTTGACTTTGTTTCATTCTAAAACGTAACTATATTTCGGATTTTAATGACCTTTTTTTTAATAATTGTTCGGCGTTTATCGGCAGTCTAGTGTGTGGCCTGTGTCCCACCCACCACCTTACAGGACACACCCTAGTCCTAACTCCAAGTGTTTACTTGCGGTGAACTGCCAGCTTCGCCTATATATCCAACTGGCCAGAATGGCAAAGCGTTGTGTGCGCTCTTGTTTGACTGTGTTTCATTACAAATGTAACTATATTTCGGATTGTATTCACCTTTTTTTAATTACAATTGTTGTCTGTCATTTTTTAGCAATCTAGGTTGTGGCCTGTATCCCACCCACCACAACCTTACAGGAAACACCCTAGTCCTAACTGCAAGTGTTTACTTGGGGTGAACTGCCAGCTTCGCCTATATATCCAACTGGCCAGAATGGCGAAGCGTTGAGTGCGCTCTTGTTTAACTGCATTTCATTACAAGCGTAACTATATTTCGGATTTTATTCACCTTTTTTTAATTACAATTTTTGTTTGTCATTTTTGGCAACCTAGGGTGTGCCTGTGTCCCACCCACCACCTTACAGGACACACCCTAGTCCTAACTCCAAATGTTTACTTGGGGTGAACTGCCAGCTCTGGTGATGTTTCCAAGTTGCCAAGGCATGCAAGGCGCAGTGTGCGCTCTTTGTCCATTGCTAATCGTCCCGCACATACTGTAGTTCAACACAATAACTTCCCAACTTCCCTGACTTGAAATGGCAGCTTTTCCCTAATTGTGAAGACGGATACAGGTTTCCTGGATGCAGACTACAGCAGACTGTGCCATGGGCACATAACTGGTCAGTCCCACCCAGAGTACTGCACCAGAGCTAGGAACCATTATGACAAAAAGGCCAATTAACCATAGATTTTGTATTTTAAAATAATTAGGCCTATGTCTGGGTATTAGTTGCGCTTTGTCATTTGAAAAAGTATTTGTCTTTGTTTCATTATAAAAGGTAACTATATTTCGGATTTTATTGACCTTTTTTTAAATAATTGTTCGGCATTTATTGGCAGTCTAGGGTGTGGCCTGTGTCCCACTCATCACCTTACAGGACACACCCTAGTCCTAACTCCAAGTGTTTACTTGGGGTGAACTGCCAGCTTCGCCTATATATCCAACTGACTAGAATGGCAAAGCGTTGAGTGCGCTCTTGTTTAACTGCGTTTCATTACAAACGTAACTATATTTTGGATTTTATTCACCTTTTTTTAATTACAATATTTGTTTGTCATTTTTGGCAACCTAGGGTGTGGCCTGTGTCCCACCCACCACCTTACAGGACACACCCTAGTCCTAACTCCAAGTGTTTACTTGGGGTGAACTGCCAGCTCTGCTGATGTTTCCAACTTGCCAAGGCATGCAATGCGCAGTGTGCGCTCTTTGTCCATTGCTAATCGTCCCGCACATACTGTAGCTCAACACCACAACTTCCCTACTTCCCTGACTTGAAATGGCAGCTTTTCCCTAATTGTGAAGACAGATACAGGTTTCCTAGATGCAGACTACAGCAGACTGTGCCATGGGCACATAACTGGTCAGTCCCACCCAGAGTACTGCACCAGAGCTAGGAACCATTATGACAAAAAGGCCATTTAACCATAGATTTTGTATTTTAAAATAATTAAGCCTATGTCTGGGTATTAGTTGCGATTTGTCATTTGAAAAAGTATTTGACTTTGTTTCATTCTAAAACGTAACTATATTTCGGATTTTAATGACCTTTTTTTTAATAATTGTTCGGCGTTTATTGGCAGTCTAGTGTGTGGCCTGTGTCCCACCCACAACGTTACAGGACACACCCTAGTCCTAACTCCAAGTGTTTACTTGAGGTGAACTGCCAGCTTCGCCTATATATCCAACTGGCCAGAATGGCAAAGCGTTGTGTGCGCTCTTGTTTGACTGCGTTTCATTACAAATGTAACTATATTTCGGATTGTATTCACCTTTTTTTAATTACAATTGTTGTCTGTCATTTTTTAGCAATCTAGGTTGTGGCCTGTATCCCACCCACCACAACCTTACAGGAAACACCCTAGTCCTAACTGCAAGTGTTTACTTGGGGTGAACTGCCAGCTTCGCCTATATATCCAACTGGCCAGAATGGCGAAGCGTTGAGTGCGCTCTTGTTTAACTGCATTTCATTACAAGCGTAACTATATTTCGGATTTTATTCACCTTTTTTAATTACAATTTTTGTTTGTCATTTTTGGCAACCTAGGGTGTGGCCTGTGTCCCACCCACCACCTTACAGGACACACCCTAGTCCTAACTCCAAATGTTTACTTGGGGTGAACTGCCAGCTCTGCTGATGTTTCCAACTTGCCAAGGCATGCAATGCGCAGTGTGCGCTCTTTGTCCATTGCTAATCGTCCCGCACATACTGTAGCTCAACACCACAACTTCCCAACTTCCCCACCTACCTGACTTGAAATGGCAGCTTTTCCCTAATTGTGAAGACGGATACAGGTTTCCTGGATGCAGACTACAGCAGACTGTGCCATGGGCACATAACTGGTCAGTCCCACCCAGAGTACTGCACCAGAGCTAGGAACCATTATGACAAAAAGGCCAATTAACCATAGATTTTGTATTTTAAAATAATTAGGCCTATGTCTGGGTATTAGTTGCGCTTTGTCATTTGAAAAAGTATTTGTCTTTGTTTCATTATAAAAGGTAACTATATTTCAGATTTTTTTGACCTTTTTTTAAATAATTGTTCGGCATTTATTGGCAGTCTAGGGTGTGGCCTGTGTCCCACTCACCACCTTACAGGACACACCCTAGTCCTAACTCCAAGTGTTTACTTGGGGTGAACTGCCAGCTTCGCCTATATATCCAACTGGCCAGAATGGCAAAGCGTTGAGTGCGCTCTTGTTTAACTGCGTTTCATTACAAACGTAACTATATTTCGGATTTTATTCACCTTTTTTTAATTACAATATTTGTTTGTCATTTTTGGCAACCTAGGGTGTGGCCTGTGTCCCACCCACCACCTTACAGGACACACCCTAGTCCTAACTCCAAGTGTTTACTTGGGGTGAACTGCCAGCTCTGCTGATGCTTCCAACTTGCCAAGGCATGCAATGCGCAGTGTGCACTCTTTGTCTATTGCTAATCGTCCCGCACATAATGTAGCTCAACACCACAACTTCCCTACTTCCCTGACTTGAAATGGCAGCTTTTCCCTAATTGTGAAGACAGATACAGGTTTCCTGGATGCAGACTACAGAAGACTGTGCCATGGCCACATAACTGGTCAGTCCCACCCAGAGTACTGCACCAGAGCTAGGAACCATTATGACAAAAAGGCCAATTAACCATAGATTTTGTATTTTAACATAATTAAGCCTATGTCTGGGTATTAGTTGCGATTTGTCATTTGAAAAAGTATTTGACTTTGTTTCATTCTAAAACGTAACTATATTTCCGATTTTAATGACCTTTTTTTTTAAAATTGTTCGGCGTTTATTGGCAGTCTAGTGTGTGGCCTGTGTCCCACCCACCACCTTACAGGACACACCCTAGTCCTAACTCCAAGTGTTTACTTGGGGTGAACTGCCAGCTTCGCCTATATATCCAACTGGCCAGAATGGCAAAGCGTTGTGTGTGCTCTTGTTTGACTGCGTTTCATTACAAATGTAACTATATTTCGGATTGTATTCACCTTTTTTTAATTACAATTGTTGTCTGTCATTTTTTAGCAATCTAGGTTGTGGCCTGTATCCCACCCACAACAACCTTACAGGAAACACCCTAGTCCTAACTGCAAGTGTTTACTTGGGGTGAACTGCCAGCTTCGCCTATATATCCAACTGGCCAGAATGGCGAAGCGTTGAGTGCGCTCTTGTTTAACTGCATTTCATTACAAGCGTAACTATATTTCGGATTTTATTCACCTTTTTTTAATTACAATTTTTGTTTGTCATTTTTGGCAACCTAGGGTGTGGCCTGTGTCCCACCCACCACCTTACAGGACACACCCTAGTCCTAACTCCAAATGTTTACTTGGGGTGAACTGCCAGCTCTGCTGATGTTTCCAACTTGCCAAGGCATGCAATGCGCAGTGTGCGCTCTTTGTCCATTGCTAATCGTCCCATACATACTGTAGCTCAACACCACAACTTCCCAACTTCCCTACTTCCCTGACTTGAAATGGCAGCTTTTCCCTAATTGTGAAGACCGATACAGGTTTCCTGGATGCAGAATACAGCAGAGTGTGCATTGGCACATAACTGGTCAGTCCCACCCAGAGAACTGCACCAGAGCTAGGAACCATTATGACAAAAAGGCCAATTAACCATAGATTTTGTATTTTAAAATAATTAGGCCTATGTCTGGGTATTAGTTGCGCTTTGTCATTTGAAAAAGTATTTGTCTTTGTTTCATTATAAAAGGTAACTATATTTCGGATTTTATTGACCTTTTTTTAAATAATTGTTCGGCATTTATTGGCAGTCTAGGGTGTGGCCTGTGTCCCACTCACCGCCTTACAGGACACACCCTAGTCCTAACTCCAAGTGTTTACTTGGGGTGAACTGCCAGCTTCGCCTATATGTCCAACTGGCCAGAATGGCAAAGCGTTGAGTGCGCTCTTGTTTAACTGCGTTTCATTACAAACGTAACTATATTTTGGATTTTATTCACCTTTTTTTAATTACAATATTTGTTTGTCATTTTTGGCAACCTAGGGTGTGGCCTGTGTCCCACCCACCACCTTACAGGACACACCCTAGTCCTAACTCCAAGTGTTTACTTGGGGTGAACTGCCAGCTCTGCTGATGTTTCCAACTTGCCAAGGCATGCAATGCGCAGTGTGCGCTCTTTGTCCATTGCTAATCGTCCCGCACATACTGTAGCTCAACACCACAACTTCCCTACTTCCCTGACTTGAAATGGCAGCTTTTCCCTAATTGTGAAGACAGATACAGGTTTCCTGGATGCAGACTACAGCAGACTGTGCCATGGGCACATAACTGGTCAGTCCCACCCAGAGTACTGCACCAGAGCTAGGAACCATTATGACAAAAAGGCCAATTAACCATAGATTTTGTATTTTAAAATAATTAGGCCTATGTCTGGGTATTAGTTGCCCTTTGTCATTTGAAAAAGTATTTGTCTTTGTTTCATTATAAAAGGTAACTATATTTTGGATTTTATTGACCTTTTTTTTAATAATTGTTTGGCATTTATTGGCAGTCTAGGGTGTGGCCTGTGTCCCACTCACCACCTTACAGGACACGCCCTAGTCCTAACTCCAAGTGTTTACTTGGGGTGAACTGCCAGCTTCGCCTATATATCCAACTGGCCAGAATGGCAAAGCGTTGAGTGCGCTCTTGTTTAACTGCGTTTCATTACAAACATAACTATATTTTGGATTTTATTCACCTTTTTTTAATTACAATTTTTGTTTGTCATTTTTGGCAACCTAGGGTGTGGCCTGTGTCCCACCACCTTACAGGACACACCCTAGTCCTAACTCCAAGTGTTTACTTGGGGTGAACTGCCAGCTCTGCTGATGTTTCCAACTTGCCAAGGCATGCAATGCGCAGTGTGCGCTCTTTGTCCATTGCTAATCGTCCCGCACATACTGTAGCTCAACACCACAACTTCCCTACTTCCCTGACTTGAAATGGCAGCTTTTCCCTAATTGTGAAGACGGATACAGGTTTCCTGGATGCAGACTACAGCAGACTGTGCCATGGGCACATAACTGGTCAGTCCCACCCAGAGTACTGCACCAGAGCTAGGAACCATTATGACAAAAAGGCCAATTAACCATAAATTTTTATTTCAAAATAATTAAGCCTATGTCTGGGTATTAGTTGCGATTTGTCATTTGAAAAAGTATTTGACTTTGTTTCATTCTAAAACGTAACTATATTTCGGATTTTAATGACCTTTTTTTTAATAATTGTTCGGCGTTTATTGGCAGTCTAGTGTGTGGCCTGTGTCCCACCCACCACCTTACAGGACACACCCTAGTCCTAACTCCAAGTGTTTACTTGGGGTGAACTGCCAGCTTCGCCTATATATCCAACTGGCCAGAATGGCAAAGCGTTGTGTGCGCTCTTGTTTGACTGCGTTTCATTACAAATGTAACTATATTTCGGATTGTATTCACCTTTTTTTAATTACAATTGTTGTCTGTCATTTTTTAGCAATCTAGGTTGTGGCCTGTATCCCACCCACCACAACCTTACAGGAAACACCCTAGTCCTAACTGCAAGTGTTTACTTGGGGTGAACTGCCAGCTTCGCCTATATATCCAACTGGCCAGAATGGCGAAGCGTTGAGTGCGCTCTTGTTTAACTGCATTTCATTACAAGCGTAACTATATTTCGGATTTTATTCACCTTTTTTAATTACAATTTTTGTTTGTCATTTTTGGCAACCTAGGGTGTGGCCTGTGTCCCACCCACCACCTTACAGGACACACCCTAGTCCTAACTCCAAATGTTTACTTGGGGTGAACTGCCAGCTCTGCTGATGTTTCCAACTTGCCAAGGCATGCAATGCGCAGTGTGCGCTCTTTGTCCATTGCTAATCGTCCCGCACATACTGTAGCTCAACACCACAACTTCCCAACTTCCCCACCTACCTGACTTGAAATGGCAGCTTTTCCCTAATTGTGAAGACGGATACAGGTTTCCTGGATGCAGACTACAGCAGACTGTGCCATGGGCACATAACTGGTCAGTCCCACCCAGAGTACTGCACCAGAGCTAGGAACCATTATGACAAAAAGGCCAATTAACCATAGATTTTGTATTTTAAAATAATTAGGCCTATGTCTGGGTATTAGTTGCGCTTTGTCATTTGAAAAAGTATTTGTCTTTGTTTCATTATAAAAGGTAACTATATTTCAGATTTTTTTGACCTTTTTTTAAATAATTGTTCGGCATTTATTGGCAGTCTAGGGTGTGGCCTGTGTCCCACTCACCACCTTACAGGACACACCCTAGTCCTAACTCCAAGTGTTTACTTGGGGTGAACTGCCAGCTTCGCCTATATATCCAACTGGCCAGAATGGCAAAGCGTTGAGTGCGCTCTTGTTTAACTGCGTTTCATTACAAACGTAACTATATTTCGGATTTTATTCACCTTTTTTTAATTACAATATTTGTTTGTCATTTTTGGCAACCTAGGGTGTGGCCTGTGTCCCACCCACCACCTTACAGGACACACCCTAGTCCTAACTCCAAGTGTTTACTTGGGGTGAACTGCCAGCTCTGCTGATGCTTCCAACTTGCCAAGGCATGCAATGCGCAGTGTGCACTCTTTGTCTATTGCTAATCGTCCCGCACATAATGTAGCTCAACACCACAACTTCCCTACTTCCCTGACTTGAAATGGCAGCTTTTCCCTAATTGTGAAGACAGATACAGGTTTCCTGGATGCAGACTACAGAAGACTGTGCCATGGCCACATAACTGGTCAGTCCCACCCAGAGTACTGCACCAGAGCTAGGAACCATTATGACAAAAAGGCCAATTAACCATAGATTTTGTATTTTAACATAATTAAGCCTATGTCTGGGTATTAGTTGCGATTTGTCATTTGAAAAAGTATTTGACTTTGTTTCATTCTAAAACGTAACTATATTTCCGATTTTAATGACCTTTTTTTTTAAAATTGTTCGGCGTTTATTGGCAGTCTAGTGTGTGGCCTGTGTCCCACCCACCACCTTACAGGACACACCCTAGTCCTAACTCCAAGTGTTTACTTGGGGTGAACTGCCAGCTTCGCCTATATATCCAACTGGCCAGAATGGCAAAGCGTTGTGTGTGCTCTTGTTTGACTGCGTTTCATTACAAATGTAACTATATTTCGGATTGTATTCACCTTTTTTTAATTACAATTGTTGTCTGTCATTTTTTAGCAATCTAGGTTGTGGCCTGTATCCCACCCACAACAACCTTACAGGAAACACCCTAGTCCTAACTGCAAGTGTTTACTTGGGGTGAACTGCCAGCTTCGCCTATATATCCAACTGGCCAGAATGGCGAAGCGTTGAGTGCGCTCTTGTTTAACTGCATTTCATTACAAGCGTAACTATATTTCGGATTTTATTCACCTTTTTTTAATTACAATTTTTGTTTGTCATTTTTGGCAACCTAGGGTGTGGCCTGTGTCCCACCCACCACCTTACAGGACACACCCTAGTCCTAACTCCAAATGTTTACTTGGGGTGAACTGCCAGCTCTGCTGATGTTTCCAACTTGCCAAGGCATGCAATGCGCAGTGTGCGCTCTTTGTCCATTGCTAATCGTCCCATACATACTGTAGCTCAACACCACAACTTCCCAACTTCCCTACTTCCCTGACTTGAAATGGCAGCTTTTCCCTAATTGTGAAGACCGATACAGGTTTCCTGGATGCAGAATACAGCAGAGTGTGCATTGGCACATAACTGGTCAGTCCCACCCAGAGAACTGCACCAGAGCTAGGAACCATTATGACAAAAAGGCCAATTAACCATAGATTTTGTATTTTAAAATAATTAGGCCTATGTCTGGGTATTAGTTGCGCTTTGTCATTTGAAAAAGTATTTGTCTTTGTTTCATTATAAAAGGTAACTATATTTCGGATTTTATTGACCTTTTTTTAAATAATTGTTCGGCATTTATTGGCAGTCTAGGGTGTGGCCTGTGTCCCACTCACCGCCTTACAGGACACACCCTAGTCCTAACTCCAAGTGTTTACTTGGGGTGAACTGCCAGCTTCGCCTATATGTCCAACTGGCCAGAATGGCAAAGCGTTGAGTGCGCTCTTGTTTAACTGCGTTTCATTACAAACGTAACTATATTTTGGATTTTATTCACCTTTTTTTAATTACAATATTTGTTTGTCATTTTTGGCAACCTAGGGTGTGGCCTGTGTCCCACCCACCACCTTACAGGACACACCCTAGTCCTAACTCCAAGTGTTTACTTGGGGTGAACTGCCAGCTCTGCTGATGTTTCCAACTTGCCAAGGCATGCAATGCGCAGTGTGCGCTCTTTGTCCATTGCTAATCGTCCCGCACATACTGTAGCTCAACACCACAACTTCCCTACTTCCCTGACTTGAAATGGCAGCTTTTCCCTAATTGTGAAGACAGATACAGGTTTCCTGGATGCAGACTACAGCAGACTGTGCCATGGGCACATAACTGGTCAGTCCCACCCAGAGTACTGCACCAGAGCTAGGAACCATTATGACAAAAAGGCCAATTAACCATAGATTTTGTATTTTAAAATAATTAGGCCTATGTCTGGGTATTAGTTGCCCTTTGTCATTTGAAAAAGTATTTGTCTTTGTTTCATTATAAAAGGTAACTATATTTTGGATTTTATTGACCTTTTTTTTAATAATTGTTTGGCATTTATTGGCAGTCTAGGGTGTGGCCTGTGTCCCACTCACCACCTTACAGGACACGCCCTAGTCCTAACTCCAAGTGTTTACTTGGGGTGAACTGCCAGCTTCGCCTATATATCCAACTGGCCAGAATGGCAAAGCGTTGAGTGCGCTCTTGTTTAACTGCGTTTCATTACAAACATAACTATATTTTGGATTTTATTCACCTTTTTTTAATTACAATTTTTGTTTGTCATTTTTGGCAACCTAGGGTGTGGCCTGTGTCCCACCACCTTACAGGACACACCCTAGTCCTAACTCCAAGTGTTTACTTGGGGTGAACTGCCAGCTCTGCTGATGTTTCCAACTTGCCAAGGCATGCAATGCGCAGTGTGCGCTCTTTGTCCATTGCTAATCGTCCCGCACATACTGTAGCTCAACACCACAACTTCCCTACTTCCCTGACTTGAAATGGCAGCTTTTCCCTAATTGTGAAGACAGATACAGGTTTCCTGGATGCAGACTACAGCAGACTGTGCCATGGGCACATAACTGGTCAGTCCCACCCAGAGTACTGCACCAGAGCTAGGAACCATTATGACAAAAAGGCCAATTAACCATAGATTTTGTATTTTAAAATAATTAGGCCTATGTCTGGGTATTAGTTGCCCTTTGTCATTTGAAAAAGTATTTGTCTTTGTTTCATTATAAAAGGTAACTATATTTTGGATTTTATTGACCTTTTTTTTAATAATTGTTTGGCATTTATTGGCAGTCTAGGGTGTGGCCTGTGTCCCACTCACCACCTTACAGGACACGCCCTAGTCCTAACTCCAAGTGTTTACTTGGGGTGAACTGCCAGCTTCGCCTATATATCCAACTGGCCAGAATGGCAAAGCGTTGAGTGCGCTCTTGTTTAACTGCGTTTCATTACAAACATAACTATATTTTGGATTTTATTCACCTTTTTTTAATTACAATTTTTGTTTGTCATTTTTGGCAACCTAGGGTGTGGCCTGTGTCCCACCACCTTACAGGACACACCCTAGTCCTAACTCCAAGTGTTTACTTGGGGTGAACTGCCAGCTCTGCTGATGTTTCCAACTTGCCAAGGCATGCAATGCGCAGTGTGCGCTCTTTGTCCATTGCTAATCGTCCCGCACATACTGTAGCTCAACACCACAACTTCCCTACTTCCCTGACTTGAAATGGCAGCTTTTCCCTAATTGTGAAGACGGATACAGGTTTCCTGGATGCAGACTACAGCAGACTGTGCCATGGGCACATAACTGGTCAGTCCCACCCAGAGTACTGCACCAGAGCTAGGAACCATTATGACAAAAAGGCCAATTAACCATAGATTTTTATTTCAAAATAATTAAGCCTATGTCTGGGTATTAGTTGCGATTTGTCATTTGAAAAAGTATTTGACTTTGTTTCATTCTAAAACGTAACTATATTTCGGATTTTAATGACCTTTTTTTTAATAATTGTTCGGCGTTTATTGGCAGTCTAGTGTGTGGCCTGTGTCCCACCCACCACCTTACAGGACACACCCTAGTCCTAACTCCAAGTGTTTACTTGGGGTGAACTGCCAGCTTCGCCTATATATCCAACTGGCCAGAATGGCAAAGCGTTGTGTGCGCTCTTGTTTGACTGCGTTTCATTACAAATGTAACTATATTTCGGATTGTATTCACCTTTTTTTAATTACAATTGTTGTCTGTCATTTTTTAGCAATCTAGGTTGTGGCCTGTATCCCACCCACCACAACCTTACAGGAAACACCCTAGTCCTAACTGCAAGTGTTTACTTGGGGTGAACTGCCAGCTTTGCCTATATATCCAACTGGCCAGAATGGCGAAGCGTTGAGTGCGCTCTTGTTTAACTGCATTTCATTACAAGCGTAACTATATTTCGGATTTTATTCACCTTTCTTTAATTACAATTTTTGTTTGTCATTTTTGGCAACCTAGGGTGTGCCTGTGTCCCACCCACCACCTTACAGGACACACCCTAGTCCTAACTCCAAATGTTTACTTGGGGTGAACTGCCAGCTCTGGTGATGTTTCCAAGTTGCCAAGGCATGCAAGGCGCAGTGTGCGCTCTTTGTCCATTGCTAATCGTCCCGCACATACTGTAGCTCAACACCACAACTTCCCTACTTCCCTGACTTGAAATGGCAGCTTTTCCCTAATTGTGAAGACAGATACAGGTTTCCTGGATGCAGACTACAGCAGACTGTGCCATGGGCACATAACTGGTCAGTCCCACCCAGAGTACTGCACCAGAGCTAGGAACCATTATGACAAAAAGGCCATTTAACCATAGATTTTGTATTTTAAAATAATTAAGCCTATGTCTGGGTATTAGTTGCGATTTGTCATTTGAAAAAGTATTTGACTTTGTTTCATTCTAAAACGTAACTATATTTCGGATTTTAATGACCTTTTTTTTAATAATTGTTCGGCGTTTATTGGCAGTCTAGTGTGTGGCCTGTGTCCCACCCACAACGTTACAGGACACACCCTAGTCCTAACTCCAAGTGTTTGCTTGGGGTGAACTGCCAGCTTCGCCTATATATCCAACTGGCCAGAATGGCAAAGCGTTGAGTGCGCTCTTGTTTAACTGCGTTTCATTACAAACATAACTATATTTTGGATTTTATTCACCTTTTTTTAATTACAATTTTTGTTTGTCATTTTTGGCAACCTAGGGTGTGGCCTGTGTCCCACCACCTTACAGGACACACCCTAGTCCTAACTCCAAGTGTTTACTTGGGGTGAACTGCCAGCTCTGCTGATGTTTCCAACTTGCCAAGGCATGCAATGCGCAGTGTGCGCTCTTTGTCCATTGCTAATCGTCCCGCACATACTGTAGCTCAACACCACAACTTCCCTACTTCCCTGACTTGAAATGGCAGCTTTTCCCTAATTGTGAAGACGGATACAGGTTTCCTGGATGCAGACTACAGCAGACTGTGCCATGGGCACATAACTGGTCAGTCATACCCAGAGTACTGCACCAGAGCTAGGAACCATTATGACAAAAAGGCCAATTAACCATAGATTTTTATTTCAAAATAATTAAGCCTATGTCTGGGTATTAGTTGCGATTTGTCATTTGAAAAAGTATTTGACTTTGTTTCATTCTAAAACGTAACTATATTTCCGATTTTAATGACCTTTTTTTTAATAATTGTTCGGCGTTTATTGGCAGTCTAGTGTGTGGCCTGTGTCCCACCCACCACCTTACAGGACACACCCTAGTCCTAACTCCAAGTGTTTACTTGGGGTGAACTGCCAGCTTCGCCTATATATCCAACTGGCCAGAATGGCAAAGCGTTGTGTGCGCTCTTGTTTGACTGCGTTTCATTACAAATGTAACTATATTTCGGATTGTATTCACCTTTTTTTAATTACAATTGTTGTCTGTCATTTTTTAGCAATCTAGGTTGTGGCCTGTATCCCACCCACCACAACCTTACAGGAAACACCCTAGTCCTAACTGCAAGTGTTTACTTGGGGTGAACTGCCAGCTTTGCCTATATATCCAACTGGCCAGAATGGCGAAGCGTTGAGTGCGCTCTTGTTTAACTGCATTTCATTACAAGCGTAACTATATTTCGGATTTTATTCACCTTTTTTAATTACAATTTTTGTTTGTCATTTTTGGCAACCTAGGGTGTGCCTGTGTCCCACCCACCACCTTACAGGACACACCCTAGTCCTAACTCCAAATGTTTACTTGGGGTGAACTGCCAGCTCTGGTGATGTTTCCAAGTTGCCAAGGCATGCAAGGCGCAGTGTGCGCTCTTTGTCCATTGCTAATCGTCCCGCACATACTGTAGTTCAACACCACAACTTCCCAACTTCCCTACTGTCCTGACTTGAAATGGCAGCTTTTCCCTAATTGTGAAGACGGATACAGGTTTCCTGGATGCAGACTACAGCAGACTGTGCCATGGGCACATAACTGGTCAGTCCCACCCAGAGTACTGCACCAGAGCTAGGAACCATTATGACAAAAAGGCCAATTAACCATAGATTTTGTATTTTAAAATAATTAGGCCTATGTCTGGGTATTAGTTGCGCTTTGTCATTTGAAAAAGTATTTGTCTTTGTTTCATTATAAAAGGTAACTATATTTCGGATTTTATTGACCTTTTTTTAAATAATTGTTCGGCATTTATTGGCAGTCTAGGGTGTGGCCTGTGTCCCACTCACCACCTTACAGGACACACCCTAGTCCTAACTCCAAGTGTTTACTTGGGGTGAACTGCCAGCTTCGCCTATATATCCAACTGGCCAGAATGGCAAAGCGTTGAGTGCGCTCTTGTTTAACTGCGTTTCATTACAAACGTAACTATATTTTGGATTTTATTCACCTTTTTTTAATTACAATATTTGTTTGTCATTTTTGGCAACCTAGGGTGTGGCCTGTGTCCCACCCACCACCTTACAGGACACACCCTAGTCCTAACTCCAAGTGTTTACTTGGGGTGAACTGCCAGCTCTGCTGATGTTTCCAACTTGCCAAGGCATGCAATGCGCAGTGTGCGCTCTTTGTCCATTGCTAATCGTCCCGCACATACTGTAGCTCAACACCACAACTTCCCTACTTCCCTGACTTGAAATGGCAGCTTTTCCCTAATTGTGAAGACAGATACAGGTTTCCTGGATGCAGACTACAGCAGACTGTGCCATGGGCACATAACTGGTCAGTCCCACCCAGAGTACTGCACCAGAGCTAGGAACCATTATGACAAAAAGGCCATTTAACCATAGATTTTGTATTTTAAAATAATTAAGCCTATGTCTGGGTATTAGTTGCGATTTGTCATTTGAAAAAGTATTTGACTTTGTTTCATTCTAAAACGTAACTATATTTCGGATTTTAATGACCTTTTTTTTAATAATTGTTCGGCGTTTATTGGCAGTCTAGTGTGTGGCCTGTGTCCCACCCACAACGTTACAGGACACACCCTAGTCCTAACTCCAAGTGTTTGCTTGGGGTGAACTGCCAGCTTCGCCTATATATCCAACTGGCCAGAATGGCAAAGCGTTGTGTGCGCTCTTGTTTGACTGCATTTCATTACAAATGTAACTATATTTCGGATTGTATTCACCTTTTTTTAATTACAATTGTTGTCTGTCAGTTTTTAGCAATCTAGGTTGTGGCCTGTATCCCACCCACCACAACCTTACAGGAAACACCCTAGTCCTAACTGCAAGTGTTTACTTGGGGTGAACTGCCAGCTTCGCCTATATATCCAACTGGCCAGAATGGCGAAGCGTTGAGTGCGCTCTTGTTTAACTGCATTTCATTACAAGCGTAACTATATTTCGGATTTTATTCACCTTTTTTTAATTATAATTTTTGTTTGTCATTTTTGGCAACCTAGGGTGTGGCCTGTGTCCCACCCACCACCTTACAGGACACACCCTAGTCCTAACTCCAAATGTTTACTTGGGGTGAACTGCCCGCTCTGCTGATGTTTCCAACTTGCCAAGGCATGCAATGCGCAGTGTGCGCTCTTTGTCCATTGCTAATCGTCCCGCACATACTGTAGCTCAACACCACAACTTCCCAACTTCCCCACCTACCTGACTTGAAATGGCAGCTTTTCCCTAATTGTGAAGACGGATACAGGTTTCCTGGATGCAGACTACAGCAGACTGTGCCATGGGCACATAACTGGTCAGTCCCACCCAGAGTACTGCACCAGAGCTAGGAACCATTATGACAAAAAGGCCAATTAACCATAGATTTTGTATTTTAAAATAATTAGGTCTATGTCTGGGTATTAGTTGCGCTTTGTCATTTGAAAAAGTATTTGTCTTTGTTTCATTATAAAAGGTAACTATATTTCGGATTTTATTGACCTTTTTTTAAATAATTGTTCGGCATTTATTGGCAGTCTAGGGTGTGGCCTGTGTCCCACTCACCACCTTACAGGACACACCCTAGTCCTAACTCCAAGTGTTTACTTGGGGTGAACTGCCAGCTTCGCCTATATATCCAACTGGCCAGAATGGCAAAGCGTTGAGTGCGCTCTTGTTTAACTGCGTTTCATTACAAACGTAACTATATTTCGGATTTTATTCACCTTTTTTTAATTACAATATTTGTTTGTCATTTTTGGCAACCTAGGGTGTGGCCTGTGTCCCACCCACCACCTTACAGGACACACCCTAGTCCTAACTCCAAGTGTTTACTTGGGGTGAACTGCCAGCTCTGCTGATGCTTCCAACTTGCCAAGGCATGCAATGCGCAGTGTGCGCTCTTTGTCTATTGCTAATCGTCCCGCACATACTGTAGCTCAACACCACAACTTCCCTACTTCCCTGACTTGAAATGGCAGCTTTTCCCTAATTGTGAAGACAGATACAGGTTTCCTGGATGCAGACTACAGCAGACTGTGCCATGGGCACATAACTGGTCAGTCCCACCCAGAGTACTGCACCAGAGCTAGGAACCATTATGACAAAAAGGCCAATTAACCATAAATTTTGTATTTTAAAATAATTAGGCCTATGTCTGGGTATTAGTTGCCCTTTGTCATTTGAAAAAGTATTTGTCTTTGTTTCATTATAAAAGGTAACTATATTTTGGATTTTATTGACCTTTTTTTTAATAATTGTTTGGCATTTATTGGCAGTCTAGGGTGTGGCCTGTGTCCCACTCACCACCTTACAGGACACGCCCTAGTCCTAACTCCAAGTGTTTACTTGGGGTGAACTGCCAGCTTCGCCTATATATCCAACTGCCTAGAATGGCAAAGCGTTGAGTGCGCTCTTGTTTAACTGCGTTTCATTACAAACATAACTATATTTTGGATTTTATTCACCTTTTTTTAATTACAATTTTTGTTTGTCATTTTTGGCAACCTAGGGTGTGGCCTGTGTCCCACCACCTTACAGGACACACCCTAGTCCTAACTCCAAGTGTTTACTTGGGGTGAACTGCCAGCTCTGCTGATGTTTCCAACTTGCCAAGGCATGCAATGCGCAGTGTGCGCTCTTTGTCCATTGCTAATCGTCCCGCACATACTGTAGCTCAACACCACAACTTCCCTACTTCCCTGACTTGAAATGGCAGCTTTTCCCTAATTTTGAAGACGGATACAGGTTTCCTGGATGCAGACTACAGCAGACTGTGCCATGGGCACATAACTGGTCAGTCCCACCCAGAGTACTGCACCAGAGCTAGGAACCATTATGACAAAAAGGCCAATTAACCATAGATTTTGTATTTTAAAATAATTATATCTGGGTATTAGTTGCGCTTTGTCATTTGAAAATGTGTTTGACTTTGTTTCATTACACAGGTAACTACATTTTGGATTTTATTTGCCTTTTTTTTTTAAATAATTGGTTGTCGTTTTTTGGCAATCTAGGGTGTGGCCTGTGTCCCACCCACCACCTTACAGGACACACCCTAGTCCTAACTCCAACTGTTTACTTGGGGTGAACTGCCAGCTCTGCTGATGTTTCCAACTTGCCAAGGCATGCAATGCGCAGTGTGCGCTCTTTGTCCATTGCTAATCGTCCCGCACATACTGTAGCTCAACACCACAACTTCCCTACTTCCCTGACTTGAAATGGCAGCTTTTCCCTAATTGTGAAGACGGATACAGGTTTCCTGGATACAGACTACAGCAGACTGTGCCATGGGCACATAACTGGTCAGTCCCACCCAGAGTACTGCACCAGAGCTAGGAACCATTATGACAAAAAGGCCAATTAACCATAGATTTTGTATTTTAAAATAATTAGGCCTATGTCTGGGTATTAGTTGCGCTTTGTCATTTGAAAAAGTATTTGTCTTTGTTTCATTATAAAAGGTAACTATATTTCGGATTTTATTGACCTTTTTTTAAATAATTGTTCGGCATTTATTGGCAGTCTAGGGTGTGGCCTGTGTCCCACTCACCACCTTACAGGACACGCCCTTGTAATAACTCCAAGTGTTTACTTGGGGTGAACTGCCAGCTTCGCCTATATATCCAACTGGCCAGAATGGCAAAGCGTTGAGTGCGCTCTTGTTTAACTGCGTTTCATTACAAATTTTACTATATTTCGGATTTTATTCACCTTTTTTTAATTACAATTTTTGTTTGTCATTTTTGGCAACCTAGGGTGTGGCCTGTGTCCCACCCAACACCTTACAGGACACACCCTAGTCCTAACTCCAAGTGTTTACTTGGGGTGAACTGCCAGCTCTGCTGATGTTTCCAACTTGCCAAGGCATGCAATTCGCAGTGTGCGCTCTTTGTCCATTGCTAATCGTCCCGCACATACTGTAGCTCAACACCACAACTTCCCTACTTCCCTGACTTGAAATGGCAGCTTTTCCCTAATTGTGAAGACCGATACAGGTTTCCTGGATGCAGAATACAGCAGAGTGTGCATTGGCACATAACTGGTCAGTCCCACCCAGAGAACTGCACCAGAGCTAAGAACCATTATGACAAAAAGGCCAATTAACCATAGATTTTGTATTTTAAAATAATTAGGCCTATGTCTGGGTATTAGTTGCGCTTTGTCATTTGAAAAAGTATTTGTCTTTGTTTCATTATAAAAGGTAACTATATTTCGGATTTTATTGACCTTTTTTTAAATAATTGTTCGGCATTTATTGGCAGTCTAGGGTGTGGCCTGTGTCCCACTCACCGCCTTACAGGACACACCCTAGTCCTAACTCCAAGTGTTTACTTGGGGTGAACTGCCAGCTTCGCCTATATATCCAACTGGCCAGAATGGCAAAGCGTTGAGTGCGCTCTTGTTTAACTGCGTTTCATTACAAACGTAACTATATTTCGGATTTTATTCACCTTTTTTTAATTACAATATTTGTTTGTCATTTTTGGCAACCTAGGGTGTGGCCTGTGTCCCACCCACCACCTTACAGGACACACCCTAGTCCTAACTCCAAGTGTTTACTTGGGGTGAACTGCCAGCTCTGCTGATGCTTCCAACTTGCCAAGGCATGCAATGCGCAGTGTGCGCTCTTTGTCTATTGCTAATTGTCCCGCACATACTGTAGCTCAACACCACAACTTCCCTACTTCCCTGACTTGAAATGGCAGCTTTTCCCTAATTGTGAAGACAGATACAGGTTTCCTGGATGCAGACTACAGAAGACTGTGCCATGGCCACATAACTGGTCAGTCCCACCCAGAGTACTGCACCAGAGCTAGGAACCATTATGACAAAAAGGCCAATTAACCATAGATTTTGTATTTTAAAATAATTAAGCCTATGTCTGGGTATTAGTTGCGATTTGTCATTTGAAAAAGTATTTGACTTTGTTTCATTCTAAAACGTAACTATATTTCCGATTTTAATGACCTTTTTTTTAAAAATTGTTCGGCGTTTATTGGCAGTCTAGTGTGTGGCCTGTGTCCCACCCACCACCTTACAGGACACACCCTAGTCCTAACTCCAAGTGTTTACTTGGGGTGAACTGCCAGCTTCGCCTATATATCCAACTGGCCAGAATGGCAAAGCGTTGTTTGTGCTCTTGTTTGACTGCGTTTCATTACAAATGTAACTATATTTCGGATTGTATTCACCTTTTTTTAATTACAATTGTTGTCTGTCATTTTTTAGCAATCTAGGTTGTGGCCTGTATCCCACCCACAACAACCTTACAGGAAACACCCTAGTCCTAACTGCAAGTGTTTACTTGGGGTGAACTGCCAGCTTCGCCTATATATCCAACTGGCCAGAATGGCGAAGCGTTGAGTGCGCTCTTGTTTAACTGCATTTCATTACAAGCGTAACTATATTTCGGATTTTATTCACCTTTTTTTAATTACAATTTTTGTTTGTCATTTTTGGCAACCTAGGGTGTGGCCTGTGTCCCACCCACCACCTTACAGGACACACCCTAGTCCTAACTCCAAATGTTTACTTGGGGTGAACTGCCAGCTCTGCTGATGTTTCCAACTTGCCAAGGCATGCAATGCGCAGTGTGCGCTCTTTGTCCATTGCTAATCGTCCCGTACATACTGTAGCTCAACACCACAACTTCCCAACTTCCCTACTTCCCTGACTTGAAATGGCAGCTTTTCCCTAATTGTGAAGACGGATACAGGTTTCCTGGATGCAGACTACAGCAGACTGTGCCATGGGCACATAACTGGTCAGTCCCACCCAGAGTACTGCACCAGAGCTAGGAACCATTATGACAAAAAGGCCAATTAACCATAGATTTTGTATTTTAAAATAATTATATCTGGGTATTAGTTGCGCTTTGTCATTTGAAAATGTGTTTGACTTTGTTTCATTACAAAGGTAACTACATTTTGGATTTTATTTGCCTTTTTTTTTAAATAATTGGTTGTCGTTTTTTGGCAATCTAGGGTGTGGCCTGTGTCCCACCCACCACCTTACAGGACACACCCTAGTCCTAACTCCAACTGTTTACTTGGGGTGAACTGCCAGCTCTGCTGATGTTTCCAACTTGCCAAGGCATGCAATGCGCAGTGTGCGCTCTTTGTCCATTGCTAATCGTCCCGCACATACTGTAGCTCAACACCACAACTTCCCTACTTCCCTGACTTGAAATGGCAGCTTTTCCCTAATTGTGAAGACGGATACAGGTTTCCTGGATGCAGACTACAGCAGACTGTGCCATGGGCACATAACTGGTCAGTCCCACCCAGAGTACTGCACCAGAGCTAGGAACCATTATGACAAAAAGGCCAATTAACCATAGATTTTGTATTTTAAAATAATTAGGCCTATGTCTGGGTATTAGTTGCGCTTTGTCATTTGAAAAAGTATTTGTCTTTGTTTCATTATAAAAGGTAACTATATTTCGGATTTTATTGACCTTTTTTTAAATAATTGTTCGGCATTTATTGGCAGTCTAGGGTGTGGCCTGTGTCCCACTCACCACCTTACAGGACACGCCCTAGTCCTAACTCCAAGTGTTTACTTGGGGTGAACTGCCAGCTTCGCCTATATATCCAACTGGCCAGAATGGCAAAGCGTTGAGTGCGCTCTTGTTTAACTGCGTTTCATTACAAATTTAACTATATTTCGGATTTTATTCACCTTTTTTTAATTACAATTTTTGTTTGTCATTTTTGGCAACCTAGGGTGTGGCCTGTGTCCCACCCACCACCTTACAGGACACACCCTAGTCCTAACTCCAAGTGTTTACTTGGGGTGAACTGCCAGCTCTGCTGATGTTTCCAACTTGCCAAGGCATGCAATTCGCAGTGTGCGCTCTTTGTCCATTGCTAATCGTCCCGCACATACTGTAGCTCAACACCACAACTTCCCTACTTCCCTGACTTGAAATGGCAGCTTTTCCCTAATTGTGAAGACCGATACAGGTTTCCTGGATGCAGAATACAGCAGAGTGTGCATTGGCACATAACTGGTCAGTCCCACCCAGAGAACTGCACCAGAGCTAAGAACCATTATGACAAAAAGGCCAATTAACCATAGATTTTGTATTTTAAAATAATTAGGCCTATGTCTGGGTATTAGTTGCGCTTTGTCATTTGAAAAAGTATTTGTCTTTGTTTCATTATAAAAGGTAACTATATTTCGGATTTTATTGACCTTTTTTTAAATAATTGTTCGGCATTTATTGGCAGCCTAGGGTGTGGCCTGTGTCCCACTCACCGCCTTACAGGACACACCCTAGTCCTAACTCCAAGTGTTTACTTGGGGTGAACTGCCAGCTTCGCCTATATATCCAACTGGCCAGAATGGCAAAGCGTTGAGTGCGCTCTTGTTTAACTGCGTTTCATTACAAACGTAACTATATTTTGGATTTTATTCACCTTTTTTTAATTACAATATATGTTTGTCATTTTTGGCAACCTAGGGTGTGGCCTGTGTCCCACCCACCACCTTACAGGACACACCCTAGTCCTAACTCCAAGTGTTTACTTGGGGTGAACTGCCAGCTCTGCTGATGTTTCCAACTTGCCAAGGCATGCAATGCGCAGTGTACGCTCTTTGTCCATTGCTAATCTTCCCGCACATACTGTAGCTCAACACCACAACTTCCCTACTTCCCTGACTTGAAATGGCAGCTTTTCCCTAATTGTGAAGACAGATACAGGTTTCCTGGATGCAGACTACAGCAGACTGTGCCATGGGCACATAACTGGTCAGTCCCACCCAGAGTACTGCACCAGAGCTAGGAACCATTATGACAAAAAGGCCAATTAACCATAGATTTTGTATTTTAAAATAATTAGGCCTATGTCTGGGTATTAGTTGCGCTTTGTCATTTGAAAAAGTATTTGTCTTTGTTTCATTATAAAAGGTAACTATATTTCGGATTTTATTTACCTTTTTTTAAATAATTGTTCGGCATTTATTGGCAGTCTAGGGTGTGGCCTGTGTCCCACTCACCACCTTACAGGACACACCCTAGTCCTAACTCCAAGTGTTTACTTGGGGTGAACTGCCAGCTTCGCCTATATATCCAACTGGCCAGAATGGCAAAGCGTTGAGTGCGCTCTTGTTTAACTGCGTTTCATTACAAACGTAACTATATTTCGGATTTTATTTACCGTTTTTTAATTACAATATTTGTTTGTCATTTTTGGCAACCTAGGGTGTGGCCTGTGTCCCACCCACCACCTTACAGGACACACCCTAGTCCTAACTCCAAGTGTTTACTTGGGGTGAACTGCCAGCTCTGCTGATGCTTCCAACTTGCCAAGGCATGCAATGCGCAGTGTGCGCTCTTTGTCTATTGCTAATCATCCCGCACATACTGTAGCTCAACACCACAACTTCCCTACTTCCCTGACTTGAAATGGCAGCTTTTCCCTAATTGTGAAGACAGATACAGGTTTCCTGGATGCAGACTACAGAAGACTGTGCCATGGGCACATAACTGGTCAGTCCCACCCAGAGTACTGCACCAGAGCAATGAACCATTATGACAAAAAGGCCAATTAACCATAGATTTTGTATTTTAAAATAATTAAGCCTATGTCTGGGTATTAGTTGCGATTTGTCATTTGAAAAAGTATTTGACTTTGTTTCATTCTAAAACGTAACTATATTTCCGATTTTAATGACCTTTTTTTTAAAAATTGTACGGCGTTTATTGGCAGTCTAGTGTGTGGCCTGTGTCCCACCCACCACCTTACAGGACACACCCTAGTCCTAACTCCAAGTGTTTACTTGGGGTGAACTGCCAGCTTCGCCTATATATCCAACTGGCCAGAATGGCAAAGCGTTGTGTGTGCTCTTGTTTGACTGCGTTTCATTACAAATGTAACTATATTTCGGATTGTATTCACCTTTTTTTAATTACAATTGTTGTCTGTCATTTTTTAGCAATCTAGGTTGTGGCCTGTATCCCACCCACAACAACCTTACAGGAAACACCCTAGTCCTAACTGCAAGTGTTTACTTGGGGTGAACTGCCAGCTTCGCCTATATATCCAACTGGCCAGAATGGCGAAGCGTTGAGTGCGCTCTTGTTTAACTGCATTTTATTACAAGCGTAACTATATTTCGGATTTTATTCACCTTTTTTTAATTACAATTTTTGTTTGTCATTTTTGGCAACCTAGGGTGTGGCCTGTGTCCCACCCACCACCTTACAGGACACACCCTAGTCCTAACTCCAAATGTTTACTTGGGGTGAACTGCCAGCTCTGCTGATGTTTCCAACTTGCCAAGGCATGCAATGCGCAGTGTGCGCTCTTTGTCCATTGCTAATCGTCCCGTACATACTGTAGCTCAACACCACAACTTCCCAACTTCCCTACTTCCCTGACTTGAAATGGCAGCTTTTCCCTAATTGTGAAGACGGATACAGGTTTCCTGGATGCAGACTACAGCAGACTGTGCCATGGGCACATAACTGGTCAGTCCCACCCAGAGTACTGCACCAGAGCTAGGAACCATTATGACAAAAAGGCCAATTAACCATAGATTTTGTATTTTAAAATAATTATATCTGGGTATTAGTTGCGCTTTGTCATTTGAAAATGTGTTTGACTTTGTTTCATTACAAAGGTAACTACATTTTGGATTTTATTTGCCTTTTTTTTTAAATAATTGGTTGTCGTTTTTTGGCAATCTAGGGTGTGGCCTGTGTCCCACCCACCACCTTACAGGACACACCCTAGTCCTAACTCCAACTGTTTACTTGGGGTGAACTGCCAGCTCTGCTGATGTTTCCAACTTGCCAAGGCATGCAATGCGCAGTGTGCGCTCTTTGTCCATTGCTAATCGTCCCGCACATACTGTAGCTCAACACCACAACTTCCCAACTTCCCTACTTCCCTGACTTGAAATGGCAGCTTTTCCCTAATTGTGAAGACGGATACAGGTTTCCTGGATGCAGACTACAGCAGACTGTGCCATGGCCACATAACTGGTCAGTCCCACCCAGAGTACTGCACCAGAGCTAGGAACCATTATGACAAAAAGGCCAATTAACCATAGATTTTGTATTTTAAAATAATTAGGCCTATGTCTGGGTATTAGTTGCGCTTTGTCATTTGAAAAAGTATTTGTCTTTGTTTCATTATAAAAGGTAACTATATTTCGGATTTTATTGACCTTTTTTTAAATAATTGTTCGGCATTTATTGGCAGTCTAGGGTGTGGCCTGTGTCCCACTCACCACCTTACAGGACACGCCCTAGTCCTAACTCCAAGTGTTTACTTGGGGTGAACTGCCAGCTTCGCCTATATATCCAACTGGCCAGAATGGCAAAGCGTTGAGTGCGCTCTTGTTTAACTGCGTTTCATTACAAATTTAACTATATTTCGGATTTTATTCACCTTTTTTTAATTACAATTTTTGTTTGTCATTTTTGGCAACCTAGGGTGTGGCCTGTGTCCCACCCACGACCTTACAGGACACACCCTAGTCCTAACTCCAAGTGTTTACTTGGGGTGAACTGCCAGCTCTGCTGATGTTTCCAACTTGCCAAGGCATGCAATGCGCAGTGTGCGCTCTTTGTCCATTGCTAATCGTCCCGCACATACTGTAGCTCAACACCACAACTTCCCTACTTCCCTGACTTGAAATGGCAGCTTTTCCCTAATTGCTAAGACCGATACAGGTTTCCTGGATGCAGAATACAGCAGAGTGTGCATTGGCACATAACTGGTCAGTCCCACCCAGAGAACTGCACCAGAGCTAGGAACCATTATGACAAAAAGGCCAATTAACCATAGATTTTGTATTTTAAAATAATTAGGCCTATGTCTGGGTATTAGTTGCGCTTTGTCATTTGAAAAAGTATTTGTCTTTGTTTCATTATAAAAGGTAACTATATTTCGGATTTTATTGACCTTTTTTTAAATAATTGTTCGGCATTTATTGGCAGTCTAGGGTGTGGCCTGTGTCCCACTCACCGCCTTACAGGACACACCCTAGTCCTAACTCCAAGTGTTTACTTGGGGTGAACTGCCAGCTTCGCCTATATATCCAACTGGCCAGAATGGCAAAGCGTTGAGTGCGCTCTTGTTTAACTGCGTTTCATTACAAACGTAACTATATTTTGGATTTTATTCACCTTTTTTTAATTACAATATTTGTTTGTCATTTTTGGCAACCTAGGGTGTGGCCTGTGTCCCACCCACCACCTTACAGGACACACCCTAGTCCTAACTCCAAGTGTTTACTTGGGGTGAACTGCCAGCTCTGCTGATGTTTCCAACTTGCCAAGGCATGCAATGCGCAGTGTGCGCTCTTTGTCCATTGCTAATCGTCCCGCACATACTGTAGCTCAACACCACAACTTCCCTACTTCCCTGACTTGAAATGGCAGCTTTTCCCTAATTGTGAAGACAGATACAGGTTTCCTGGATGCAGACTACAGCAGACTGTGCCATGGGCACATAACTGGTCAGTCCCACCCAGAGTACTGCACCAGAGCTAGGAACCATTATGACAAAAAGGCCATTTAACCATAGATTTTGTATTTTAAAATAATTAAGCCTATGTCTGGGTATTAGTTGCGATTTGTCTTATGAAAAAGTATATGACTTTGTTTCATTCTAAAACGTAACTATATTTCGGATTTTAATTACCTTTTTTTTAATAATTGTTCGGCGTTTATTGGCAGTCTAGTGTGTGGCCTGTGTCCCACCCACCACCTTACAGGACACACCCTAGTCCTAACTCCAAGTGTTTACTTGGGGTGAACTGCCAGCTTCGCCTATATATCCAACTGGCCAGAATGGCAAAGCGTTGTGTGCGCTCTTGTTTGACTGCGTTTCATTACAAATGTAACTATATTTCGGATTGTATTCACCTTTTTTTAATTACAATTGTTGTCTGTCATTTTTTAGCAATCTAGGTTGTGGCCTGTATCCCACCCACCACAACCTTACAGGAAACACCCTAGTCCTAACTGCAAGTGTTTACTTGGGGTGAACTGCCAGCTTCGCCTATATATCCAACTGGCCAGAATGGCGAAGCCTTGAGTGCGCTCTTGTTTAACTGCATTTCATTACAAGCGTAACTATATTTCGGATTTTATTCACCTTTTTTTAATTACAATTTTTGTTTGTCATTTTTGGCAACCTAGGGTGTGGCCTGTGTCCCACCCACCACCTTACAGGACACACCCTAGTCCTAACTCCAAATGTTTACTTGGGGTGAACTGCCAGTTCTGCTGATGTTTCCAACTTGCCAAGGCATGCAATGCACAGTGTGCGCTCTTTGTCCATTGCTAATCGTCCCGCACATACTGTAGCTCAACACCACAACTTCCCAACTTCCCTACTTCCCTGACTTGAAATGGCAGCTTTTCCCTAATTGTGAAGATGGATACAGGTTCCCTGGATGCAGACTACAGCAGACTGTGCCATGGGCACATAACTGGTCAGTCCCACCCAGAGTACTGCACCAGAGCTAGGAACCATTATGACAAAAAGGCCAATTAACCATAGATTTTGTATTTTAAAATAATTAGGCCTATGTCTGGGTATTAGTTGCGCTTTGTCATTTGAAAAAGTATTTGTCTTTGTTTCATTATAAAAGGTAACTATATTTCGGATTTTATTGACCTTTTTTTAAATAATTGTTCGGCATTTATTGGCAGTCTAGGGTGTGGCCTGTGTCCCACTCACCACCTTACAGGACACACCCTAGTCCTAACTCCAAGTGTTTACTTGGGGTGAACTGCCAGCTTCGCCTATATATCCAACTAGCCAGAATGGCAAAGCGTTGAGTGCGCTCTTGTTTAACTGCGTTTCATTACAAACGTAACTATATTTCGGATTTTATTCACCTTTTTTTAATTACAATATTTGTTTGTCATTTTTGGCAACCTAGGGTGTGGCCTGTGTCCCACCCACCACCTTACAGGACACACCCTAGTCCTAACTCCAAGTGTTTACTTGGGGTGAACTGCCAGCTCTGCTGATGTTTCCAACTTGCCAAGGCATGCAATGCGCAGTGTGTGCTCTTTGTCCATTGCTAATCGTCCCGCACATACTGTAGCTCAACACCACAACTTCCCTACTTCCCTGACTTGAAATGGCAGCTTTTCCCTAATTGTGAAGACAGATACAGGTTTCCTGGATGCAGACTACAGAAGACTGTGCCATGGGCACATAACTGGTCAGTCCCACCCAGAGTACTACACCAGAGCTAGGAACCATTATGACAAAAAGGCCAATTAACCATAGATTTTGTATTTTAAAATAATTAAGCCTATGTCTTGGTATTAGTTGCGATTTGTCATTTGAAAAAGTATTTGACTTTGTTTCATTCTAAAACGTAACTATATTTCGGATTTTAATGACCTTTTTTTTTTAAATTGTTCGGCGTTTATTGGCAGTCTAGTGTTTGGCCTGTGTCCCACCCACCACCTTACAGGACACACCCTAGTCCTAACTCCAAGTGTTTACTTGGGGTGAACTGCCAGTTCTGCTGATGTTTCCAACTTGCCAAGGCATGCAATGCACAGTGTGCGCTCTTTGTCCATTGCTAATCGTCCCGCACATACTGTAGCTCAACACCACAACTTCCCAACTTCCCTACTTCCCTGACTTGAAATGGCAGCTTTTCCCTAATTGTGAAGATGGATACAGGTTCCCTGGATGCAGACTACAGCAGACTGTGCCATGGGCACATAACTGGTCAGTCCCACCCAGAGTACTGCACCAGAGCTAGGAACCATTATGACAAAAAGGCCAATTAACCATAGATTTTGTATTTTAAAATAATTAGGCCTATGTCTGGGTATTAGTTGCGCTTTGTCATTTGAAAAAGTATTTGTCTTCGTTTCATTATAAAAGGTAACTATATTTCAGATTTTATTGACCTTTTTTTAAATAATTGTTCGGCATTTATTGGCAGTCTAGGGTGTGGCCTGTGTCCCACTCACCACCTTACAGGACACACCCTAGTCCTAACTCCAAGTGTTTACTTGGGGTGAACTGCCAGCTTCGCCTATATATCCAACTAGCCAGAATGGCAAAGCGTTGAGTGCGCTCTTGTTTAACTGCGTTTCATTACAAACGTAACTATATTTCGGATTTTATTCACCTTTTTTTAATTACAATATTTGTTTGTCATTTTTGGCAACCTAGGGTGTGGCCTGTGTCCCACCCACCACCTTACAGGACACACCATAGTCCTAACTCCAAGTGTTTACTTGGGGTGAACTGCCAGCTCTGCTGATGTTTCCAACTTGCCAAGGCATGCAATGCGCAGTGTGTGCTTTTTGTCCATTGCTAATCGTCCCGCACATACTGTAGCTCAACACCACAACTTCCCTACTTCCCTGACTTGAAATGGCAGCTTTTCCCTAATTGTGAAGACAGATACAGGTTTCCTGGATGCAGACTACAGAAGACTGTGCCATGGGCACATAACAGGTCAGTCCCACCCAGAGTACTACACCAGAGCTAGGAACCATTATGACAAAAAGGCCAATTAACCATAGATTTTGTATTTTAAAATAATTAAGCCTATGTCTTGGTATTAGTTGCGATTTGTCATTTGAAAAAGTATTTGACTTTGTTTCATTCTAAAACGTAACTATATTTCGGATTTTAATGACCTTTTTTTTTTAAATTGTTCGGCGTTTATTGGCAGTCTAGTGTGTGGCCTGTGTCCCACCCACCACCTTACAGGACACACCCTAGTCCTAACTCCAAGTGTTTACTTGGGGTGAACTGCCAGCTTCGCCTATATATCCAACTGGCCAGAATGGCAAAGCGTTGTGTGCGCTCTTGTTTGACTGCGTTTCATTACAAATGTAACTATATTTCGGATTGTATTCACCTTTTTTTAATTACAATTGTTGTCTGTCATTTTTTAGCAATCTAGGTTGTGGCCTGTATCCCACCCACCACAACCTTACAGGAAACACCCTAGTCCTAACTGCAAGTGTTTACTTGGGGTGAACTGCCAGCTTCGCCTATATATCCAACTGGCCAGAATGGCGAAGCCTTGAGTGCACTCTTGTTTAACTGCATTTCATTACAAGCGTAACTATATTTCGGATTTTATTCACCTTTTTTTAATTACAATTTTTGTTTGTCATTTTTGGCAACCTAGGGTGTGCCTGTGTCCCACCCACCACCTTACAGGACACACCCTAGTCCAAACTCCAAATGTTTACTTGGGGTGAACTGCCAGCTCTGGTGATGTTTCCAAGTTGCCAAGGCATGCAAGGCGCAGTGTGCGCTCTTTGTCCATTGCTAATCGTCCCGCACATACTGTAGCTCAACACCACAACTTCCCAACTTCCCTACTTCCCTGACTTGAAATGGCAGCTTTTCCCTAATTGTGAAGACAGATACAGGTTTCCTGGATGCAGACTACAGCAGACTGTGCCATGGGCACATAACTGGTCAGTCCCACCCAGAGTACTGCACCAGAGCTAGGAACCATTATGACAAAAAGGCCAATTAACCATAGATTTTGTATTTTAAAATAATTAGGCCTATGTCTGGGTATTAGTTGCGCTTTGTCATTTGAAGAAGTATTTGTCTTTGTTTCATTATAAAAGGTAACTATATTTCGGATTTTATTAACCATTTTTTAAATAATTGTTCGGCATTTATTGGCAGTCTAGGGTGTGGCCTGTGTCCCACTCACCACCTTACAGGACACACCCTAGTCCTAACTCCAAGTGTTTACTTGGGGTGAACTGCCAGCTTCGCCTATATATCCAACTGGCCAGAATGGCAAAGCGTTGAGTGCGCTCTTGTTTAACTGTGTTTCATTACAAACGTAACTATATTTCGGATTTTATTCACCTTTTTTTAATTACAATATTTGTTTGTCATTTTTGGCAACCTAGGGTGTGGCCTGTGTCCCACCCACCACCTTACAGGACACACCCTAGTCCTAACTTCAAGTGTTTACTTGGGGTGAACTGCCAGCTCTGCTGATGTTTCCAACTTGCCAAGGCATGCAATGCGCAGTGTGCGCTCTTTGTCCATTGCTAATCGTCCCGCACATACTGTAGCTCAACACCACAACTTCCCTACTTCCCTGACTTGAAATGGCAGCTTTTCCCTAATTGTGAAGACAGATACAGGTTTCCTGGATGCAGACTACAGCAGACTGTGCCATGGGCACATAACTGGTCAGTCCCACCCAGAGTACTGCACCAGAGCTAGGAACCATTATGACAAAAAGGCCAATTAACCATAGATTTTGTATTTTAAAATAATTAAGCCTATGTCTGGGTATTAGTTGTGATTTGTCATTTGAAAAAGTATTTGACTTTGTTTCATTCTAAACGTAACTATATTTCGGATTTTAATGACCTTTTTTTTAATAATTGTTCGGCGTTTATTGGCAGTCTAGTGTGTGGCCTGTGTCCCACCCACCACCTTACAGGACACACCCTAGTCCTAACTCCAAGTGTTTACTTGGGGTGAACTGCCAGCTTCGCCTATATATCCAACTGGCCAGAATGGCTAAGCGTTGTGTGCGCTCTTGTTTGACTGCATTTCATTACAAATGTAACTATATTTCGGATTGTATTCACCTTTTTTTAATTACAATTGTTGTCTGTCATTTTTTAGCAATCTAGGTTGTGGCCTGTATCCCACACACCACAACCTTACAGGAAACACCCTAGTCCTAAATGCAAGTGTTTACTTGGGGTGAACTGCCAGCTTCGCCTATATATCCAACTGGCCAGAATGGCGAAGCGTTGAGTGCGCTCTTGTTTAACTGCATTTCATTACAAGCTTAACTATATTTCGGATTTTATTCACCTTTTTTAATTACAATTTTTGTTTGTCATTTTTGGCAACCTAGGGTGTGGCCTGTGTCCCACCCACCACCTTACAGGACACACCCTAGTCCTAACTCCAAATGTTTACTTGGGGTGAACTGCCAGTTCTGCTGATGTTTCCAACTTGCCAAGGCATGCAATGCACAGTGTGCGCTCTTTGTCCATTGCTAATCGTCCCGCACATACTGTAGCTCAACACCACAACTTCCCTACTTCCCTGACTTGAAATGGCAGCTTTTCCCAAATTGTGAAGATGGATACAGGTTTCCTGGATGAAGACTACAGCAGACTGTGCCATGGGCACATAACTGGTCAGTCCCACCCAGAGTACTGCACCAGAGCTAGGAACCATTATGACAAAAAGGCCAATTAACCATAGATTTTGTATTTTAAAATAATTAGGCCTATGTCTGGGTATTAGTTGCGCTTTGTCATTTGAAAAAGTATTTGTCTTTGTTTCATTATAAAAGGTAACTATATTTCGGATTTTATTGACCTTTTTTAAAATAATTGTTCGGCATTTACTGGCAGTCTGGGGTGTGGCCTGTGTCCCACTCACCACCTTACAGGAAGCACCCTAGTCCTAACTCCAAGTGTTTACTTGGGGTGAACTGCCAGCTTCGCCTATATATCCAACTGGCCAGAATGGCAAAGCGTTGAGTGCGCTCTTGTTTAACTGCGTTTCGTTACAAACGTAACTCTATTTCAGATTTTATTCACCTTTTTTAATTACAATTTTTGTTTGTCATTTTTGGCAACCTAGGGTGTGGCCTGTGTCCCACCCACCACCTTACAGGACACACCCTAGTCCTAACTCCAAGTGTTTACTTAGGGTGAACTGCCAGCTCTGCCGATGTTTCCAACTGCCAAGGCATGCATTGCGCAGTGTGCGCTCTTTGTCCATTGCTAATCGTCCCGCACATACTGTAGCTCAACACCACAACTTCCCTACTTCCCTGACTTGAATAGGCAGCTTTTCCCTAATTGTGAAGACGGATACAGGTTTCTTGGATGCAGAATACAGCAGACTGTGCATTGGCACATAACTGGTCAGTCCCACCCAGAGTACTGCACCAGAGCTAGGAACCATTATGACAAAAAGGCCAATTAACCATAGATTTTGTATTTTAAAATAATTATATCTGGGTATTAGTTGCGCTTTGTCATTTGAAAATGTGTTTGACTTTGTTTCATTACAAAGGTAACTACATTTTGGATTTTATTTGCCTTTTTTTTAAATAATTGGTTGTCGTTTTTTGGCAATCTAGGGTGTGGCCTGTGTCCCACCAACCACCTTACAGGACACACCCTAGTCCTAACTCCAACTGTTTACTTGGGGTGAACTGCCAGCTCTGCTGATGTTTCCAACTTGCCAAGGCATGCAATGCGCAGTGTGCGCTCTTTGTCCATTGCTAATCGTCCCGCACATACTGTAGCTCAACACCACAACTTCCCAACTTCCCTACTTCCCTGACTTGAAATGGCAGCTTTTCCCTAATTGTGAAGACGGATACAGGTTTCCTGGATGCAGACTACAGCAGACTGTGCCATGGGCACATAACTGGTCAGTCCCACCCAGAGTACTGCACCAGAGCTAGGAACCATTATGACAAAAAGGCCAATTAACCATAGATTTTGTATTTTAAAATAATTAGGCCTATGTCTGGGTATTAGTTGCGCTTTGTCATTTGAAAAAGTATTTGTCTTTGTTTCATTATAAAAGGTAACTATATTTCGGATTTTATTGACCTTTTTTTAAATAATTGTTCGGCATTTATTGGCAGTCTAGGGTGTGGCCTGTGTCCCACTCACCACCTTACAGGACACGCCCTAGTCCTAACTCCAAGTGTTTACTTGGGGTGAACTGCCAGCTTCGCCTATATATCCAACTGGCCAGAATGGCAAAGCGTTGAGTGCGCTCTTGTTTAACTGCGTTTCATTACAAATGTAACTATATTTCGGATTTTATTCACCTTTTTTTAATTACAATTTTTGTTTGTCATTTTTGGCAACCTAGGGTGTGGCCTGTGTCCCACCCACCACCTTACAGGACACACCCTAGTCCTAACTCCAAGTGTTTACTTGGGGTGAACTGCCAGCTCTGCTGATGTTTCCAACTTGCCAAGGCATGCAATGCGCAGTGTGCGCTCTTTGTCCATTGCTAATCGTCCCGCACATACTGTAGCTCAACACCACAACTTCCCTACTTCCCTGACTTGAAATGGCAGCTTTTCCCTAATTGTGAAGACCGATACAGGTTTCCTGGATGCAGAATACAGCAGAGTGTGCATTGGCACATAACTGGTCAGTCCCACCCAGAGAACTGCACCAGAGCTAGGAACCATTATGACAAAAAGGCCAATTAACCATAGATTTTGTATTTTAAAATAATTAGGCCTATGTCTGGGTATTAGTTGCGCTTTGTCATTTGAAAAAGTATTTGTCTTTGTTTCATTATAAAAGGTAACTATATTTTGGATTTTATTGACCTTTTTTAAATAATTGTTCGGCATTTATTGGCAGTCTAGGGTGTAGCCTGTGTCCCACTCACCGCCTTACAGGACACACCCTAGTCCTAACTCCAAGTGCTTACTTGGGGTGAACCGCCAGCTTCGCCTATATATCCAACTGGCCAGAATGGCAAAGCGTTGAGTGCGCTCTTGTTTAACTGCGTTTCATTACAAACGTAACTATATTTTGGATTTTATTCACCTTTTTTTAATTACAATATTTGTTTGTCATTTTTGGCAACCTAGGGTGTGGCCTGTGTCCCACCCACCACCTTACAGGACACACCCTAGTCCTAACTCCAAGTGTTTACTTGGGGTGAACTGCCAGCTCTGCTGATGTTTCCAACTTGCCAAGGCATGCAATGCGCAGTGTGCGCTCTTTGTCCATTGCTAATCGTCCCGCACATACTGTAGCTCAACACCACAACTTCCCTACTTCCCTGACTTGAAATGGCAGCTTTTCCCTAATTGTGAAGACAGATACAGGTTTCCTGGATGCAGACTACAGCAGACTGTGCCATGGGCACATAACTGGTCAGTCCCACCCAGAGTACTGCACCAGAGCTAGGAACCATTATGACAAAAAGGCCATTTAACCATAGATTTTGTATTTTAAAATAATTAAGCCTATGTCTGGGTATTAGTTGCGATTTGTCATTTGAAAAAGTATTTGACTTTGTTTCATTCTAAAACGTAACTATATTTCCGATTTTAATGACCTTTTTTTTAAAAATTGTTCGGCGTTTATTGGCAGTCTAGTGTGTGGCCTGTGTCCCACCCACCACCTTACAGGACACACCCTAGTCCTAACTCCAAGTGTTTACTTGGGGTGAACTGCCAGCTTCGCCTATATATCCAACTGGCCAGAATGGCAAAGCGTTGTGTGTGCTCTTGTTTGACTGCGTTTCATTACAAATGTAACTATATTTCGGATTGTATTCACCTTTTTTTAATTACAATTGTTGTCTGTCATTTTTTAGCAATCTAGGTTGTGGCCTGTATCCCACCCACAACAACCTTACAGGAAACACCCTAGTCCTAATTGCAAGTGTTTACTTGGGGTGAACTGCCAGCTTCGCCTATATATCCAACTGGCCAGAATGGCGAAGCGTTGAGTGCGCTCTTGTTTAACTGCATTTCATTACAAGCGTAACTATATTTCGGATTTTATTCACCTTTTTTTAATTACAATTTTTGTTTGTCATTTTTGGCAACCTAGGGTGTGGCCTGTGTCCCACCCACCACCTTACAGGACACACCCTAGTCCTAACTCCAAATGTTTACTTGGGGTGAACTGCCAGCTCTGCTGATGTTTCCAACTTGCCAAGGCATGCAATGCGCAGTGTGCGCTCTTTGTCCATTGCTAATCGTCCCGTACATACTGTAGCTCAACACCACAACTTCCCTACTTCCCTACTTCCCTGACTTGAAATGGCAGCTTTTCCCTAATTGTGAAGACGGATACAGGTTTCCTGGATGCAGACTACAGCAGACTGTGCCATGGCCACATAACTGGTCAGTCCCACCCAGAGTACTGCACCAGAGCTAGGAACCATTATGACAAAAAGGCCAATTAACCATAGATTTTGTATTTTAAAATAATTAGGCCTATGTCTGGGTATTAGTTGCGCTTTGTCATTTGAAAAAGTATTTGTCTTTGTTTCATTATAAAAGGTAACTATATTTCGGATTTTATTGACCTTTTTTTAAATAATTGTTCGGCATTTATTGGCAGTCTAGGGTGTGGCCTGTGTCCCACTCACCACCTTACAGGACATGCCCTAGTCCTAACTCCAAGTGTTTACTTGGGGTGAACTGCCAGCTTCGCCTATATATCCAACTGGCCAGAATGGCAAAGCGTTGAGTGCGCTCTTGTTTAACTGCGTTTCATTACAAATTTAACTATATTTCGGATTTTATTCACCTTTTTTTAATTACAATTTTTGTTTGTCATTTTTGGCAACCTAGGGTGTGGCCTGTGTCCCACCCACCACCTTACAGGACACACCCTAGTCCTAACTCCAAGTGTTTACTTGGGGTGAACTGCCAGCTCTGCTGATGTTTCCAACTTGCCAAGGCATGCAATGCGCAGTGTGCGCTCTTTGTCCATTGCTAATCGTCCCGCACATACTGTAGCTCAACACCACAACTTCCCTACTTCCCTGACTTGAAATGGCAGCTTTTCCCTAATTGTGAAGACCGATACAGGTTTCCTGGATGCAGAATACAGCAGAGTGTGCATTGGCACATAACTGGTCAGTCCCACCCAGAGAACTGCACCAGAGCTAGGAACCATTATGACAAAAAGGCCAATTAACCATAGATTTTGTATTTTAAAATAATTAGGCCTATGTCTGGGTATTAGTTGCGCTTTGTCATTTGAAAAAGTATTTGTCTTTGTTTCATTATAAAAGGTAACTATATTTCTGATTTTATTGACCTTTTTTTAAATAATTGTTCGGCATTTATTGGCAGTCTAGGGTGTGGCCTGTGTCCCACTCACCGCCTTACAGGACACACCCTAGTCCTAACTCCAAGTGTTTACTTGGGGTGAACTGCCAGCTTCGCCTATATATCCAACTGGCCAGAATGGCAAAGCGTTGAGTGCGCTCTTGTTTAACTGCGTTTCATTACAAACGTAACTATATTTTGGATTTTATTCACCTTTTTTTAATTACAATATTTGTTTGTCATTTTTGGCAACCTAGGGTGTGGCCTGTGTCCCACCCACCACCTTACAGGACACACCCTAGTCCTAACTCCAAGTGTTTACTTGGGGTGAACTGCCAGCTCTGCTGATGTTTCCAACTTGCCAAGGCATGCAATGCGCAGTGTGCGCTCTTTGTCCATTGCTAATCGTCCCGCACATACTGTAGCTCAACACCACAACTTCCCTACTTCCCTACTTCCCTGACTTGAAATGGCAGCTTTTCCCTAATTGTGAAGACAGATACAGGTTTCCTGGATGCAGACTACAGCAGACTGTGCCATGGGCACATAACTGGTCAGTCCCACCCAGAGTACTGCACCAGAGCTAGGAACCATTATGACAAAAAGGCCAATTAACCATAGATTTTGTATTTTAAAATAATTAGGCCTATGTCTGGGTATTAGTTGCGCTTTGTCATTTGAAGAAGTATTTGTCTTTGTTTCATTATAAAAGGTAACTATATTTCGGATTTTATTAACCATTTTTTAAATAATTGTTCGGCATTTATTGGCAGTCTAGGGTGTGGCCTGTGTCCCACTCACCACCTTATAGGACACACCCTAGTCCTAACTCCAAGTGTTTACTTGGGGTGAACTGCCAGCTTCGCCTATATATCCAACTGGCCAGAATGGCAAAGCGTTGAGTGCGCTCTTGTTTAACTGTGTTTCATTACAAACGTAACTATATTTCGGATTTTATTCACCTTTTTTTAATTACAATATTTGTTTGTCATTTTTGGCAACCTAGGGTGTGGCCTGTGTCCCACCCACCACCTTACAGGACACACCCTAGTCCTAACTTCAAGTGTTTACTTGGGGTGAACTGCCAGCTCTGCTGATGTTTCCAACTTGCCAAGGCATGCAATGCGCAGTGTGCGCTCTTTGTCCATTGCTAATCGTCCCGCACATACTGTAGCTCAACACCACAACTTCCCTACTTCCCTGACTTGAAATGGCAGCTTTTCCCTAATTGTGAAGACAGATACAGGTTTCCTGGATGCAGACTACAGCAGACTGTGCCATGGGCACATAACTGGTCAGTCCCACCCAGAGTACTGCACCAGAGCAAGGAACCATTATGACAAAAAGGCCAATTAACCATAGATTTTGTATTTTAAAATAATTAAGCCTATGTCTGGGTATTAGTTGTGATTTGTCATTTGAAAAAGTATTTGACTTTGTTTCATTCTAAACGTAACTATATTTTGGATTTTAATGACCTTTTTTTTAATAATTGTTCGGCGTTTATTGGCAGTCTAGTGTGTGGCCTGTGTCCCACCCACCACCTTACAGGACACACCCTAGTCCTAACTCCAAGTGTTTACTTGGGGTGAACTTCCAGCTTCGCCTATATATCCAACTGGCCAGAATGGCTAAGCGTTGTGTGCGCTCTTGTTTGACTGCATTTCATTACAAATGTAACTATATTTCGGATTGTATTCACCTTTTTTTAATTACAATTGTTGTCTGTCATTTTTTAGCAATCTAGGTTGTGGCCTGTATCCCACACACCACAACCTTACAGGAAACACCCTAGTCCTAAATGCAAGTGTTTACTTGGGGTGAACTGCCAGCTTCGCCTATATATCCAACTGGCCAGAATGGCGAAGCGTTGAGTGCGCTCTTGTTTAACTGCATTTCATTACAAGCTTAACTATATTTCGGATTTTATTCACCTTTTTTTAATTACAATTTTTGTTTGTCATTTTTGGCAACCTAGGGTGTGGCCTGTGTCCCACCCACCACCTTACAGGACACACCCTAGTCCTAACTCCAAATGTTTACTTGGGGTGAACTGCCAGTTCTGCTGATGTTTCCAACTTGCCAAGGCATGCAATGCACAGTGTGCGCTCTTTGTCCATTGCTAATCGTCCCGCACATACTGTAGCTCAACACCACAACTTCCCTACTTCCCTGACTTGAAATGGCAGCTTTTCCCTAATTGTGAAGATGGATACAGGTTTCCTGGATGCAGACTACAGCAGACTGTGCCATGGGCACATAACTGGTCAGTCCCACCCAGAGTACTGCACCAGAGCTAGGAACCATTATGACAAAAAGGCCAATTAACCATAGATTTTGTATTTTAAAATAATTAGGCCTATGTCTGGGTATTAGTTGCGCTTTGTCATTTGAAAAAGTATTTGTCTTTGTTTCATTATAAAAGGTAACTATATTTCGGATTTTATTGACCTTTTTTAAAATAATTGTTCGGCATTTACTGGCAGTCTGGGGTGTGGCCTGTGTCCCACTCACCACCTTACAGGAAGCACCCTAGTCCTAACTCCAAGTGTTTACTTGGGGTGAACTGCCAGCTTCGCCTATATATCCAACTGGCCAGAATGGCAAAGCGTTGAGTGCGCTCTTGTTTAACTGCGTTTCATTACAAACGTAACTCTATTTCAGATTTTATTCACCTTTTTTTAATTACAATTTTTGTTTGTCATTTTTGGCAACCTAGGGTGTGGCCTGTGTCCCACCCACCACCTTACAGGACACACCCTAGTCCTAACTCCAAGTGTTTACTTAGGCTGAACTGCCAGCTCTGCCGATGTTTCCAACTGCCAAGGCATGCATTGCGCAGTGTGCGCTCTTTGTCCATTGCTAATCGTCCCGCACATACTGTAGCTCAACACCACAACTTCCCTACTTCCCTGACTTGAATAGGCAGCTTTTCCCTAATTGTGAAGACGGATACAGGTTTCTTGGATGCAGAATACAGCAGACTGTGCATTGGCACATAACTGGTCAGTCCCACCCAGAGTACTGCGCCAGAGCTAGAAACCATTATGACAAAAAGGCCAATTAACCATAGATTTTGTATTCTAAAATAATTAGGCCTATGTCTGGGTATTAGTTGCGCTTTGTCATTTGAAAAAGTATTTGACTTTGTTTCATTCTAAAACGTAACTATATTTCGGATTTTAATGACCTTTTTTTTAATAATTGTTCAGCGTTTATTGGCAGTCTAGGGTGTGGCCTGTGTCCCACCCACCACCTTACAGGACACACCCTAGTCCTAACTCCAAGTGTTTACTTGGGGTGAACTGCCAGCTTCGCCTATCCAACTGGCCAGAATGGCAAAGCGTTGAGTGCGCTCTTGTTTAACTGCGTTTCATTACAAACGTAACTCTATTTCAGATTTTATTCACCTTTTTTTAATTACAATTTTTGTTTGTCATTTTTGGCAACCTAGGGTGTGGCCTGTGTCCCACCCACCGCCTTACAGGACACACCCTAGTCCTAACTCCAAGTGTTTACTTAGGGTGAACTGCCAGCTCTGCCGATGTTTCCAACTTGCCAAGGCATGCATTGCGCAGTGTGCGCTCTTTGTCCATTGCTAATCGTCCCGCACATACTGTAGCTCAACACCACAACTTCCCTACTTCCCTGACTTGAATAGGCAGCTTTTCCCTAATTGTGAAGACGGATACAGGTTTCCTGGATGCAGAATACAGCAGACTGTGCCATGGGCACATAACTGGTCAGTCCCACCCAGAGTACTGCACCAGAGCTAGGAACCATTATGACAAAAAGGCCAATTAACCATAGATTTTGTGTTTTAAAATAATTAGGCCTATGTCTGGGTATTAGTTGCGATTTGTCATTTGAAAAAGTATTTGACTTTGTTTCATTCTAAAACGTAACTATATTTCAGATTTTAATGACCTTTTTTTTAATAATTGTTCGGCGTTTATTGGCAGTCTAGTGTGTGGCCTGTGTCCCACCCACCACCTTACAGGACACACCCTAGTCCTAACTCCAAGTGTTTACTTCGGGTGAACTGCCAGCTTCGCCTATATATCCAACTGGCCAGAATGGCAAAGCGTTGAGTGCGCATTTGTTTGACTGCGTTTCATTACAAACGTAACTATATTTCGGATTGTATTCACCTTTTTTTAATTACAATTGTTGTTTGTCATTTTTTAGCAATCTAGGTTGTGGCCTGTATCCCACACACCACAACCTTACAGGAAACACCGTAGTCCTAACTGCAAGTGTTTACTTGGGGTGAACTGCCAGCTTCGCCTATATATCCAACTGGCCAGGATGGCGAAGCGTTGAGTGCGCTCTTGTTTAACTGCGTTTCATTACAAACGGAACTATATTTCGGATTTTATTCACCTCTTTTTAATTACAATTTTTGTTTGTCATTTTTGGCAACCTAGGGTATGGCCTTTGTCCCACCCACCACCTTACAGGACACACCCTAGTCCTAACTCCAAGTGTTTACTTGGGGTGAACTGCCAGCTCTGCTGATGTTTCCAACTTGCCAAGGCATGCAATGCGCAGTGTGCGTTCTTTGTCCATTGCTAATCGTCCCGCACATACTGTAGCTCAACACCACAGCTTCCCTACTTCCCTGACTTGAAATGGCAGCTTTTCCCTAATTGTGAAGACCGATACAGGTTTCCTGGATCCAGAATACAGCAGACTGTGCATTGGCACATAACTGGTCAGTCCCACTGAGAGAACTGACAGCTTCGACTATATATCCAACTGGCCAGAATGGCAAAGCGTTGAGTGCGCTCTTGTTTGACTGCGTTTCATTACAAACGTAACTATATTTCGGATTGTATTCACCTTTTTATATTACAATTGTTGTTTGTCATTTTTTAGAAATCTATATATCCAACTGGCCAGAATGACGAAGCGTTGAGTGCGCTCTTGTTCAACTGCGTTTCATTACAAACGTAACTATATTTCGGATTGTATTCACCTTTTTTAATTACAATTTTTGTTTGTCATTCTTGGCAACCTAGGGTGTGGCCTGTGTCCCACCCACCACCTTACAGGACACACCCTAGTCCTAACTCCAAATGTTTACTTGGGGTGAACTGCCAGCTCTGCTGATGTTTCCAAGTTGCCAAGGCATGCAAGGCGCAGTGTGCGCTCTTTGTCCATTGCTAATCGTCCCGCACATACTGTAGCTCAACACCACAACTTCCCAACTTCCCTACTTCCCTGACTTGAAATGGCAGCTTTTCCCTAATTGTGAAGACGGATACAGGTTTCCTGGATGCAGACTACAGCAGACTGTGCCATGGGCACATAACTGGTCAGTCCCACCCAGAGTACTGCACCAGAGCTAGGAACCATTATGACAAAAAGGCCAATTAACCATAGATTTTGTATTTTAAAATAATTAGGCCTATGTCTGGGTATTAGTTGCACTTTGTCATTTGAAAAAGTATTTGTCTTTGTTTCATTATAAAAGGTAAGTATATTTCGGATTTTATTGACCTTTTTTTAAATAATTGTTCGGCATTTATTGGCAGTCTAGGGTGTGGCCTGTGTCCCACTCACCACCTTACAGGACACGCCCTAGTCCTAACTCCAAGTGTTTACTTGGGGTGAACTGCCAGCTTCGCCTATATATCCAACTGGCCAGAATGGCAAAGCGTTGAGTGCGCTCTTGTTTAACTGCGTTTCATTACAAACATAACTATATTTTGGATTTTATTCACCTTTTTTTAATTACAATTGTTGTTTGTCATTTTTGGCAACCTAGGGTGTGGCCTGTGTCCCACCCACCACCTTACAGGACACACCCTAGTCCTAACTCCAAGTGTTTACTTGGGGTGAACTGCCAGCTCTGTCGGTGTTTCCAACTTGCCAAGGCATGCAAGGCGCAGTGTGCGCTCTTTGTCCATTGCTAATCGTCCCGCACATACTGTAGCTCAACACCACAACTTCCCAACTTCCCTACTTCCCTGACTTGAAATGGCAGCTTTTCCCTAATTGTGAAGACGGATACAGGTTTCCTGGATGCAGACTACAGCAGACTGTGCCATGGGCACATAACTGCTCAGTCCCACCCAGAGTACTGCACCAGAGCTAGGAACCATTATGACAAAAAGGCCAATTAACCATAGATTTTGTATTTTAAAATAATTAGGCCTATGTCTGGGTATTAGTTGCCCTTTGTCATTTGAAAAAGTATTTGTCTTTGTTTCATTATAAAAGGTAACTATATTTTGGATTTTATTGACCTTTTTTTTAATAATTGTTCGGCATTTATTGGCAGTCTAGGGTGTGGCCTGTGTCCCACTCACCACCTTACAGGACACGCCCTAGTCCTAACTCCAAGTGTTTACTTGGGGTGAACTGCCAGCTTCGCCTATATATCCAACTGGCCAGAATGGCAAAGCGTTGAGTGCGCTCTTGTTTAACTGCGTTTCATTACAAACATAGCTATATTTTGGATTTTATTCACCTTTTTTTAATTACAATTTTTGTTTGTCATTTTTGGCAACCTAGGGTGTGGCCTGTGTCTCACCACCTTACAGGACACACCCTAGTCCTAACTCCAAGTGTTTACTTGGGGTGAACTGCCAGCTCTGCTGATGTTTCCAACTTGCCAAGGCATGCAATGCGCAGTGTGCGCTCTTTGTCCATTGCTAATCGTCCCGCACATACTGTAGCTCAACACCACAACTTCCCTACTTCCCTGACTTGAAATGGCAGCTTTTCCCTAATTGTGAAGACGGATACAGGTTTCCTGGATGCAGACTACAGCAGACTGTGCCATGGGCACATAACTGGTCAGTCCCACCCAGAGTACTGCACCAGAGCTAGGAACCATTATGACAAAAAGGCCAATTAACCATAGATTTTTATTTTAAAATAATTAAGCCTATGTCTGGGTATTAGTTGCGATTTGTCATTTGAAAAAGTATTTGACTTTGTTTCATTCTAAAACGTAACTATATTTCGGATTTTAATGACCTTTTTTTTAAGAATTGTTCGGCGTTTATTGGCAGTCTAGTGTGTGGCCTGTGTCCCACCCACCACCTTACAGGACACACCCTAGTCCTAACTCCAAGTGTTTACTTGGGGTGAACTGCCAGCTTCGCCTATATATCCAACTGGCCAGAATGGCAAAGCGTTGTGTGCGCTCTTGTTTGACTGCGTTTCATTACAAATGTAACTATATTTCGGATTGTATTCACCTTTTTTTAATTACAATTGTTGTCTGTCATTTTTTAGCAATCTAGGTTGTGGCCTGTATCCCACCCACCACAACCTTACAGGAAACACCCTAGTCCTAACTGCAAGTGTTTACTTGGGGTGAACTGCCAGCTTCGCCTATATATCCAACTGGCCAGAATGGCGAAGCGTTGAGTGCGCTCTTGTTTAACTGCATTTCATTACAAGCGTAACTATATTTCGGATTTTATTCACCTTTTTTTAATTACAATTTTTGTTTGTCATTTTTGGCAACCTAGGGTGTGGCCTGTGTCCCACCCACCACCTTACAGGACACACCCTAGTCCTAACTCCAAATGTTTACTTGGGGTGAACTGCCCGCTCTGCTGATGTTTCCAACTTGCCAAGGCATGCAATGCGCAGTGTGCGCTCTTTGTCCATTGCTAATCGTCCCGCACATACTGTAGCTCAACACCACAACTTCCCAACTTCCCTACCTACCTGACTTGAAATGGCAGCTTTTCCCTAATTGTGAAGACGGATACAGGTTTCCTGGATGCAGACTACAGCAGACTGTGCCATGGGCACATAACTGGTCAGTCCCACCCAGAGTACTGCAACAGAGCTAGGAACCATTATGACAAAAAGGCCAATTAACCATAGATTTTGTATTTTAAAATAATTAGGCCTATGTCTGGGTATTAGTTGCACTTTGTCATTTGAAAAAGTATTTGTCTTTGTTTCATTATAAAAGGTAACTATTTCGGATTTTATTGACCTTTTTTTAAATAATTGTTCGGCATTTATTGGCAGTCTAGGGTGTGGCCTGTGTCCCACTCACCACCTTACAGGACACGCCCTAGTCCTAACTCCAAGTGTTTACTTGGGGTGAACTGCCAGCTTCGCCTATATATCCAACTGGCCAGAATGGCAAAGCGTTGAGTGCGCTCTTGTTTAACTGCGTTTCATTACAAATTTAACTATATTTCGGATTTTATTCACCTTTTTTTAATTACAATTTTTGTTTGTCATTTTTGGCAACCTAGGGTGTGGCCTGTGTCCCACCCACCACCTTACAGGACACACCCTAGTCCTAACTCCAAGTGTTTACTTGGGGTGAACTGCCAGCTCTGCTGATGTTTCCAACTTGCCAAGGCATGCAATGCGCAGTGTGCGCTCTTTGTCCATTGCTAATCGTCCCGCACATACTGTAGCTCAACACCACAACTTCCCTACTTCCCTGACTTGAAATGGCAGCTTTTCCCTAATTGTGAAGACCGATACAGGTTTCCTGGATGCAGAATACAGCAGAGTGTGCATTGGCACATAACTGGTCAGTCCCACCCAGAGAACTGCACCAGAGCTAGGAACCATTATGACAAAAAGGCCAATTAACCATAGATTTTGTATTTTAAAATAATTAGGCCTATGTCTGGGTATTAGTTGCACTTTGTCATTTGAAAAAGTATTTGTCTTTGTTTCATTATAAAAGGTAACTATATTTCGGATTTTATTGACCTTTTTTTAAATAATTGTTCGGCATTTATTGGCAGTCTAGGGTGTGGCCTGTGTCCCACTCACCGCCTTACAGGACACACCCTAGTCCTAACTCCAAGTGTTTACTTGGGGTGAACTGCCAGCTTCGCCTATATATCCAACTGGCCAGAATGGCAAAGCGTTGAGTGCGCTCTTGTTTAACTGCGTTTCATTACAAACGTAACTATATTTTGGATTTTATTCACCTTTTTTTAATTACAATATTTGTTTGTCATTTTTGGCAACCTAGGGTGTGGCCTGTGTCCCACCCACCACCTTACAGGACACACTCTAGTCCTAACTCCAAGTGTTTACTTGGGGTGAACTGCCAGCTCTGCTGATGTTTCCAACTTGCCAAGGCATGCAATGCGCAGTGTGCGCTCTTTGTCCATTGCTAATCGTCCCGCACATACTGTAGCTCAACACCACAACTTCCCTACTTCCCTGACTTGAAATGGCAGCTTTTCCCTAATTGTGAAGACGGATACAGGTTTCCTGGATGCAGACTACAGAAGACTGTGCCATGGGCACATAACTAGTCAGTCCCACCCAGAGTACTGCACCAGAGCTAGGAACCATTATGACAAAAAGGCCAATTAACCATAGATTTTTATTTTAAAATAATTAAGCCTATGTCTGGGTATTAGTTGCGATTTGTCATTTGAAAAAGTATTTGACTTTGTTTCATTCTAAAACGTAACTATATTTCGGATTTTAATGACCTTTTTTTTAAGAATTGTTCGGCGTTTATTGGCAGTCTAGTGTGTGGCCTGTGTCCCACCCACCACCTTACAGGACACACCCTAGTCCTAACTCCAAGTGTTTACTTGGGGTGAACTGCCAGCTTCGCCTATATATCCAACTGGCCAGAATGGCAAAGCGTTGTGTGCGCTCTTGTTTGACTGCGTTTCATTACAAATGTAACTATATTTCGGATTGTATTCACCTTTTTTTAATTACAATTGTTGTCTGTCATTTTTTAGCAATCTAGGTTGTGGCCTGTATCCCACCCACCACAACCTTACAGGAAACACCCTAGTCCTAACTGCAAGTGTTTACTTGGGGTGAACTGCCAGCTTCGCCTATATATCCAACTGGCCAGAATGGCGAAGCGTTGAGTGCGCTCTTGTTTAACTGCATTTCATTACAAGCGTAACTATATTTCGGATTTTATTCACCTTTTTTTAATTACAATTTTTGTTTGTCATTTTTGGCAACCTAGGGTGTGGCCTGTGTCCCACCCACCACCTTACAGGACACACCCTAGTCCTAACTCCAAATGTTTACTTGGGGTGAACTGCCCGCTCTGCTGATGTTTCCAACTTGCCAAGGCATGCAATGCGCAGTGTGCGCTCTTTGTCCATTGCTAATCGTCCCGCACATACTGTAGCTCAACACCACAACTTCCCAACTTCCCTACCTACCTGACTTGAAATGGCAGCTTTTCCCTAATTGTGAAGACGGATACAGGTTTCCTGGATGCAGACTACAGCAGACTGTGCCATGGGCACATAACTGGTCAGTCCCACCCAGAGTACTGCAACAGAGCTAGGAACCATTATGACAAAAAGGCCAATTAACCATAGATTTTGTATTTTAAAATAATTAGGCCTATGTCTGGGTATTAGTTGCACTTTGTCATTTGAAAAAGTATTTGTCTTTGTTTCATTATAAAAGGTAACTATATTTCGGATTTTATTGACCTTTTTTTAAATAATTGTTCGGCATTTATTGGCAGTCTAGGGTGTGGCCTGTGTCCCACTCACCACCTTACAGGACACGCCCTAGTCCTAACTCCAAGTGTTTACTTGGGGTGAACTGCCAGCTTCGCCTATATATCCAACTGGCCAGAATGGCAAAGCGTTGAGTGCGCTCTTGTTTAACTGCGTTTCATTACAAATTTAACTATATTTCGGATTTTATTCACCTTTTTTTAATTACAATTTTTGTTTGTCATTTTTGGCAACCTAGGGTGTGGCCTGTGTCCCACCCACCACCTTACAGGACACACCCTAGTCCTAACTCCAAGTGTTTACTTGGGGTGAACTGCCAGCTCTGCTGATGTTTCCAACTTGCCAAGGCATGCAATGCGCAGTGTGCGCTCTTTGTCCATTGCTAATCGTCCCGCACATACTGTAGCTCAACACCACAACTTCCCTACTTCCCTGACTTGAAATGGCAGCTTTTCCCTAATTGTGAAGACCGATACAGGTTTCCTGGATGCAGAATACAGCAGAGTGTGCATTGGCACATAACTGGTCAGTCCCACCCAGAGAACTGCACCAGAGCTAGGAACCATTATGACAAAAAGGCCAATTAACCATAGATTTTGTATTTTAAAATAATTAGGCCTATGTCTGGGTATTAGTTGCACTTTGTCATTTGAAAAAGTATTTGTCTTTGTTTCATTATAAAAGGTAACTATATTTCGGATTTTATTGACCTTTTTTTAAATAATTGTTCGGCATTTATTGGCAGTCTAGGGTGTGGCCTGTGTCCCACTCACCGCCTTACAGGACACACCCTAGTCCTAACTCCAAGTGTTTACTTGGGGTGAACTGCCAGCTTCGCCTATATATCCAACTGGCCAGAATGGCAAAGCGTTGAGTGCGCTCTTGTTTAACTGCGTTTCATTACAAACGTAACTATATTTTGGATTTTATTCACCTTTTTTTAATTACAATATTTGTTTGTCATTTTTGGCAACCTAGGGTGTGGCCTGTGTCCCACCCACCACCTTACAGGACACACTCTAGTCCTAACTCCAAGTGTTTACTTGGGGTGAACTGCCAGCTCTGCTGATGTTTCCAACTTGCCAAGGCATGCAATGCGCAGTGTGCGCTCTTTGTCCATTGCTAATCGTCCCGCACATACTGTAGCTCAACACCACAACTTCCCTACTTCCCTGACTTGAAATGGCAGCTTTTCCCTAATTGTGAAGACGGATACAGGTTTCCTGGATGCAGACTACAGAAGACTGTGCCATGGGCACATAACTAGTCAGTCCCACCCAGAGTACTGCACCAGAGCTAGGAACCATTATGACAAAAAGGCCAATTAACCATAGATTTTTATTTTAAAATAATTAAGCCTATGTCTGGGTATTAGTTGCGATTTGTCATTTGAAAAAGTATTTGACTTTGTTTCATTCTAAAACGTAACTATATTTCGGATTTTAATGACCTTTTTTTTAAGAATTGTTCGGCGTTTATTGGCAGTCTAGTGTGTGGCCTGTGTCCCACCCACCACCTTACAGGACACACCCTAGTCCTAACTCCAAGTGTTTACTTGGGGTGAACTGCCAGCTTCGCCTATATATCCAACTGGCCAGAATGGCAAAGCGTTGTGTGCGCTCTTGTTTGACTGCGTTTCATTACAAATGTAACTATATTTCGGATTGTATTCACCTTTTTTTAATTACAATTGTTGTCTGTCATTTTTTAGCAATCTAGGTTGTGGCCTGTATCCCACCCACCACAACCTTACAGGAAACACCCTAGTCCTAACTGCAAGTGTTTACTTGGGGTGAACTGCCAGCTTCGCCTATATATCCAACTGGCCAGAATGGCGAAGCGTTGAGTGCGCTCTTGTTTAACTGCATTTCATTACAAGCGTAACTATATTTCGGATTTTATTCACCTTTTTTTAATTACAATTTTTGTTTGTCATTTTTGGCAACCTAGGGTGTGGCCTGTGTCCCACCCACCACCTTACAGGACACACCCTAGTCCTAACTCCAAATGTTTACTTGGGGTGAACTGCCAGCTCTGCTGATGTTTCCAACTTGCCAAGGCATGCAATGCGCAGTGTGCGCTCTTTGTCCATTGCTAATCGTCCCGCACATACTGTAGCTCAACACCACAACTTCCCAACTTCCCTACCTACCTGACTTGAAATGGCAGCTTTTCCCTAATTGTGAAGACGGATACAGGTTTCCTGGATGCAGACTACAGCAGACTGTGCCATGGGCACATAACTGGTCAGTCCCACCCAGAGTACTGCAACAGAGCTAGGAACCATTATGACAAAAAGGCCAATTAACCATAGATTTTGTATTTTAAAATAATTAGGCCTATGTCAGGGTATTAGTTGCACTTTGTCATTTGAAAAAGTATTTGTCTTTGTTTCATTATAAAAGGTAACTATATTTCGGATTTTATTGACCTTTTTTTAAATAATTGTTCGGCATTTATTGGCAGTCTAGGGTGTGGCCTGTGTCCCACTCACCGCCTTACAGGACACACCCTAGTCCTAACTCCAAGTGTTTACTTGGGGTGAACTGCCAGCTTCGCCTATATATCCAACTGGCCAGAATGGCAAAGCGTTGAGTGCGCTCTTGTTTAACTGCGTTTCATTACAAACGTAACTATATTTTGGATTTTATTCACCTTTTTTTAATTACAATATTTGTTTGTCATTTTTGGCAACCTAGGGTGTGGCCTGTGTCCCACCCACCACCTTACAGGACACACTCTAGTCCTAACTCCAAGTGTTTACTTGGGGTGAACTGCCAGCTCTGCTGATGTTTCCAACTTGCCAAGGCATGCAATGCGCAGTGTGCGCTCTTTGTCCATTGCTAATCGTCCCGCACATACTGTAGCTCAACACCACAACTTCCCTACTTCCCTGACTTGAAATGGCAGCTTTTCCCTAATTGTGAAGACAGATACAGGTTTCCTGGATGCAGACTACAGAAGACTGTGCCATGGGCACATAACTAGTCAGTCCCACCCAGATTACTGCACCAGAGCTAGGAACCATTATGACAAAAAGGCCAATTAACCATAGATTTTGTATTTTAAAATAATTAGGCCTATGTCTGGGTATTAGTTGCACTTTGTCATTTGAAAAAGTATTTGTCTTTGTTTCATTATAAAAGGTAACTATATTTCGGATTTTATTGACCTTTTTTTAAATAATTGTTCGGCATTTATTGGCAGTCTAGGGTGTGGCCTGTGTCCCACTCACCGCCTTACAGGACACACCCTAGTCCTAACTCCAAGTGTTTACTTGGGGTGAACTGCCAGCTTCGCCTATATATCCAACTGGCCAGAATGGCAAAGCGTTGAGTGCGCTCTTGTTTAACTGCGTTTCATTACAAATTTAACTATATTTCGGATTTTATTCACCTTTTTTTAATTACAATTTTTGTTTGTCATTTTTGGCAACCTAGGGTGTGGCCTGTGTCCCACCCACCACCTTACAGGACACACCCTAGTCCTAACTCCAAGTGTTTAATTGGGGTGAACTGCCAGCTCTGCTGATGTTTCCAACTTGCCAAGGCATGCAATGCGCAGTGTGCGCTCTTTGTCCATTGCTAATCGTCCCGCACATACTGTAGCTCAACACCACAACTTCCCTACTTCCCTGACTTGAAATGGCAGCTTTTCCCTAATTGTGAAGACCGATACAGGTTTCCTGGATGCAGAATACAGCAGACTGTGCATTGGCACATAACTGGTCAGTCCCACCCAGAGAACTGCACCAGAGCTAGGAACCATTATGACAAAAAGGCCAATTAACCATAGATTTTGTATTTTAAAATAATTAGGCCTATGTCTGGGTATTAGTTGCACTTTGTCATTTGAAAAAGTATTTGTCTTTGTTTCATTATAAAAGGTAACTATATTTCGGATTTTATTGACCTTTTTTTAAATAATTGTTCGGCATTTATTGGCAGTCTAGGGTGTGGCCTGTGTCCCACTCACCGCCTTACAGGACACACCCTAGTCCTAACTCCAAGTGTTTACTTGGGGTGAACTGCCAGCTTCGCCTATATATCCAACTGGCCAGAATGGCAAAGCGTTGAGTGCGCTCTTGTTTAACTGCGTTTCATTACAAACGTAACTATATTTTGGATTTTATTCACCTTTTTTTAATTACAATATTTGTTTGTCATTTTTGGCAACCTAGGGTGTGGCCTGTGTCCCACCCACCACCTTACAGGACACACTCTAGTCCTAACTCCAAGTGTTTACTTGGGGTGAACTGCCAGCTCTGCTGATGTTTCCAACTTGCCAAGGCATGCAATGCGCAGTGTGCGCTCTTTGTCCATTGCTAATCGTCCCGCACATACTGTAGCTCAACACCACAACTTCCCTACTTCCCTGACTTGAAATGGCAGCTTTTCCCTAATTGTGAAGACAGATACAGGTTTCCTGGATGCAGACTACAGAAGACTATGCCATGGGCACATAACTAGTCAGTCCCACCCAGAGTACTGCACCAGAGCTAGGAACCATTATGACAAAAAGGCCAATTAACCATAGATTTTGTATTTTAAAATAATTAAGCCTATGTCTGGGTATTAGTTGCGATTTGTCATTTGAAAAAGTATTTGACTTTCTTTCATTCTAAAACGTAACTATATTTCCGATTTTAATGACCTTTTTTTTAAAAAATTGTTCGGCGTTTATTGGCAGTCTAGTGTGTGGCCTGTGTCCCACCCACCACCTTACAGGACACACCCTAGTCCTAACTCCAAGTGTTTACTTGGGGTGAACTGCCAGCTTCGCCTATATATCCAACTGGCCAGAATGGCAAAGCGTTGTGTGTGCTCTTGTTTGACTGCGTTTCATTACAAATGTAACTATATTTCGGATTGTATTCACCTTTTTTTAATTACAATTGTTGTCTGTCATTTTTTAGCAATCTAGGTTGTGGCCTGTATCCCACCCACAACAACCTTACAGGAAACACCCTAGTCCTAACTGCAACTGTTTACTTGGGGTGAACTGCCAGCTTCGCCTATATATCCAACTGGCCAGAATGGCGAAGCGTTGAGTGCGCTCTTGTTTAACTGCATTTCATTACAAGCGTAACTATATTTCGGATTTTATTCACCTTTTTTTAATTACAATTTTTGTTTGTCATTTTTGGCAACCTAGGGTGTGGCCTGTGTCCCACCCACCACCTTACAGGACACACCCTAGTCCTAACTCCAAATGTTTACTTGGGGTGAACTGCCAGCTCTGCTGATGTTTCCAACTTGCCAAGGCATGCAATGCGCAGTGTGCGCTCTTTGTCCATTGCTAATCGTCCCGTACATACTGTAGCTCAACACAACAACTTCCCAACTTCCCTGACTTGAAATGGCAGCTTTTCCCTAATTGTGAAGACGGATACAGGTTTCCTGGATGCAGACTACAGCAGACTGTGCCATGGGCACATAACTGGTCAGTCCCACCCAGAGTACTGCACCAGAGCTAGGAACCATTATGACAAAAAGGCCAATTAACCATAGATTTTGTATTTTAAAATAATTATATATGGGTATTAGTTGCGCTTTGTCATTTGAAAATGTGTTTGACTTTGTTTCATTACAAAGGTAACTACATTTTGGATTTTATTTGCCTTTTTTTTTAAATAATTGGTTGTCGTTTTTTGGCAATCTAGGGTGTGGCCTGTGTCCCACCCACCACCTTACAGGACACACCCTAGTCCTAACTCCAACTGTTTACTTGGGGTGAACTGCCAGCTCTGCTGATGTTTCCAACTTGCCAAGGCATGCAATGCGCAGTGTGCGATCTTTGTCCATTGCTAATCGTCCCGCACATACTGTAGCTCAACACCACAACTTCCCAAATTCCCTACTTCCCTGACTTGAAATGGCAGCTTTTCCCTAATTGTGAAGACGGATACAGGTTTCCTGGATGCAGACTACAGCAGACTGTGCCATGGGCACATAACTGGTCAGTCCCACCCAGAGTACTGCACCAGAGCTAGGAACCATTATGACAAAAAGGCCAATTAACCATAGATTTTGTATTTTAAAATAATTAGGCCTATGTCTGGGTATTAGTTGCGCTTTGTCATTTGAAAAAGTATTTGTCTTTGTTTCATTATAAAAGGTAACTATATTTCGGATTTTATTGACCTTTTTTTAAATAATTGTTCGGCATTTATTGGCAGTCTAGGGTGTGGCCTGTGTCCCACTCACCTCCTTACAGGACACGCCCTAGTCCTAACTCCAAGTGTTTACTTGGGGTGAACTGCCAGCTTCGCCTATATATCCAACTGGCCAGAATGGCAAAGCGTTGAGTGCGCTCTTGTTTAACTGCGTTTCATTACAAATTTAACTATATTTCGGATTTTATTCACCTTTTTTTAATTACAATTTTTGTTTGTCATTTTTGGCAACCTAGGGTGTGGCCTGTGTCCCACCCACCACCTTACAGGACACACCCTAGTCCTAACTCCAAGTGTTTACTTGGGGTGAACTGCCAGCTCTGCTGATGTTTCCAACTTGCCAAGGCATGCAATGCGCAGTGTGCGCTCTTTGTCCATTGCTAATCGTCCCGCACATGCTGTAGCTCAACACCACAACTTCCCTACTTCCCTGACTTGAAATGGCAGCTTTTCCCTAATTGTGAAGACCGATACAGGTTTCCTGGATGCAGAATACAGCAGAGTGTGCATTGGCACATAACTGGTCAGTCCCACCCAGAGAACTGCACCAGAGCTAGGAACCATTATGACAAAAAGGCCAATTAACCATAGATTTTGTATTTTAAAATAATTAGGCCTATGTCTGGGTATTAGTTGCGCTTTGTCATTTGAAAAAGTATTTGTCTTTGTTTCATTATAAAAGGTAACTATATTTCGGATTTTATTGACCTTTTTTTAAATAATTGTTCGGCATTTATTGGCAGTCTAGGGTGTGGCCTGTGTCCCACTCACCGCCTTACAGGACACACCCTAGTCCTAACTCCAAGTGTTTACTTGGGGTGAACTGCCAGCTTCGCCTATATATCCAACTGGCCAGAATGGCAAAGCGTTGAGTGCGCTCTTGTTTAACTGCGTTTCATTACAAACGTAACTATATTTTGGATTTTATTCACCTTTTTTTAATTACAATATTTGTTTGTCATTTTTGGCAACCTAGGGTGTGGCCTGTGTCCCACCCACCACCTTACAGGACACACCCTAGTCCTAACTCCAAGTGTTTACTTGGGGTGAACTGCCAGCTCTGCTGATGTTTCCAACTTGCCAAGGCATGCAATGCGCAGTGTGCGCTCTTTGTCTATTGCTAATCGTCCCGCACATACTGTAGCTCAACACCACAACTTCCCTACTTCCCTGACTTGAAATGGCAGCTTTTCCCTAATTGTGAAGACAGATACAGGTTTCCTGGATGCAGACTACAGAAGACTGTGCCATGGGCACATAACTGGTCAGTCCCACCCAGAGTACTGCACCAGAGCTAGGAACCATTATGACAAAAAGGCCAATTAACCATAGATTTTGTATTTTAAAATAATTAAGCCTATGTCTGGGTATTAGTTGCGATTTGTCATTTGAAAAAGTATTTGACTTTGTTTCATTCTAAAACGTAACTATATTTCCGATTTTAATGACCTTTTTTTTTAAAAATTGTTCGGCGTTTATTGGCAGTCTAGTGTGTGGCCTGTGTCCCACCCACCACCTTACAGGACACACCCTAGTCCTAACTCCAAGTGTTTACTTGGGGTGAACTGCCAGCTTCGCCTATATATCCAACTGGCCAGAATGGCAAAGCGTTGTGTGTGCTCTTGTTTGACTGCGTTTCATTACAAATGTAACTATATTTCGGATTGTATTCACCTTTTTTTAATTACAATTGTTGTCTGTCATTTTTTAGCAATCTAGGTTGTGGCCTGTATCCCACCCACAACAACCTTACAGGAAACACCCTAGTCCTAACTGCAAGTGTTTACTTGGGGTGAACTGCCAGCTTCGCCTATATATCCAACTGGCCAGAATGGCGAAGCGTTGAGTGCGCTCTTGTTTAACTGCATTTCATTACAAGCGTAACTATATTTCGGATTTTATTCACCTTTTTTTAATTACAATTTTTGTTTGTCATTTTTGGCAACCTAGGCTGTGGCCTGTGTCCCACCCACCACCTTACAGGACACACCCTAGTCCTAACTCCAAATGTTTACTTGGGGTGAACTGCCAGCTCTGCTGATGTTTCCAACTTGCCAAGGCATGCAATGCGCAGTGTGCGCTCTTTGTCCATTGCTAATCGTCCCGTACATACTGTAGCTCAACACCACAACTTCCCAACTTCCCTACTTCCCTGACTTGAAATGGCAGCTTTTCCCTAATTGTGAAGACGGATACAGGTTTCCTGGATGCAGACTACAGCAGACTGTGCAATGGGCACATAACTGGTCAGTCCCACCCAGAGTACTGCACCAGAGCTAGGAACCATTATGACAAAAAGGCCAATTAACCATAGATTTTGTATTTTAAAATAATTATATCTGGGTATTAGTTGCGCTTTGTCATTTGAAAATGTGTTTGACTTTGTTTCATTACAAAGGTAACTACATTTTGGATTTTATTTGCCTTTTTTTTTTAAATAATTGGTTGTCGTTTTTTGGCAATCTAGGGTGTGGCCTGTGTCCCACCCACCACCTTACAGGACACACCCTAGTCCTAACTCCAACTGTTTACTTGGGGTGAACTGCCAGCTCTGCTGATGTTTCCAACTTGCCAAGGCATGCAATGCGCAGTGTGCGCTCTTTGTCCATTGCTAATCGTCCCGCACATACTGTAGCTCAACACCACAACTTCCCAACTTCCCTACTTCCCTGACTTGAAATGGCAGCTTTTCCCTAATTGTGAAGACGGATACAGGTTTCCTGGATGCAGACTACAGCAGACTGTGCCATGGGCACATAACTGGTCAGTCCCACCCAGAGTACTGCACCAGAGCTAGGAACCATTATGACAAAAAGGCCAATTAACCATAGATTTTGTGTTTTAAAATAATTAGGCCTATGTCTGGGTATTAGTTGCGATTTGTCATTTGAAAAAGTATTTGACTTTGTTTCATTCTAAAACGTAACTATATTTCAGATTTTAATGACCTTTTTTTTAATAATTGTTCGGCGTTTATTGGCAGTCTAGTGTGTGGCCTGTGTCCCACCCACCACCTTACAGGACACACCCTAGTCCTAACTCCAAGTGTTTACTTCGGGTGAACTGCCAGCTTCGCCTATATATCCAACTGGCCAGAATGGCAAAGCGTTGAGTGCGCATTTGTTTGACTGCGTTTCATTACAAACGTAACTATATTTCGGATTGTATTCACCTTTTTTTAATTACAATTGTTGTTTGTCATTTTTTAGCAATCTAGGTTGTGGCCTGTATCCCACACACCACAACCTTACAGGAAACACCGTAGTCCTAACTGCAAGTGTTTACTTGGGGTGAACTGCCAGCTTCGCCTATATATCCAACTGGCCAGGATGGCGAAGCGTTGAGTGCGCTCTTGTTTAACTGCGTTTCATTACAAACGGAACTATATTTCGGATTTTATTCACCTCTTTTTAATTACAATTTTTGTTTGTCATTTTTGGCAACCTAGGGTATGGCCTTTGTCCCACCCACCACCTTACAGGACACACCCTAGTCCTAACTCCAAGTGTTTACTTGGGGTGAACTGCCAGCTCTGCTGATGTTTCCAACTTGCCAAGGCATGCAATGCGCAGTGTGCGTTCTTTGTCCATTGCTAATCGTCCCGCACATACTGTAGCTCAACACCACAACTTCCCTACTTCCCTGACTTGAAATGGCAGCTTTTCCCTAATTGTGAAGACCGATACAGGTTTCCTGGATCCAGAATACAGCAGACTGTGCATTGGCACATAACTGGTCAGTCCCACTGAGAGAACTGACAGCTTCGACTATATATCCAACTGGCCAGAATGGCAAAGCGTTGAGTGCGCTCTTGTTTGACTGCGTTTCATTACAAACGTAACTATATTTCGGATTGTATTCACCTTTTTATATTACAATTGTTGTTTGTCATTTTTTAGAAATCTATATATCCAACTGGCCAGAATGACGAAGCGTTGAGTGCGCTCTTGTTCAACTGCGTTTCATTACAAACGTAACTATATTTCGGATTGTATTCACCTTTTTTAATTACAATTTTTGTTTGTCATTCTTGGCAACCTAGGGTGTGGCCTGTGTCCCACCCACCACCTTACAGGACACACCCTAGTCCTAACTCCAAATGTTTACTTGGGGTGAACTGCCAGCTCTGCTGATGTTTCCAAGTTGCCAAGGCATGCAAGGCGCAGTGTGCGCTCTTTGTCCATTGCTAATCGTCCCGCACATACTGTAGCTCAACACCACAACTTCCCAACTTCCCTACTTCCCTGACTTGAAATGGCAGCTTTTCCCTAATTGTGAAGACGGATACAGGTTTCCTGGATGCAGACTACAGCAGACTGTGCCATGGGCACATAACTGGTCAGTCCCACCCAGAGTACTGCACCAGAGCTAGGAACCATTATGACAAAAAGGCCAATTAACCATAGATTTTGTATTTTAAAATAATTAGGCCTATGTCTGGGTATTAGTTGCACTTTGTCATTTGAAAAAGTATTTGTCTTTGTTTCATTATAAAAGGTAACTATATTTCGGATTTTATTGACCTTTTTTTAAATAATTGTTCGGCATTTATTGGCAGTCTAGGGTGTGGCCTGTGTCCCACTCACCACCTTACAGGACACGCCCTAGTCCTAACTCCAAGTGTTTACTTGGGGTGAACTGCCAGCTTCGCCTATATATCCAACTGGCCAGAATGGCAAAGCGTTGAGTGCGCTCTTGTTTAACTGCGTTTCATTACAAACGTAACTATATTTTGGATTTTATTCACCTTTTTTTAATTACAATTGTTGTTTGTCATTTTTGGCAACCTAGGGTGTGGCCTGTGTCCCACCCACCACCTTACAGGACACACTCTAGTCCTAACTCCAAGTGTTTACTTGGGGTGAACTGCCAGCTCTGCTGATGTTTCCAACTTGCCAAGGCATGCAATGCGCAGTGTGCGCTCTTTGTCCATTGCTAATCGTCCCGCACATACTGTAGCTCAACACCACAACTTCCCTACTTCCCTGACTTGAAATGGCAGCTTTTCCCTAATTGTGAAGACGGATACAGGTTTCCTGGATGCAGACTACAGAAGACTGTGCCATGGGCACATAACTAGTCAGTCCCACCCAGAGTACTGCACCAGAGCTAGGAACCATTATGACAAAAAGGCCAATTAACCATAGATTTTTATTTTAAAATAATTAAGCCTATGTCTGGGTATTAGTTGCGATTTGTCATTTGAAAAAGTATTTGACTTTGTTTCATTCTAAAACGTAACTATATTTCGGATTTTAATGACCTTTTTTTTAAGAATTGTTCGGCGTTTATTGGCAGTCTAGTGTGTGGCCTGTGTCCCACCCACCACCTTACAGGACACACCCTAGTCCTAACTCCAAGTGTTTACTTGGGGTGAACTGCCAGCTTCGCCTATATATCCAACTGGCCAGAATGGCAAAGCGTTGTGTGCGCTCTTGTTTGACTGCGTTTCATTACAAATGTAACTATATTTCGGATTGTATTCACCTTTTTTTAATTACAATTGTTGTCTGTCATTTTTTAGCAATCTAGGTTGTGGCCTGTATCCCACCCACCACAACCTTACAGGAAACACCCTAGTCCTAACTGCAAGTGTTTACTTGGGGTGAACTGCCAGCTTCGCCTATATATCCAACTGGCCAGAATGGCGAAGCGTTGAGTGCGCTCTTGTTTAACTGCATTTCATTACAAGCGTAACTATATTTCGGATTTTATTCACCTTTTTTTAATTACAATTTTTGTTTGTCATTTTTGGCAACCTAGGGTGTGGCCTGTGTCCCACCCACCACCTTACAGGACACACCCTAGTCCTAACTCCAAATGTTTACTTGGGGTGAACTGCCCGCTCTGCTGATGTTTCCAACTTGCCAAGGCATGCAATGCGCAGTGTGCGCTCTTTGTCCATTGCTAATCGTCCCGCACATACTGTAGCTCAACACCACAACTTCCCAACTTCCCTACCTACCTGACTTGAAATGGCAGCTTTTCCCTAATTGTGAAGACGGATACAGGTTTCCTGGATGCAGACTACAGCAGACTGTGCCATGGGCACATAACTGGTCAGTCCCACCCAGAGTACTGCAACAGAGCTAGGAACCATTATGACAAAAAGGCCAATTAACCATAGATTTTGTATTTTAAAATAATTAGGCCTATGTCTGGGTATTAGTTGCACTTTGTCATTTGAAAAAGTATTTGTCTTTGTTTCATTATAAAAGGTAACTATATTTTGGATTTTATTGACCTTTTTTTAAATAATTGTTCGGCATTTATTGGCAGTCTAGGGTGTGGCCTGTGTCCCACTCACCACCTTACAGGACACGCCCTAGTCCTAACTCCAAGTGTTTACTTGGGGTGAACTGCCAGCTTCGCCTATATATCCAACTGGCCAGAATGGCAAAGCGTTGAGTGCGCTCTTGTTTAACTGCGTTTCATTACAAATTTAACTATATTTCGGATTTTATTCACCTTTTTTTAATTACAATTTTTGTTTGTCATTTTTGGCAACCTAGGGTGTGGCCTGTGTCCCACCCACCACCTTACAGGACACACCCTAGTCCTAACTCCAAGTGTTTACTTGGGGTGAACTGCCAGCTCTGCTGATGTTTCCAACTTGCCAAGGCATGCAATGCGCAGTGTGCGCTCTTTGTCCATTGCTAATCGTCCCGCACATACTGTAGCTCAACACCACAACTTCCCTACTTCCCTGACTTGAAATGGCAGCTTTTCCCTAATTGTGAAGACCGATACAGGTTTCCTGGATGCAGAATACAGCAGAGTGTGCATTGGCACATAACTGGTCAGTCCCACCCAGAGAACTGCACCAGAGCTAGGAACCATTATGACAAAAAGGCCAATTAACCATAGATTTTGTATTTTAAAATAATTAGGCCTATGTCTGGGTATTAGTTGCACTTTGTCATTTGAAAAAGTATTTGTCTTTGTTTCATTATAAAAGGTAACTATATTTCGGATTTTATTGACCTTTTTTTAAATAATTGTTCGGCATTTATTGGCAGTCTAGGGTGTGGCCTGTGTCCCACTCACCGCCTTACAGGACACACCCTAGTCCTAACTCCAAGTGTTTACTTGGGGTGAACTGCCAGCTTCGCCTATATATCCAACTGGCCAGAATGGCAAAGCGTTGAGTGCGCTCTTGTTTAACTGCGTTTCATTACAAACGTAACTATATTTTGGATTTTATTCACCTTTTTTTAATTACAATATTTGTTTGTCATTTTTGGCAACCTAGGGTGTGGCCTGTGTCCCACCCACCACCTTACAGGACACACTCTAGTCCTAACTCCAAGTGTTTACTTGGGGTGAACTGCCAGCTCTGCTGATGTTTCCAACTTGCCAAGGCATGCAATGCGCAGTGTGCGCTCTTTGTCCATTGCTAATCGTCCCGCACATACTGTAGCTCAACACCACAACTTCCCTACTTCCCTGACTTGAAATGGCAGCTTTTCCCTAATTGTGAAGACAGATACAGGTTTCCTGGATGCAGACTACAGAAGACTGTGCCATGGGCACATAACTAGTCAGTCCCACCCAGATTACTGCACCAGAGCTAGGAACCATTATGACAAAAAGGCCAATTAACCATAGATTTTGTATTTTAAAATAATTAGGCCTATGTCTGGGTATTAGTTGCACTTTGTCATTTGAAAAAGTATTTGTCTTTGTTTCATTATAAAAGGTAACTATATTTCGGATTTTATTGACCTTTTTTTAAATAATTGTTCGGCATTTATTGGCAGTCTAGGGTGTGGCCTGTGTCCCACTCACCGCCTTACAGGACACACCCTAGTCCTAACTCCAAGTGTTTACTTGGGGTGAACTGCCAGCTTCGCCTATATATCCAACTGGCCAGAATGGCAAAGCGTTGAGTGCGCTCTTGTTTAACTGCGTTTCATTACAAATTTAACTATATTTCGGATTTTATTCACCTTTTTTTAATTACAATTTTTGTTTGTCATTTTTGGCAACCTAGGGTGTGGCCTGTGTCCCACCCACCACCTTACAGGACACACCCTAGTCCTAACTCCAAGTGTTTAATTGGGGTGAACTGCCAGCTCTGCTGATGTTTCCAACTTGCCAAGGCATGCAATGCGCAGTGTGCGCTCTTTGTCCATTGCTAATCGTCCCGCACATACTGTAGCTCAACACCACAACTTCCCTACTTCCCTGACTTGAAATGGCAGCTTTTCCCTAATTGTGAAGACCGATACAGGTTTCCTGGATGCAGAATACAGCAGAGTGTGCATTGGCACATAACTGGTCAGTCCCACCCAGAGAACTGCACCAGAGCTAGGAACCATTATGACAAAAAGGCCAATTAACCATAGATTTTATATTTTAAAATAATTAGGCCTATGTCTGGGTATTAGTTGCACTTTGTCATTTGAAAAAGTATTTGTCTTTGTTTCATTATAAAAGGTAACTATATTTCGGATTTTATTGACCTTTTTTTAAATAATTGTTCGGCATTTATTGGCAGTCTAGGGTGTGGCCTGTGTCCCACTCACCGCCTTACAGGACACACCCTAGTCCTAACTCCAAGTGTTTACTTGGGGTGAACTGCCAGCTTCGCCTATATATCCAACTGGCCAGAATGGCAAAGCGTTGAGTGCGCTCTTGTTTAACTGCGTTTCATTACAAACGTAACTATATTTTGGATTTTATTCACCTTTTTTTAATTACAATATTTGTTTGTCATTTTTGGCAACCTAGGGTGTGGCCTGTGTCCCACCCACCACCTTACAGGACACACTCTAGTCCTAACTCCAAGTGTTTACTTGGGGTGAACTGCCAGCTCTGCTGATGTTTCCAACTTGCCAAGGCATGCAATGCGCAGTGTGCGCTCTTTGTCCATTGCTAATCGTCCCGCACATACTGTAGCTCAACACCACAACTTCCCTACTTCCCTGACTTGAAATGGCAGCTTTTCCCTAATTGTGAAGACAGATACAGGTTTCCTGGATGCAGACTACAGAAGACTGTGCCATGGGCACATAACTAGTCAGTCCCACCCAGATTACTGCACCAGAGCTAGGAACCATTATGACAAAAAGGCCAATTAACCATAGATTTTGTATTTTAAAATAATTAGGCCTATGTCTGGGTATTAGTTGCACTTTGTCATTTGAAAAAGTATTTGTCTTTGTTTCATTATAAAAGGTAACTATATTTCGGATTTTATTGACCTTTTTTTAAATAATTGTTCGGCATTTATTGGCAGTCTAGGGTGTGGCCTGTGTCCCACTCACCGCCTTACAGGACACACCCTAGTCCTAACTCCAAGTGTTTACTTGGGGTGAACTGCCAGCTTCGCCTATATATCCAACTGGCCAGAATGGCAAAGCGTTGAGTGCGCTCTTGTTTAACTGCGTTTCATTACAAATTTAACTATATTTCGGATTTTATTCACCTTTTTTTAATTACAATTTTTGTTTGTCATTTTTGGCAACCTAGGGTGTGGCCTGTGTCCCACCCACCACCTTACAGGACACACCCTAGTCCTAACTCCAAGTGTTTAATTGGGGTGAACTGCCAGCTCTGCTGATGTTTCCAACTTGCCAAGGCATGCAATGCGCAGTGTGCGCTCTTTGTCCATTGCTAATCGTCCCGCACATACTGTAGCTCAACACCACAACTTCCCTACTTCCCTGACTTGAAATGGCAGCTTTTCCCTAATTGTGAAGACCGATACAGGTTTCCTGGATGCAGAATACAGCAGAGTGTGCATTGGCACATAACTGGTCAGTCCCACCCAGAGAACTGCACCAGAGCTAGGAACCATTATGACAAAAAGGCCAATTAACCATAGATTTTGTATTTTAAAATAATTAGGCCTATGTCTGGGTATTAGTTGCACTTTGTCATTTGAAAAAGTATTTGTCTTTGTTTCATTATAAAAGGTAACTATATTTCGGATTTTATTGACCTTTTTTTAAATAATTGTTCGGCATTTATTGGCAGTCTAGGGTGTGGCCTGTGTCCCACTCACCGCCTTACAGGACACACCCTAGTCCTAACTCCAAGTGTTTACTTGGGGTGAACTGCCAGCTTCGCCTATATATCCAACTGGCCAGAATGGCAAAGCGTTGAGTGCGCTCTTGTTTAACTGCGTTTCATTACAAACGTAACTATATTTTGGATTTTATTCACCTTTTTTTAATTACAATATTTGTTTTTCATTTTTGGCAACCTAGGGTGTGGCCTGTGTCCCACCCACCACCTTACAGGACACACTCTAGTCCTAACTCCAAGTGTTTACTTGGGGTGAACTGCCAGCTCTGCTGATGTTTCCAACTTGCCAAGGCATGCAATGCGCAGTGTGCGCTCTTTGTCCATTGCTAATCGTCCCGCACATACTGTAGCTCAACACCACAACTTCCCTACTTCCCTGACTTGAAATGGCAGCTTTTCCCTAATTGTGAAGACAGATACAGGTTTCCTGGATGCAGACTACAGAAGACTATGCCATGGGCACATAACTAGTCAGTCCCACCCAGAGTACTGCACCAGAGCTAGGAACCATTATGACAAAAAGGCCAATTAACCATAGATTTTGTATTTTAAAATAATTAAGCCTATGTCTGGGTATTAGTTGCGATTTGTCATTTGAAAAAGTATTTGACTTTCTTTCATTCTAAAACGTAACTATATTTCCGATTTTAATGACCTTTTTTTTAAAAAATTGTTCGGCGTTTATTGGCAGTCTAGTGTGTGGCCTGTGTCCCACCCACCACCTTACAGGACACACCCTAGTCCTAACTCCAAGTGTTTACTTGGGGTGAACTGCCAGCTTCGCCTATATATCCAACTGGCCAGAATGGCAAAGCGTTGTGTGTGCTCTTGTTTGACTGCGTTTCATTACAAATGTAACTATATTTCGGATTGTATTCACCTTTTTTTAATTACAATTGTTGTCTGTCATTTTTTAGCAATCTAGGTTGTGGCCTGTATCCCACCCACAACAACCTTACAGGAAACACCCTAGTCCTAACTGCAACTGTTTACTTGGGGTGAACTGCCAGCTTCGCCTATATATCCAACTGGCCAGAATGGCGAAGCGTTGAGTGCGCTCTTGTTTAACTGCATTTCATTACAAGCGTAACTATATTTCGGATTTTATTCACCTTTTTTTAATTACAATTTTTGTTTGTCATTTTTGGCAACCTAGGGTGTGGCCTGTGTCCCACCCACCACCTTACAGGACACACCCTAGTCCTAACTCCAAGTGTTTACTTGGGGTGAACTGCCAGCTCTGCTGATGTTTCCATCTTGCCAAGGCATGCAATGCGCAGTGTGCGCTCTTTGTCCATTGCTAATCGTCCCGCACATACTGTAGCTCAACACCACAACTTCCCTACTTCCCTGACTTGAAATGGCAGCTTTTCCCTAATTGTGAAGACCGATACAGGTTTCCTGGATGCAGAATACAGCAGAGTGTGCATTGGCACATAACTGGTCAGTCCCACCCAGAGAACTGCACCAGAGCTAGGAACCATTATGACAAAAAGGCCAATTAACCATAGATTTTGTATTTTAAAATAATTAGGCCTATGTCTGGGTATTAGTTGCGCTTTGTCATTTGAAAAAGTATTTGTCTTTGTTTCATTATAAAAGGTAACTATATTTCGGATTTTATTGACCTTTTTTTAAATAATTGTTCGGCATTTATTGGCAGTCTAGGGTGTGGCCTGTGTCCCACTCACCGCCTTACAGGACACACCCTAGTCCTAACTCCAAGTGTTTACTTGGGGTGAACTGCCAGCTTCGCCTATATATCCAACTGGCCAGAATGGCAAAGCGTTGAGTGCGCTCTTGTTTAACTGCGTTTCATTACAAACGTAACTATATTTTGGATTTTATTCACCTTTTTTTAATTACAATATTTGTTTGTCATTTTTGGCAACCTAGGGTGTGGCCTGTGTCCCACCCACCACCTTACAGGACACACCCTAGTCCTAACTCCAAGTGTTTACTTGGGGTGAACTGCCAGCTCTGCTGATGTTTCCAACTTGCCAAGGCATGCAATGCGCAGTGTGCGCTCTTTGTCCATTGCTAATCGTCCCGCACATACTGTAGCTCAACACCACAACTTCCCTACTTCCCTGACTTGAAATGGCAGCTTTTCCCTAATTGTGAAGACAGATACAGGTTTCCTGGATGCAGACTACAGCAGACTGTGCCATGGGCACATAACTGGTCAGTCCCACCCAGAGTACTGCACCAGAGCTAGGAACCATTATGACAAAAAGGCCATTTAACCATAGATTTTGTATTTTAAAATAATTAAGCCTATGTCTGGGTATTAGTTGCGATTTGTCTTATGAAAAAGTATATGACTTTGTTTCATTCTAAAAGGTAACTATATTTCGGATTTTAATGACCTTTTTTTTAATAATTGTTCGGTGTTATTGGCAGTCTAGTGTGTGGCCTGTGTCCCACCCACCACCTTACAGGACACACCCTAGTCCTAACTCCAAGTGTTTACTTGGGGTGAACTGCCAGCTTCGCCTATATATCCAACTGGCCAGAATGGCAAAGCGTTGTGTGCGCTCTTGTTTGACTGCGTTTCATTACAAATGTAACTATATTTCGGATTGTATTCACCTTTCTTTAATTACAATTGTTGTCTGTCATTTTTTAGCAATCTAGGTTGTGGCCTGTATCCCACCCACCACAACCTTACAGGAAACACCCTAGTCCTAACTGCAAGTGTTTACTTGGGGTGAACTGCCAGCTTCGCCTATATATCCAACTGGCCAGAATGGCGAAGCGTTGAGTGCGCTCTTGTTTAACTGCATTTCATTACAAGCGTAACTATATTTCGGATTTTATTCACCTTTTTTTAATTACAATTTTTGTTTGTCATTTTTGGCAACCTAGGGTGTGCCTGTGTCCCACCCACCACCTTACAGGACACACCCTAGTCCAAACTCCAAATGTTTACTTGGGGTGAACTGCCAGCTCTGGTGATGTTTCCAAGTTGCCAAGGCATGCAAGGCGCAGTGTGCGCTCTTTGTCCATTGCTAATCGTCCCGCACATACTGTAGCTCAACACCACAACTTCCCAACTTCCCTACTTCCCTGACTTGAAATGGCAGCTTTTCCCTAATTGTGAAGACAGATACAGGTTTCCTTGATGCAGACTACAGCAGACTGTGCCATGGGCACATAACTGGTCAGTCCCACCCAGAGTACTGCACCGGAGCTAGGAACCATTATGACAAAAAGGCCAATTAACCATAGATTTTGTATTTTAAAATAATTAGGCCTATGTCTGGGTATTAGTTGCGCTTTGTCATTTGAAGAAGTATTTGTCTTTGTTTCATTATAAAAGGTAACTATATTTCGGATTTTATTAACCATTTTTTAAATAATTGTTCGGCATTTATTGGCAGTCTAGGGTGTGGCCTGTGTCCCACTCACTACCTTACAGGACACACCCTAGTCCTAACTTCAAGTGTTTACTTGGGGTGAACTGCCAGCTTCGCCTATATATCCAACTGGCCAGAATGGCAAAGCGTTGAGTGCGCTCTTGTTTAACTGCGTTTCATTACAAACGTAACTATATTTCGGATTTTATTCACCTTTTTTAATTACAATATTTGTTTGTCATTTTTGGCAACCTAGGGTGTGGCCTGTGTCCCACCCACCACCTTACAGGACACACCCTAGTCCTAACTCCAAGTGTTTACTTGGGGTGAACTGCCAGCTCTGCTGATGTTTCCAACTTGCCAAGGCATGCAATGCGCAGTGTGCGCTCTTTGTCCATTGCTAATCGTCCCGCACATACTGTAGCTCAACACCACAACTTCCCTACTTCCCTGACTTGAAATGGCAGCTTTTCCCTAATTGTGAAGACAGATACAGGTTTCCTGGATGCAGACTACAGCAGACTGTGCCATGGGCACATAACTGGTCAGTCCCACCCAGAGTACTGCACCAGAGCTAGGAACCATTATGACAAAAAGGCCAATTAACCATAGATTTTGTATTTTAAAATAATTAAGCCTATGTCTGGGTATTAGTTGTGATTTGTCATTTGAAAAAGTATTTGACTTTGTTTCATTCTAAACGTAACTATATTTCGGATTTTAATGACCTTTTTTTAAATAATTGTTTGGCATTTATTGGAAGTCTAGGGTGTGGCCTGTGTCCCACTCACCACCTTACAGGACACGCCCTAGACCTAACTCCAAGTGTTTACTTGGGGTGAACTGCCAGCTTCGCCTATATATCCAACTGGCCAGAATGGCAAAGCGTTGTGTGCGCTCTTGTTTGACTGCATTTCATTACAAATGTAACTATATTTCGGATTGTATTCACCTTTTTTTAATTACAATTGTTGTCTGTCATTTTTTAGCAATCTAGGTTGTGGCCTGTATCCCACCCACCACAACCTTACAGGAAACACCCTAGTCCTAACTGCAAGTGTTTACTTGGGGTGAACTGCCAGCTTCGCCTATATATCCAACTGGCCAGAATGGCGAAGCGTTGAGTGCGCTCTTGTTTAACTGCATTTCATTACAAGCGTAACTATATTTCGGATTTTATTCACCTTTTTTTAATTACAATTTTTTGTTTGTCATTTTTGGCAACCTAGGGTGTGGCCTGTGTCCCACCCACCACCTTACAGGACACACCCTAGTCCTAACTCCAAATGTTTACTTGGGGTGAACTGCCAGCTCTGCTGATGTTTCCAACTTGCCAAGGCATGCAATGCACAGTGTGCGCTCTTTGTCCATTGCTAATCGTCCCGCACATACTGTAGCTCAACACCACAACTTCCCAACTTCCCTACTTCCCTGACTTGAAATGGCAGCTTTTCCCTAATTGTGAAGATGGATACAGGTTTCCTGGATGCAGACTACAGCAGACTGTGCCATGGGCACATAACTGGTCAGTCCCACCTAGAGTACTGCACCAGAGCTAGGAACCATTATGACAAAAAGGCCAATTAACCATAGATTTTGTATTTTAAAATAATTAGGCCTATGTCTGGGTATTAGTTGCGCTTTGTCATTTGAAAAAGTATTTGTCTTTGTTTCATTATAAAAGGTAACTATATTTCGGATTTTATTGACCTTTTTTTAAATAATTGTTCGGCATTTATTGGCAGTCTAGGGTGTGGCCTGTGTCCCACTCACCACCTTACAGGACACACCCTAGTCCTAACTCCAAGTGTTTACTTGGGGTGAACTGCCAGCTTCGCCTATATATCCAACTGGCCAGAATGGCAAAGCGTTGAGTGCGCTCTTGTTTAACTGCGTTTCATTACAAACGTAACTATATTTCGGATTTTATTCACCTTTTTTTAATTACAATATTTGTTTGTCATTTTTGGCAACCTAGGGTGTGGCCTGTGTCCTACCCACCACCTTACAGGACACACCCTAGTCCTAACTCCAAGTGTTTACTTGGGGTGAACTGCCAGCTCTGCTGATGTTTCCAACTTGCCAAGGCATGCAATGCGCAGTGTGCGCTCTTTGTCCATTGCTAATCGTCCCGCACATACTGTAGCTCAACACCACAACTTCCCAACTTCCTTGACTTGAAATGGCAGCTTTTCCCTAATTGTGAAGACAGATACAGGTTTCCTGGATGCAGACTACAGCAGACTGTGCCATGGGCACATAACTGGTCAGTCCCACCCAGAGTACTGCACCAGAGCTAGGAACCATTATGACAAAAAGGCCAATTAACCATAGATTTTGTATTTTAAAATAATTAAGCCTATGTCTGGGTATTAGTTGTGATTTGTCATTTGAAAAAGTATTTGACTTTGTTTCATTCTAAACGTAACTATATTTCGGATTTTAATGACCTTTTTTTTAATAATTGTTCGGCGTTTATTGGCAGTCTAGTGTGTGGCCTGTGTCCCACCCACCACCTTACAGGACACACCCTAGTCCTAACTCCAAGTGTTTACTTGGGGTGAACTGCCAGCTTCGCCTATATATCCAACTGGCCAGAATGGCAAAGCGTTGTGTGTGCTCTTGTTTGACTGCATTTCATTACAAGCGTAACTATATTTCGGATTTTATTCACCTTTTTTTAATTACAATTTTTGTTTGTCATTTTTGGCAACCTATGGTGTGGCCTGTGTCCCACCCACCACCTTACAGGACACACCCTAGTCCTAACTCCAAATGTTTACTTGGGGTGAACTGCCAGCTCTGCTGATGTTTCCAACTTGCCAAGGCATGCAATGCACAGTGTGCGCTCTTTGTCCATTGCTAATCGTCCCGCACATACTGTAGCTCAACACCACAACTTCCCAACTTCCCTACTTCCCTGACTTGAAATGGCAGCTTTTCCCTAATTGTGAAGATGGATACAGGTTTCCTGGATGCAGACTACAGCAGACTGTGCCATGGGCACATAACTGGTCAGTCCCACCTAGAGTACTGCACCAGAGCTAGGAACCATTATGACAAAAAGGCCAATTAACCATAGATTTTGTATTTTAAAATAATTAGGCCTATGTCTGGGTATTAGTTGCGCTTTGTCATTTGAAAAAGTATTTGTCTTTGTTTCATTATAAAAGGTAACTATATTTCGGATTTTATTGACCTTTTTTTAAATAATTGTTCGGCATTTATTGGCAGTCTAGGGTGTGGCCTGTGTCCCACTCACCACCTTACAGGACACACCCTAGTCCTAACTCCAAGTGTTTACTTGGGGTGAACTGCCAGCTTCGCCTATATATCCAACTGGCCAGAATGGCAAAGCGTTGAGTGCGCTCTTGTTTAACTGCGTTTCATTACAAACGTAACTATATTTTGGATTTTATTCACCTTTTTTTAATTACAATATTTGTTTGTCATTTTTGGCAACCTAGGGTGTGGCCTGTGTCCCACCCACCACCTTACAGGACACACCCTAGTCCTAACTCCAAATGTTTACTTGGGGTGAACTGCCAGCTCTGCTGATGTTTCCAACTTGCCAAGGCATGCAATGCACAGTGTGCGCTCTTTGTCCATTGCTAATCGTCCCGCACATATTGTAGCTCAACACCACAACTTCCCAACTTCCCTACTTCCCTGACTTGAAATGGAAGCTTTTCCCTAATTGTGAAGATGGATACAGGTTTCCTGGATGCAGACTACAGCAGACTGTACCATGGGCACATAACTGGTCAGTCCCACCCAGAGTATTGCACCAGAGCTAGGAACCATTATGACAAAAAGGCCAATTAACCATAGATTTTGTATTTTAAAATAATTAGGCCTATGTCTGGGTATTAGTTGCGCTTTGTCATTTGAAAAAGTATTTGTCTTTGTTTCATTATAAAAGGTAAATATATTTCGGATTTTATTGACCTTTTTTTTAAATAATTGTTCGGCATTTATTGGCAGTCTAGGGTGTGGCCTGTGTCCCACCCACCACAACCTTACAGGAAACACCCTAGTCCTAACTGCAAGTGTTTACTTGGGGTGAACTGCCAGCTTCGCCTATATATCCAACTGGCCAGAATGGCGAAGCGTTGAGTGCGCTCTTGTTTAACTGCATTTCATTACAAGCGTAACAATATTTCGGAATTTATTCACCTTTTTTTAATTACAATTTTTGTTTGTCATTTTTGGCAACCTAGGGTGTGGCCTGTGTCCCACCCACCACCTTACAGGACACACCCGAGTCCTAACTCCAAATGTTTACTTGGGGTGAACTGCCAGCTCTGCTGATGTTTCCAACTTGCCAAGGCATGCAATGCGCAGTGTGCGCTCTTTGTCCATTGCTAATCATCCCGCACATACTGTAGCTCAACACCACAACTTCCCTACTTCCCTGACTTGAAATGGCAGCTTTTCCCTAATTGTGAAGACGGATACAGGTTTCCTGGATGCAGACTACAGCAGACTGTGCCATGGGCACATAACTGGTCAGTCCCACCCAGAGTACTGCACCAGAGCTAGGAACCATTATGACAAAAAGGCCAATTAACCATAGATTTTGTATTTTAAAATAATTAGGCCTATGTCTGGGTATTAGTTGCGCTTTGTCATTTGAAAAAGTATTTGTCTTTGTTTCATTATAAAAGGTAACTATATTTCGGATTTTATTGACCTTTTTTTAAATAATTGTTCGACATTTATTGGCAGTCTAGGGTGTGGCCTGTGTCCCACTCACCACCTTACAGGACACACCCTAGTCCTAACTCCAAGTGTTTACTTGGGGTGAACTGCCAGCTTCGCCTATATATCCAACTGGCCAGAATGGCAAAGCGTTGAGTGCGCTCTTGTTTAACTGCGTTTCATTACAAACTTAACTATATTTCGGATTTTATTCACCTTTTTTTAATTACAATATTTGTTTGTCATTTTTGGCAACCTAGAGTGTGGCCTGTGTCCCACCCACCACCTTACAGGACACACCCTAGTCCTAACTCCAAGTGTTTACTTGGGGTGAACTGCCAGCTCTGCTGATGTTTCCAACTTGCCAAGGCATGCAATGCGCAGTGTGCGCTCTTTGTCCATTGCTAATCGTCCCGCACATACTGTAGCTCAACACCACAACTTCCCTACTTCCCTGACTTGAAATGGCAGCTTTTCCCTAATTGTGAAGACAGATACAGGTTTCCTGGATGCAGACTACAGCAGACTGTGCCATGGGCACATAACTGGTCAGTCCCACCCAGAGTACTGCACCAGAGCTAGGAACCATTATGACAAAAAGGCCAATTAACCATAGATTTTGTATTTTAAAATAATTAAGCCTATGTCTGGGTATTAGTTGCGATTTGTCATTTGAAAAAGTATTTGACTTTGTTTCATTCTAATACGTAACTATATTTCGGATTTTAATTACCTTTTTTTTAATAATTGTTCGGCGTTTATTGGCAGTCTAGTGTGTGGCCTGTGTCCCACCCACCACCTTACAGGACACACCCTAGTCCTAACTCCAAGTGTTTACTTGGGGTGAACTGCCAGCTTCGCCTATATATCCAACTGGCCAGAATGGCAAAGCATTGTGTGCGCTCTTGTTTGACTGCGTTTCATTACAAATGTAACTATATTTCGGATTGTATTCACCTTTTTTTAATTACAATTGTTGTCTGTCATTTTTTAGCAATCTAGGTTGTGGCCTGTATCCCAGCCACCAAAACCTTACAGGAAACACCCTAGTCCTAACTGCAAGTGTTTACTTGGGGTGAACTGCCAGCTTCGCCTATATATCCAACTGGCCAGAATGGCGAAGCGTTGAGTGCGCTCTTGTTTAACTGCATTTCATTACAAGCGTAACTATATTTCGGATTTTATTCACCTTTTTTTAATTACAATTTTTGTTTGTCATTTTTGGCAACCTAGGGTGTGGCCTGTGTCCCACCCACCACCTTACAGGACACACCCTAGTCCTAACTCCAAATGTTTACTTGGGGTGAACTGCCAGCTCTGCTGATGTTTCCAAGTTGCCAAGGCATGCAAGGCGCAGTGTGCGCTCTTTGTCCATTGCTAATCGTCCCGCACATACTGTAGCTCAACACCACAACTTCCCTACTTCCCTGACTTGAAATGGCAGCTTTTCCCTAATTGTGAAGACGGATACAGGTTTCCTGGATGCAGACTACAGCAGACTGTGCCATGGGCACATAACTGGTCAGTCCCACCCAGAGTACTGCACAAGAGCTAGGAACCATTATGACAAAAAGGCCAATTAACCATAGATTTTGTATTTTAAAATAATTAGGCCTATGTCTGGGTATTAGTTGCGCTTTGTCATTTGAAAAAGTATTTGTCTTTGTTTCATTATAAAAGGTAACTATATTTTGGATTTTATTGACCTTTTTTTAAATAATTGTTTGGCATTTATTGGAAGTCTAGGGTGTGGCCTGTGTCCCACTCACCACCTTACAGGACACGCCCTAGACCTAACTCCAAGTGTTTACTTGGGGTGAACTGCCAGCTTCGCCTATATATCCAACTGGCCAGAATGGCGAAGCGTTGAGTGCGCTCTTGTTTAACTGCATTTCATTACAAGCGTAACTATATTTCGGATTTTATTCACCTTTTTTTAATTACAATTTTTGTTTGTCATTTTTGGCAACCTATGGTGTGGCCTGTGTCCCACCCACCACCTTACAGGACACACCCTAGTCCTAACTCCAAATGTTTACTTGGGGTGAACTGCCAGCTCTGCTGATGTTTCCAACTTGCCAAGGCATGCAATGCGCAGTGTGCGCTCTTTGTCCATTGCTAATCGTCCCGCACATACTGTAGCTCAACACCACAACTTCCCTACTTCCCTGACTTGAAATGGCAGCTTTTCCCTAATTGTGAAGACAGATACAGGTTTCCTGGATGCAGACTACAGCAGACTGTGCCATGGGCACATAACTGGTCAGTCCCACCCAGAGTACTGCACCAGAGCTAGGAACCATTATGACAAAAAGGCCAATTAACCATAGATTTTGTATTTTAAAATAATTAAGCCTATGTCTGGGTATTAGTTGCGATTTGTCATTTGAAAAAGTATTTGACTTTGTTTCATTCTAATACGTAACTATATTTCGGATTTTAATTACCTTTTTTTTTAATAATTGTTCGGCGTTTATTGGCAGTCTAGTGTGTGGCCTGTGTCCCGCCCACCACCTTACAGGACACACCCTAGTCCTAACTCCAAGTGTTTACTTGGGGTGAACTGCCAGCTTCGCCTATATATCCAACTGGCCAGAATGGCAAAGCGTTGTGTGCGCTCTTGTTTGACTGCGTTTCATTACAAATGTAACTATATTTCGGATTGTATTCACCTTTTTTTAATTACAATTGTTGTCTGTCATTTTTTAGCAATCTAGGTTGTGGCCTGTATCCCAGCCACCAAAACCTTACAGGAAACACCCTAGTCCTAACTGCAAGTGTTTACTTGGGGTGAACTGCCAGCTTCGCCTATATATCCAACTGGCCAGAATGGCGAAGCGTTGAGTGCGCTCTTGTTTAACTGCATTTCATTACAAGCGTAACTATATTTCGGATTTTATTCACCTTTTTTTAATTACAATTTTTGTTTGTCATTTTTGGCAACCTAGGGTGTGGCCTGTGTCCCACCCACCACCTTACAGGACACACCCTAGTCCTAACTCCAAATGTTTACTTGGGGTGAACTGCCAGCTCTGCTGATGTTTCCAAGTTGCCAAGGCATGCAAGGCGCAGTGTGCGCTCTTTGTCCATTGCTAATCGTCCCGCACATACTGTAGCTCAACACCACAACTTCCCTACTTCCCTGACTTGAAATGGCAGCTTTTCCCTAATTGTGAAGACGGATACAGGTTTCCTGGATGCAGACTACAGCAGACTGTGCCATGGGCACATAACTGGTCAGTCCCACCCAGAGTACTGCACCAGAGCTAGGAACCATTATGACAAAAAGGCCAATTAACCATAGATTTTGTATTTTAAAATAATTAGGCCTATGTCTGGGTATTAGTTGCGCTTTGTCATTTGAAAAAGTATTTGTCTTTGTTTCATTATAAAAGGTAACTATATTTTGGATTTTATTGACCTTTTTTTAAATAATTGTTTGGCATTTATTGGCAGTCTAGGGTGTGGCCTGTGTCCCACTCACCACCTTACAGGACACGCCCTAGACCTAACTCCAAGTGTTTACTTGGGGTGAACTGCCAGCTTCGCCTATATATCCAACTGGCCAGAATGGCAAAGCGCTGAGTGCGCTCTTGTTTAACTGCATTTCATTACAAGCATAACTATATTTCGGATTTTATTCACCTTTTTTTAATTACAATTTTTGTTTGTCATTTCTGGCAACCAAGGGTGTGGCCTGTGTCCCACCCACCACCTTACAGGACACACCCTAGTCTTAACTCCAAGTGTTTACTTGGGGTGAACTGCCAGCTCTGCTGATTTTTCCAACTTGCCAAGGCATGCAATGCGCAGTGTGCGCTCTTTGTCCATTGCTAATCGTCCCGCACATACTGTAGCTCAACACCACAACTTCCCAACTTCCCTGACTTGAAATGACAGCTTTTCCCTAATTGTGAAGACCGATACAGGTTTCCTGGATGCAGAATACAGCAGACTGTGCATTGGCAAATAACTGGTCAGTCCCACCCAGAGAACTGCACCAGAGCTAGGAACCATTATGACAAAAAGGCCAATTAACCATAGATTTTGTATTTTAAAATAATTAGGCCTATGTCTGGGTATTAGCTGCGCTTTGTCATTTGAAAAAGTATTTGTCTTTGTTTCATTATAAAAGGTAACTATATTTTGGATTTTATTCACCTTTTTTTAATAATTGTTCGGCATTTATTGGCAGTCTAGGCTGTGGCCTGTGTCCCACTCACCACCTTACAGGACACGCCCTAGTCCTAACTCAAAGTGTTTACTTGGGGTGAACTGCCAGCTCTGCTGATGTTTCCAAGTTGCCAAGGCATGCAAGGCGCAGTGTGCGCTCTTTGTCCATTGCTAATCGTCCCGCACATACTGTAGCTCAACACCACAACTTCCCAACTTCCCTACTTCCCTGACTTGAAATGGCAGCTTTTCCCTAATTGTGAAGGCAGTCTAGGGTGTGGTCACCCTATTTCACCCATTTATTGGCAGTCTAGGGTGTGGTCAGTCCCACCCAGAGTACTGCACCAGAGCTAGGAACTATTATGACAAAAAGGCCAATTAACGATAGATTTTGTATAGATACAGGTTTCCTGGATGCAGACTACAGCAGACTGTGCCATGGGCACATAACTGGTCAGTCCCACCCAGACTACTGCACCAGAGCTAGGAACCATTATGACAAAAAGGCCAATTAACCATAGATTTTGTATTTTAAAATAATTAGGCCTATGTCTGGGTATTAGTTGCCCTTTGTCATTTGAAAAAGTATTTGTCTTTGTTTCATTATAAAAGGTAACTATATTTTGGATTTTATTGACCTTTTTTTTAATAATTGTTCGGAATTTATTGGCAGTCTAGGGTGTGGCCTGTGTCCCACTCACCACCTTACAGGACACGCCCTAGTCCTAACTCCAAGTGTTTACTTAGGGTGAACTGCCAGCTTCGCCTATATATCCAAATGGCCAGAATGGCAAAGCGTTGAGTGCACTCTTGTTTAACTGCGTTTCATTACAAATTTAACTATATTTCGGATTTTATTCACCTTTTTTTAATTAAAATTTTTGTTTGTTATTTTTGGCAACCTAGGGTGTGGCCTGTGTCCCACCCACCACCTTACAGGACACACCCTAGTCCTAACTCCAAGTGTTTACTTGGGGTGAACTGCCAGCTCTGCTGATGTTTCCAAGTTGCCAAGGCATGCAAGGGGCAGTGTGCGCTCTTTGTCCATTGCTAATCGTCCCGCACATACTGTAGCTCAACACCACAACTTCCCAACTTCCCTACTTCCCTGACTTGAAATGGCAGCTTTTCCCTAATTGTGAAGACGGATACAGGTTTCCTGGATGCAGAATACAGCAGACTGTGCCATGGGCACATAACTGGTCAGTCCCACCCAGAGTACTGCACCAGAGCTAGGAACTATTATGACAAAAAGGCCAATTAACGATAGATTTTGTATTTTAAAATAATTAGGCCTATGTCTGGGTATTAGTTGCGCTTTGTCATTTGAAAAAGTATTTGTCTTTGTTTCATTATAAAAGGTAACTATATTTCGGATTTTATTGACCTTTTTTAAAATAATTGTTCGCCATTTATTGGCAGTCTAGGGTGTGGCCTGTGTCCCACTCACCACCTTACAGGACACACCCTAGTCCTAACTCCAAGTGTTTACTTGGGGTGAACTGCCAGCTTCGCCTATATATCCAACTGGCCAGAATGGCAAAACGTTGAGTGCGCTCTTGTTTAAGGCGAGACACGGCATGCAAAAACATCGGTTTTTTTCCACTGGTCAATTTTGAGATTTTGGGATATTTGTCTTCAATAACATGTCTTCTTTCAGACTTGTGGTGAAAAAAAGTCAGAAATACAAATTTAGGTCTTTATTTTACTACACTTCGTCTGTTTGCGTCTGTAGATTTCTCATAAATTCATCAAAAGTTGTCGTTATAAATCACCCCTGTGTTCCGAGATCGCGATCTGCACTCTGTCATCACACACACCGTTAGAAAGCTCTCTTTCTCGTGTACAATATTGTCGGATCCAAATATGGTCATTTACTTTTTATCAGCAACCAATCGTGAAAGTAAAACAGGGGATTTTACTCTAAATGCGGAATCTCATTGGCTGATGCTAAATCTTTAAAGCCCGTTTTCTCAAAATGACTTTTCTCTCATACTCCAAGTCCGAAATCTCCACTTCAGTAGCACCTACAGTATTATATACCAAACTTTCCAGTCTTGTACCTAGTTATATTATGAAGACATTTACAGAGGGATTTGTAAATATATTATTCCTAGCCTGATTTATATAACATTCTATTCCAAAAAACAAGGAAAAAATCTTTTTTTTAAGGCTATTGGCAGTATATTCTGATTTACAGGATAACAAAAGTAGATATCCATAAATCCCTCTGTAATTGTTTCCCCATCTAATATGTGAACACAATGAACAAATAATTTTGAACCTAGCTTTATCCAATACTCAGATTTCGTTTTTTAAAAGATATGCAAATTAGCGCATATTTAATTAGATAATGCCTCATTTGCATATTTAAACATTAAATTACAGAAAACTTGTAATACATTTTTTTCTCATCTTAATGTAGGTAATCAACTGGCAATGTTTCATGGTGATATCTGCTAGTTAAAAAAATTACTCTATTCACCTGTAGTGTCTCGCCTTAAAGGGTTAGTTCACCCAAAAATGAAAATTATGTCATTAATGACTCACCCTCATGTCGTCCCAAGCCCGTAAGACCTCCGTTCATCTTTGGAACACAGTTTAAGATATTTTAGATTTAGTCCGAGAGCTTTTTGTCCCTCCATTGAAAATGTACGTACGGCACACACTCTTTGTCCAGAATGGAAATAAAGACATCATCAAAGTAGTCCATGTGACATCAGTGGGTTAGTTAGAATGTTTGGAAGCATCGAAAATACATTTTGGTCCAAACATAACAAAAACTACGACTTTATTCAGCATTGTATTGTCTTCCGGTTCTGTTGTCAATCCGCGTTCATGAGTCCGCTGACGTAAGACGAGCTGACGTGTTATCTGGTGCGCCCGAGCTTCGGTTACAGTCTGAGGGAGACGCACGCTGGAAACAAAACAATCTTCGCAAACATGTCTAAGGATTTCGACACAGGGGAAGACTTGCATTTTTTTTTAACCAGACATATTTATTTGAACCCGAATACACGGACGCACCAGATAACACGTCAGCAGCATCTTACGTCAGCAGCGTCACTGGCCTCGTGAACGCGGATTGACAACAGAACCGGAAGAGAATACAATGCTGAATAAAGTCATCGTTTTTGTTATTTTTGGAACAAAATGTATTTTCGATGCTTCAAAAAATTCTAACTAACCCACTGAGGTCACATGGACTACTTTGATGATGTCTTTATTTCCATTCTGGACAAAGAGTGTGTGCCGTACGTACATTTTCAATGGAGGGACAAAAAGCTCTCGGACTAAATCTAAAATATCTTAAACTGTGTTCCAAAGATGAACGGAGGTCTTACGGGCTTGGGACGACATGAGGGTGAGTCATTAATGACATAATTTTCATTTTTGGGTGAACTAACCCTTTAACTGCGTTTCATTACAAACGTAACTATATTTCGGATTTTCTTCACCTTTTTTAATTACAATTTTTGTTTGTCATTTTTGGCAATCTAGGGTGTGGCCTGTGTCCCACCCACCACCTTACAGGACACACCCTAGTCCTAACTCCAAATGTTTACTTGGGGTGAACTGCCAGCTCTGCTGATGTTTCCAAGTTGCCAAGGCATGCAAGGCGCAGTGTGCGCTCTTTGTCCATTGCTAATCGTCCCGCACATACTGTAGCTCAACATCACAACTTCCCTACTTCCCTGACTTGAAATGGCAGCTTTTCCCTAATTGTGAAGACAGATACAGGTTTCCTGGATGCAGACTACAGCAGACTGTGCCATGGGCACATAACTGGTCAGTCCCACCCAGAGTACTGCACCAGAGCTAGGAACCATTATAACAAAAAGGCCAATTAACCATAGATTTTGTATTTTAAAATAATTAAGCCTACGTCTGGATATTAGTTGCGATTTGTCATTTGAAAAAGTATTTAACTTTGTTTCATTCTAAAACTTAACTATATTTCGGATTTTAATGACCTTTTTTTTAATAATTGTTCGGCGTTTATTGGCAGTCTAGTGTGTGGCCTGTGTCCCACCCACCACCTTACAGGACACACCCTAGTCCTAACTCCAAGTGTTTACTTAGGGTGAACTGCCAGCTTCGCCTATATATCCAAATGGCCAGAATGGCAAAGCGTTGAGTGCACTCTTGTTTAACTGCGTTTCATTACAAATTTAACTATATTTCGGATTTTATTCACCTTTTTTTAATTACAATTTTTGTTTGTTATTTTTGGCAACCTAGGGTGTGGCCTGTGTCCCACCCACCACCTTACAGGACACACCCTAGTCCTAACTCCAAGTGTTTACTTGGGGTGAACTGCCAGCTCTGCTGATGTTTCCAAGTTGCCAAGGCATGCAAGGCGCAGTGTGCGCTCTTTGTCCATTGCTAATCGTCCCGCACATACTGTAGCTCAACACCACAACTTCCCAACTTCCCTACTTCCCTGACTTGAAATGGCAGCTTTTCCCTAATTGTGAAGACGGACACAGGTTTCCTGGATGCAGACTACAGCAGACTGTGCCATGGGCACATAACTGGTCAGTCCCACCCAGAGTACTGCACCAGAGCTAGGAACCATTATGACAAAAAGGCCAATTAACCATAGATTTTGTATTTTAAAATAATTAGGCCTATGTCTGGGTATTAGTTGCGCTTTGTCATTTGAAAAAGTATTTGTCTTTGTTTCATTATAAAAGGTAACTATATTTCGGATTTTATTGACCTTTTTTTAAATAATTGTTCGACATTTATTGGCAGTCTCGGGTGTGGCCTGTGTCCCACTCACCACCTTACAGGACACACCCTAGTCCTAACTCCAAGTGTTTACTTGGGGTGAACTGCCAGCTTCGCCTATATATCCAACTGGCCAGAATGGCAAAGCGTTGAGTGCGCTCTTGTTTAACTGCGTTTCATTACAAACGTAACTATATTTCGGATTTTATTCACCTTTTTTTAATTACAATTGTTGTTTGTCATTTTTTAAGCAATCTAGGTTGTGGCCTGTATCCCACCCACCACAACCTTACAGGAAACACCCTAGTCCTAACTGCAAGTGTTTACTTGGGGTAAACTGCCAGCTTCGCCTATATATCCAACTGGCCAGAATGGCGAAGCGTTGTGTGCGCTCTTGTTTAACTGCGATTCATTACAAACATAACCATATTTCGGATTTTATTCACCTCTTTTTAATTACAATTTTTGTTTGTCATTTTTGGCAACCTAGGGTGTGGCCTGTGTCCCACCCACCACCTTACAGGACACACCCTAGTCCTAACTCCAAGTGTTTACTTGGGGTGAACTGCCAGCTCTGCTGATGTTTCCAACTTGCCAAGGCATGCAATGCGCAGTGTGCGCTCTTTGTCCATTGCTAATCGTCCCGCACATACCAGTGTTTCCCCTACCATTGTTTTGGGGGGGCGGCCCGCCCCCGCAAAACGATCCCCCGCCCCCCCCTAAAATGCTGACAAAATACAGTCATAAAAAAGGAATTTAGTGTAAAACGCGGAATTTCACGGAATTTGTAAATTTGAGGAAAAAATAGAAAGCAGTTCAGTACACTTGAAATCAAATCGCGATGTAGACTAGTGTGTGTGAATATTAAAACACAAAGACTATTTAAATACGAATCCTGCATGTTCTGTGTGAATGAATGGTGCCCCGACGCGCAGTTTAATTTACCACACACACACTGAAGCACGTGTGACGCTTGCACTGTTATTTGGCCTATATGAAGACACAAATGCATGAACTTCCTCTCCAGGCTCTAGATCCACTGTGAAAGTCACTTCGTGATCATTTCACCGCTTCATTTGAGAAAAACTATCATCATGACAAACACACAGAACCTCAAAAGGTCTTCACGGCAAGCCGTCAAAATAAAAGTTCGGTTTAACTTGACAGAAATATATTACTGTTGTACATTAGAATTTAGATATATCCCAATGTAATAATACACTAACACTAATCCAAATAAATTATCATCAAAACTGAAATTTTTAAGGAATAATCCATGTTTTAATTTGAACAGTTAGGCTAAAGCTCATTGTGCAGCCAGTTATTTGACAAAAAGTTTATTTAATTTCATATGATTAAAATTTATGATAAATGCTAAAATTTGTGTTTTATGTCTTCATTTTATTACCAGAAAAAACACAACACAGAATTAGTGTGAATTTTTTTTCCATATATATATATTAAAAAAAAATGTTGTATAAGTTTAATGATTCATAGTACATGATTTCAATTAATAATAAAAAAACAAATACACCACGTATCCGTAACATGCCCGCTCCGCAACACTAGCAGTCCCCCCGCCCTGAAAAAAAATCCTAGGGGAAACACTGCATACTGTAGCTCAACACCACAACTTCCGTACTTTCCTGACTTGAAATGGAAGCTTTTCCCTAATTGTGAAGACGGATACAGGTTTCCTGGATGCAGACTACAGCAGACCGTGCCATGGGCACATAACTGGTCAGTCCCACCCAGAGTACTGCAACAGAGCTAGGAACCATTATGACAAAACGGCCAATTAACCATAGATTTTGTATTTTAAAATAATTAGGCCTATGTCTGGGTATTAGTTGCGCTTTGTCATTTGAAAAAGTATTTGTCTTTGTTTCATTATAAAAGGTAACTATATTTCGGATTTTATTGACCTTTTTTTAAATAATTGTTCGGCATTTATTGGCAGTCTAGGGTGTGGCCTGTGTCCCACTCACCACCTTACAGGACACACCCTAGTCCTAACTCCAAGTGTTTACTTGGGGTGAACTGCCAGCTTCGCCTATATATCCAACTGGCCAGAATGGCAATGCGTTGAGTGCGCTCTTGTTTAACTGCGTTTCATTACAAACGTAACTATATTTCGGATTTTATTCACCTTTTTTTAATTACAATATTTGTTTGTCATTTTTGGCAACCTAGGGTGTGGCCTGTGTCCCACCCACCACCTTACAGGACACACCCTAGTCCTAACTCCAAGTGTTTACTTGGGGTGAACTGCCAGCTTCGCCTATATATCCAACTGGCCAGAATGGCAAAGCGTTGAGTGCACTCTTGTTTAACTGCGTTTCATTACAAACGTAACTATATTTCGGATTGTATTCACCTTTTTTTAATTACAATTGTTGTTTGTCATTTTTTAGCAATCTAGGTTGTGGCCTGTATCCCACCCACCACAACCTTACAGGAAACACCCTAGTCCTAACTGCAAGTGTTTACTTGGGGTGAACTGCCAGCTTCGCCTATATATCCAACTGCCCAGAATGGCGAAGCGTTGAGTGCGCTCTTGTTTAACTACATTTCATTACAAACATAATTATATTTCGGATTTTATTCACCTTTTTTTAATTACAATTTTTGTTTGTCATTTTTGGCAACCTAGGGTGTGGCCTGTGTCCCACCCACCACCTTACAGGACACACCCTAGTCCTAACTCCAAATGTTTACTTGGGGTGAACTGCCAGCTCTGCTGATGTTTCCAAGTTGCCAAAGCATGCAAGGCGCAGTGTGCGCTCTTTGTCCATTGCTAATCGTCCCGCACATTCTGTAGCTCAACACCACAACTTCCCAACTTCCCTACTTCCCTGACTTGAAATGGCAGCTTTTCCCTAATTGTGAAGACGGATACAGGTTTCCTGGATGCAGACTAGAGCAGACTGTGCCATGGGCACATAACTGGTCAGTCCCACCCAGAGTACTGCATCAGAGCTAGGAACCATTATGACAAAAAGGCCAATTAACCATAGATTTTGTATTTTAAAATAATTAGGCCTATGTCTGGGTATTAGTTGCGCTTTGTCATTTGAAAAAGTATTTGTCTTTGTTTCATTATAAAATGTAACTATATTTCGGATTTTATTGACCTTTTTTTAAATAATTGTTCGGCGTTTATTGGCAGTCTAGTGTGTGGCCTGTGTCCCACCCACCACCTTACAGGACACACCCTAGTCCTAACTCCAAGTGTTTACTTGGGGTGAACTGCCAGCTTCGCCTATATATCCAACTGGCCAGAATGGCAAAGCGTTGAGTGCGCTCTTGTTTTACTGCGTTTCATTACAAACGTAACTATATTTCGGATTGTATTCACCTTTTTTATATTACAATTGTTGTTTGTCATTTTTTAGCAATCTAGGTTGTGGCTTGTATCCCACCCACCACAACCTTACAGGAAACTCCCTAGTCCTAACTGCAAGTGTTTACTTGGGGTGAACTGCCAGCTTCGCCTATATATCCAACTGGCCAGAATGGCGAAGCGTTGAGTGCGCTCTTGTTTAACTGTGTTTCATTACAAACGTAACTATATTTCGGATTTTATTCACCTCTTTTTGATTACAATTTTTGTTTGTCATTTTTGGCAACCTAGGGTGTGGCCTGTGTCCCACCCACCACCTCACAGGACAAACCCTAGTCCTAACTCCAAGTGTTTACTTGGGGTAAACTGCCAGCTCTGCTGATGTTTCCAACTTGCCAAGGCATGCAATGCGCAGTGTGCGCTCTTTGTCCATTGCTAATCGTCCCGCACATACTGTAGCTCAACACCACAACTTCCCTACTTCCCTGACTTGAAATGGCAGCTTTTCCCTAATTGTGAAGACCGATACATGTTTCCTGGATGCAGAATACAGCAGACTATGCATTGGCACATAACTGGTCAGTCCCACGCAGAGAACTGCACCAGAGCTAGGAACCATTATGACAAAAAGGCCAATTAACCATAGATTTTGTATTTTAAAATAATTAGGCCTATGTCTGGGTATTAGTTGCGCTTTGTCATTTGAAAAAGTATTTGTCTTTGTTTCATTATAAAAGGTAACTATATTTCGGATTTTATTGACCTTTTTTTTTTATAATTGTTCGGCGTTTATTGGCAGTCTAGTGTGTGGCCTGTGTCCCACCCACAACCTTACAGGACACACCCTAGTCCTAACTCCAAGTGTTTACTTGGGGTGAACTGCCAGCTTCGCCTATATATCCAACTGGCCAGAATGGCAAAGCGTTGAGTGCGCTCTTGTTTGACTGCGTTTCATTACAAACTTAACTATATTTCGGATTGTATTCCCCTTTTTTTAATTACAATTTTTGTTTGTCATTTTTGGCAACCTAGGGTGTGGCCTGTGTCCCACCCACCACCTTACAGGACACACCCTAGTCCTAAATCCAAGTGTTTACTTGGGGTGAACTGCCAGCTCTGCTGATGTTTCCAACTTGCCAAGGCATGCAATGCGCAGTGTGGGCTCTTTGTCCATTGCTAATTGTCCCGCACATACTGTAGCTCAACACCACAACTTCCCTCACTTGAAATGGCAGGTTTTCCCTAATTGTGAAGACGGATACATGTTTCCTGGATGCAGACTACAGCAGACTGTGCCATGGGCACATAACTGGTCAGTCCCACCCAGAGTACTGCACCAGAGCTAGGAACCATTATGACAAAAAGGCCAATTAACCATAGATTTTGTATTTTAAAATAATTAGGCCTATGTCTGGGTATTAGTTGCGCTTTGTCATTTGAAAAAGTATTTGACTTTGTTTCATTCTAAAACGTAACTATATTTCGGATTTTAATGACCTTTTTTTTATAATTGTTCGGCGTTTATTGGCAGTCTAGTGTGTGGCCTGTGTCCCACCCACCACCTTACAGGACACACCCTAGTCCTAACTCCAAGAGCCAGTTGCACCAACAGGGCTTTACTAAGCCTGGTCCTAACTGCTAAGTAGGTCTTAGTTAAGACCAGTCTTTAGAGTTGACCTAACGTCGGTTGCACCAACCAAACTTAAGCCTAGGCTTAACTACGCCTGGTTTTAGCGATGCGCGTTCCTGTGAATGGCCACGGAACTATAGCGGTTGCCTAGCAGCGTGTGTTGCTGGGGTTACGTTGTAAACTATCTTCCGCTGTTTGGTTAACTTGTAGCCGTATCAATGGAGGATCAAAGAAAAGGGAAAGGAAATTTCACCGACATTGAGATACGAAAGTTAATAGAGCTGTACAGTCAGCACGTGACAATTCGCTTCATTCGCGGCAGGCAGCATTACGTCTGTCTCCTGCACGCGAGAGGAGAGGTAGAAGAACGTTGGTAATAAATGTCATTTCAATTGTAAGTTCATTCTTTATGTGCTAGGAGTGTGCGCTATGTATTGTCTACGATGATATTGTAATCATTGTTTTAATTATGGACGAGGCACTGCGAGCTGATCACATTTGTCTCTTGTGCTTGTTTTCACTGCATGATGTGTCACTGCAGTTATAGGTATGTCCCAAAATAAGTTTTTTGTCGTATATTTATATCATATTATGTTATTAAAATATCTCATGAGCAAGAGTGCCGTTTTCATGAGCACAATTGATAAAAAATATTTATTTTATACAACAGTTAAATTAACAATAAGTTAACATTGTGAGTTACTTTTAGACACAATATTGTGAATATTGTTTGTTTCCCCTTTATTTCGCTGACGATAATTTCAAAATGAAACTATAGCAGAGTCTCCATGCAACAGACAATGAAGATTTTTTGACCGTTTTTAACGAATCATTTTAACGATTCAATGAACAATCACTTGCTTTTAGTGGTTTCTATAGAAACATTAGCTGTCGGAAAATGGATAGGCCTATTAACGCTATTATATGCCTAGATTTTGACTTTACGCCTGCTACTGACTAGGCGTAAGATTTACGCCTGGTCTTAGCGAGAAGAGGACTTAAGCCTGGATGGTGCAACTGTCGTAACTATTAGGTCGGACTTAGAATGTTGAGTTAAGACCTACTTACCTTAAGACCAGGCGTAAGCCCTGTTGGTGCAACTGGCCCCAAGTGTTTACTTGGGGTGAACTGCCAGCTTCGCCTATATATCCAACTGGCCAGAATGACAAAGCGTTGTGTGCGCTCTTGTTTGACAGCGTTTCATTACAAATGTAACTATATTTCGGATTGTATTCACCTTTTTTAATTACAATTGTTGTTTGTCATTTTTTAGCAGTCTAGGTTGTGGCCTGTATCCCACCCACCACAACCTTACAGGAAACACCCTAGTCCTAACTGCAAGTGTTTACTTGGGGTGAACTGCCAGCTTCGCCTATATATCCAACTGACCAGAATGGCGAAGCGTTGAGTGCGCTCTTGTTTAACTGCGTTTCATTACAAACATAACTATTTTGGATTTTATTCACCTTTTTTTAATTACAATTTTTGTTTGTCATTTTTGGCAACCTAGGGTGTGGCCTGTGTCCCACCCACCACCTTACAGGACACACCCTAGTCCTAACTCCAAGTGTTTACTTGGGGTGAACTGCCAGCTCTGCTGATGTTTCCAAGTTGCCAAGGCATGCAAGGCGCAGTGTGCGCTCTTTGTCCACTGCTAATCGTCCCGCACATACTGTAGCTCAACACCACATCTTCCCAACTTCCCTACTTCCCTGACTTGAAATGGCAGCTTTTCCCTAATTGTGAAGACGGATACAGGTTTCCTGGATGCAGACTACAGCAGACTGTGCCATGGGCACACAACTGGTCAGTCCCACCCAGAGTACTGCACCAGAGCTTAGAACCATTATGACAAAAAGGCCAATTAACCATAGATTTTGTATTTTAAAATAATAAGGCCTATGTCTGGGTATTAGTTGCGCTTTGTCATTTGAAAAAGTATTTGTCTTTGTTTCATTATGAAAGGTAACTATCTTTCGGATTTTATTGACCTTTTTTAAAATAATTGTTCGGCATTTATTGGCAGTCTAGGGTGTGGCCTGTGTCCCACTCACCACCTTACAGGACACAACCTAGTCCTAACTCCAAGTGTTTACTTGGGGTGAACTGCCAGCTTCGCCTATATATCCAACTGGCCAGAATGGCAAAGCGTTGAGTGCGCTCTTGTTTAAGGCGAGACACGGCATGCAAAAACATCGTTTTTTTTTTCACTGGTCAATTTTGAGATTTTGGGATATTTGTCTTCAATAACATGTCTTCTTTCAGACTTGTGGTGAAAAAAAGTCCGAAATACACATTTAGGTCTTTATTTTACTACACTTTGTCTGTTTGCGTCTGTAGATTTCTCATAAATTCATCAAAAGTTGTCGTTATAAATCACCCCTGTGCTCCGAGATCGCGATCTTCACTCCGTCATCACACACACCGTTAGAAAGCTCTCTCTCTCGTGTACAATATTGTCGGATCCAAATATGGTCATTTACTTTTTATCAGCAACCAATCGTGAAAGTAAAACGGGGGATTTTACTCTTAATGCGGAATCTCATTGGCTGATGCTAAATCTTTAAAGCCCGTTTTCTCAAAATGACTTTTCTCTCATACTCCAAGTCCGAAATCTCCACTTCAGTAGCACCTACAGTATATACACCAAACTTTCCAGTCTTGTACCTAGTTATATTATGAAGACATTAACAGAGGGATTTGTAAATATATTATTCCTAGCCTGATTTATATAACATTCTATTCCAAAAAACATGGCAAAAATCATTTTTTTAAGGCTATTGGCAGTATATTCTGATTTACAGGATAACAAAAGTAGATATCCATAAATCCCTCTGTAATTGTTTCCCCATCTAATATGTGAACACAATGAACAAATAATTTTGAACCTAGCTTTATCCAATACTCAGATTTAGTTTTTTAAAATATATGCAAATTAGCGCATATTTAATTAGATAATGCCTCATTTGCATATTTAAACATTAAATTACAGAAAACTTGTAATACATTTTTTTCTCATCTTAATGTAGGTAATCAACTGGCACAGTTTCATGGTGATATCTGCTAGTTAAAAAAATTACCCTATTCACCTGTAGTGTCTCGCCTTAACTGCGTTTCATTACAAACGTAACTATATTTCGGATTTTATTCACCTTTTTTTAATTACAATTTTTGTTTGTCATTTCTGGCAACCTAGGGTGTGGCCTGTGTCCCACCCACCACCTTACAGGACACACCCTAGTCCTAACTCCAAATGTTTACTTGGGGTGAACTGCCAGCTCTGCTGATGTTTCCAAGTTGCCATGGCATGCAAGGCGCAGTGTGCGCTCTTTGTCCATTGCTAATCGTCCCACACATACTGTAGCTCAACACCACAACTTCCCAACTTCCCTACTTCCCTGACTTGAAATGGCAGCTTTTCCCTAATTGTGAAGACGGATACAGGTTTCCTGGATGCAGACTACACCAGACTGTGCCATGGGCACACAACTGGTCAGTCCCACCCAGAGTACTGCACCAGAGCTAGGAACCATTATGACAAAAAGGCCAATTAACCATAGATTTTGTATTTTAAAATAATTAGGCATATGTCTGGGTATTAGTTGCGCTTTGTCATTTGAAAAAGTATTTGACTTTATTTCATTCTAAAACGTAACTATATTTCGGATTTTAATTACGTTTTTTTTAATAATTGTTCAGCGTTTATTGGCAGTCTAGGGTGTGGCCTGTGTCCCACCCACCACCTTACAGGACACACCCTAGTCCTAACTCCAAGTGTTTACTTGGGGTGAACTGCCAGCTTCGCATATATATCCAACTGGCCAGAATGGCAAAGAGTTGTGTGCGCTCTTGTTTGACTGCGTTTCATTACAAATGTAACTATATTTCGGATTGTATTCACCTTTTTTTAATTACAATTGTTGTTTGTCGTTGTTTAGCAATCTAGGTTGTGGCCTGTATCCCACCCACCACAACCTAACAGGAAACACCCTAGTCCTAACTGCAAGTGTTTACTTGGGGTGATCTGCCAGCTTCGCCTATATATCCAACTGGCCAGAATGGCGAAGCGTTGAGTGCGCTCTTGTTTAACTGCATTTCATTACAAACGTAACAATATTTCGGATTTTATTCACCTTTTTTTAATTACAATTTTTGTTTGTCATTTTTGGCAACCTAGGGTGTGGCCTGTGTCCCACCCACCACCTTACAGGACACACCCTAGTCCTAACTCCAAGTGTTTACTTGGGGTGAACTGCCAGCTCTGCTGATGTTTCCAAGTTGCCAAGGCATGCAAGGCGCAGTGTGCGCTCTTTGTCCACTGCTAATCGTCCCGCACATACTGTAGCTCAACACCACATCTTCCCAACTTCCCTACTTCCCTGACTTGAAATGGCAGCTTTTCCCTAATTGTGAAGACGGATACAGGTTTCCTGGATGCAGACTACAGCAGACTGTGCCATGGGCACACAACTGGTCAGTCCCACCCAGAGTACTGCACCAGAGCTTAGAACCATTATGACAAAAAGGCCAATTAACCATAGATTTTGTATTTTAAAATAATAAGGCCTATGTCTGGGTATTAGTTGCGCTTTGTCATTTGAAAAAGTATTTGTCTTTGTTTCATTATGAAAGGTAACTATCTTTCGGATTTTATTGACCTTTTTTAAAATAATTGTTCGGCATTTATTGGCAGTCTAGGGTGTGGCCTGTGTCCCACTCACCACCTTACAGGACACAACCTAGTCCTAACTCCAAGTGTTTACTTGGGGTGAACTGCCAGCTTCGCCTATATATCCAACTGGCCAGAATGGCAAAGCGTTGAGTGCGCTCTTGTTTAAGGCGAGACACGGCATGCAAAAACATCGTTTTTTTTTTCACTGGTCAATTTTGAGATTTTGGGATATTTGTCTTCAATAACATGTCTTCTTTCAGACTTGTGGTGAAAAAAAGTCCGAAATACACATTTAGGTCTTTATTTTACTACACTTTGTCTGTTTGCGTCTGTAGATTTCTCATAAATTCATCAAAAGTTGTCGTTATAAATCACCCCTGTGCTCCGAGATCGCGATCTTCACTCCGTCATCACACACACCGTTAGAAAGCTCTCTCTCTCGTGTACAATATTGTCGGATCCAAATATGGTCATTTACTTTTTATCAGCAACCAATCGTGAAAGTAAAACGGGGGATTTTACTCTTAATGCGGAATCTCATTGGCTGATGCTAAATCTTTAAAGCCCGTTTTCTCAAAATGACTTTTCTCTCATACTCCAAGTCCGAAATCTCCACTTCAGTAGCACCTACAGTATATACACCAAACTTTCCAGTCTTGTACCTAGTTATATTATGAAGACATTAACAGAGGGATTTGTAAATATATTATTCCTAGCCTGATTTATATAACATTCTATTCCAAAAAACATGGCAAAAATCATTTTTTTAAGGCTATTGGCAGTATATTCTGATTTACAGGATAACAAAAGTAGATATCCATAAATCCCTCTGTAATTGTTTCCCCATCTAATATGTGAACACAATGAACAAATAATTTTGAACCTAGCTTTATCCAATACTCAGATTTAGTTTTTTAAAATATATGCAAATTAGCGCATATTTAATTAGATAATGCCTCATTTGCATATTTAAACATTAAATTACAGAAAACTTGTAATACATTTTTTTCTCATCTTAATGTAGGTAATCAACTGGCACAGTTTCATGGTGATATCTGCTAGTTAAAAAAATTACCCTATTCACCTGTAGTGTCTCGCCTTAACTGCGTTTCATTACAAACGTAACTATATTTCGGATTTTATTCACCTTTTTTTAATTACAATTTTTGTTTGTCATTTCTGGCAACCTAGGGTGTGGCCTGTGTCCCACCCACCACCTTACAGGACACACCCTAGTCCTAACTCCAAATGTTTACTTGGGGTGAACTGCCAGCTCTGCTGATGTTTCCAAGTTGCCATGGCATGCAAGGCGCAGTGTGCGCTCTTTGTCCATTGCTAATCGTCCCACACATACTGTAGCTCAACACCACAACTTCCCAACTTCCCTACTTCCCTGACTTGAAATGGCAGCTTTTCCCTAATTGTGAAGACGGATACAGGTTTCCTGGATGCAGACTACACCAGACTGTGCCATGGGCACACAACTGGTCAGTCCCACCCAGAGTACTGCACCAGAGCTAGGAACCATTATGACAAAAAGGCCAATTAACCATAGATTTTGTATTTTAAAATAATTAGGCATATGTCTGGGTATTAGTTGCGCTTTGTCATTTGAAAAAGTATTTGACTTTATTTCATTCTAAAACGTAACTATATTTCGGATTTTAATTACGTTTTTTTTAATAATTGTTCAGCGTTTATTGGCAGTCTAGGGTGTGGCCTGTGTCCCACCCACCACCTTACAGGACACACCCTAGTCCTAACTCCAAGTGTTTACTTGGGGTGAACTGCCAGCTTCGCATATATATCCAACTGGCCAGAATGGCAAAGAGTTGTGTGCGCTCTTGTTTGACTGCGTTTCATTACAAATGTAACTATATTTCGGATTGTATTCACCTTTTTTTAATTACAATTGTTGTTTGTCGTTGTTTAGCAATCTAGGTTGTGGCCTGTATCCCACCCACCACAACCTAACAGGAAACACCCTAGTCCTAACTGCAAGTGTTTACTTGGGGTGATCTGCCAGCTTCGCCTATATATCCAACTGGCCAGAATGGCGAAGCGTTGAGTGCGCTCTTGTTTAACTGCATTTCATTACAAACGTAACAATATTTCGGATTTTATTCACCTTTTTTTAATTACAATTTTTGTTTGTCATTTTTGGCAACCTAGGGTGTGGCCTGTGTCCCACTCACCACCTTACAGGACACACCCTAGTCCTAACTCCAAATGTTTACTTGGGGTGAACTGCCAGCTCTGCTGATGTTTCCAAGTTGCCAAGGCATGCAAGGCGCAGTGTGCGCTCTTTGTCCATTGCTAATCGTCCCGCACATACTGTAGCTCAACACCACAACTTCCCAACTTCCCTACTTCCCTGACTTGAATTGGCAGCTTTTCCCTAATTGTGAAGACGGATACAGGTTTCCTGGATGCAGAATACAGCAGACTGTGCCATGGGCACATAACTGGTCAGTCCCACCCAGAGTACTGCACCAGAGCTAGGAACCATTATGACAAAAAGGCCAATTAACCATAGATTTTGTATTTTAAAATAATTATATCTGGGTATTAGTTGCGCTTTGTCATTTGAAAATGTGTTTGACTTTGTTTCATTACAAAGGTAACTATATTTCGGATTTTATTCACCTTTTTTTAATTACAATTTTTGTTTGTCATTTTTGGCAACCTAGGGTGTGGCCTGTGTCCCACCCACCACCTTACAGGACACACCCTAGTCCTAACTCCAAATGTTTACTTGGGGTGAACTGCCAGCTCTGCTGATGTTTCCAAGTTGCCAAGGCATGCAAGGCGCAGTGTGCGCTCTTTGTCCATTGCTAATCGTCCCGCACATACTGTAGCTCAACACCACAACTTCCCTACTTCCCTGACTTGAAATGGCAGCTTTTCCCTAATTGTGAAGACGGATACAGGTTTCCTGGATGCAGACTACAGCAGACTGTGCCATGGGCACACAACTGGTCAGTCCCACTCAGAGTACTGCACCAGAGCTAGGAACCATAATGACAAAAAGGCCAATTAACCATAGATTTTGTATTTTAAAATAATTAGGCCTATGTCTGGGTATTAGTTGCGCTTTGTCATTTGAAAAAGTATTTGTCTTTGTTTCATTATAAAAGGTAACTATATTTCGGATTTTATTGACCTTTTTTAAAATAATTGTTCGGCATTTATTGGCAGTCTAGGGTGTGGCCTGTGTCCCACTCACCACCTTACAGGACACACCCTAGTCCTAACTCCAAGTGTTTACTTGGGGTGAACTGCCAGCTTCGCCTATATATCCAACTGGCCAGAATGGCAAAGCGTTGAGTGCGCTCTTGTTTAAAGCGAGACACGGCATGCAAAAACATTGTTTTTTTTTCACTGGTCAATTTTGAGATTTTGGGAAATTTGTCTTCAATAACATGTCTTCTTTCAGACTTGTGGTGAAAAAAAGTCCGAAATACACATTTAGGTCTTTATTTTACTACACTTTGTCTGTTTGCGTCTGTAGATTTCTCATAAATTCATCAAACGTTTTTGTTATAAATCACCCCTGTGCTCCGAGATCGCGATCTGCACTCTGTCATCACACACACCGTTAGAAAGCTCTCTCTCTCTCGTGTACAATATTGTCGGATCCAAATATGGTCATTTACTTTTTATCAGCAACCAATCGTGAAAGTAAAACGGGGGATTTTACTCTGAATGCGGAATCTCATTGGCTGATGCTAAATCTTTAAAGCCCGTTTTCTCAAAATGACTTTTCTCTCATACTCCAAGTCCGAAATCTCCACTTCAGTAGCACCTACAGTATATACACCAAACTTTCCAGTCTTGTACCTAGTTATATTATGAAGACATTTACAGAGGGATTTGTAAATATATTATTCCTAGCCTGATTTATATAACATTCTATTCCAAAAAACATGGCAAAAATCATTTTTTTAAGGCTATTGGCAGTATGTTCTGATTTACAGGATAACAAAAGTAGATATCCATAAATCCCTCTGTAATTGTTTCCCCATCTAATATGTGAACACAATGAACAAATAATTTTTAACCTAGCTTTATCCAATACTCAGATTTCGTTTTTTAAAAGATATGCAAATTAGCGCATATTTAATTAGATAATGCCTCATTTGCATATTTAAACATTACATTACAGAAAACTTGTAATACGTTTTTTTCTCATCTTAATGTAGGTAATCAACTGGCAAAGTTTCATGGTGATATCTGCTAGTTAAAAAAATTACCCTATTCACCTGTAGTGTCTCGCCTTAACTGCGTTTCATTACAAACGTAACTATATTTCGGATTTTATTCACCTTTTTTTAATTACAATTTTTTTTTGTCATTTTTGGCAACCTAGGGTGTGGCCTGTGTCCCACCCACCACCTTACAGGACACACCCTAGTCCTAACTCCAAATGTTTACTTGGGGTGAACTGCCAGCTCTGCTGATGTTTCCAAGTTGCCATGGCATGCAAGGCGCAGTGTGCGCTCTTTGTCCATTGCTAATCGTCCCGCACATACTGTAGCTCAACACCACAACTTCCCAACTTCCCAACTTCCCTGACTTGAAATGGCAGCTTTTCCCTAATTGTGAAGACGGATACAGGTTTCCTGGATGCAGACTACAGCAGACTGTGCCATGGGCACACAACTGGTCAGTCCCACCCAGAGTACTGCACCAGAGCTAGGAACCATTATGACAAAAAGGCCAATTAACCATAGATTTTGTATTTTAAAATAATTAGGCCTATGTCTGGGTATTAGTTGCGCTTTGTCATTTGAAAAAGTATTTGACTTTGTTTCATTCTAAAACGTAACTATATTTCGGATTTTAATTACGTTTTTTTTAATAATTGTTCAGCGTTTATTGGCAGTCTAGGGTGTGGCCTGTGTCCCACCCACCACCTTACAGGACACACCCTAGTCCTAACTCCAAGTGTTTACTTGGGGTGAACTGCCAGCTTCGCATATATATCCAACTGGCCAGAATGGCAAAGCGTTGTGTGCGCTCTTGTTTGACTGCGTTTCATTACAAATGTAACTATATTTCGGATTGTATTCACCTTTTTTTAATTACAATTGTTGTTTGTCGTTGTTTAGCAATCTAGGTTGTGGCCTGTATCCCACCCACCACAACCTAACAGGAAACACCCTAGTCCTAACTGCAAGTGTTTACTTGGGGTGAACTGCCAGCTTCGCCTATATATCCAACTGGCCAGAATGGCGAAGCGTTGAGTGCGCTCTTGTTTAACCGCATTTCATTACAAACGTAACTATATTTCGGATTTTATTCACCTTTTTTTAATTACAATTTTTGTTTGTCATTTTTGGCAACCTAGGGTGTGGCCTGTGTCCCACCCACCACCTTACAAGACACACCCTAGTCCTAACTCCAAATGTTTACTTGGGGTGAACTGCCAGCTCTGCTGATGTTTCCAAGTTGCCAAGGCATGCAAGGCGCAGTGTGCGCTCTTTGTCCATTGCTAATCGTCCCGCACATACTGTAGCTCAACACCACAACTTCCCAACTTCCCTACTTCCCTGACTTGAAATGGCAGCTTTTCCCTAATTGTGAAGACGGATACAGGTTTCCTGGATGCAGAATACAGCAGACTGTGCCATGGGCACATAACTGGTCAGTCCCACCCAGAGTACTGCACCAGAGCTAGGAACCATTATGACAAAAAGGCCAATTAACCATAGATTTTGTATTTTAAAATAATTAGGCTTATGTCTGGGTATTAGTTGCGCTTTGTCATTTGAAAATGTGTTTGACTTTGTTTCATTACAAAGGTAACTACATTTTGGATTTTAATTACGTTTTTTTTAATAATTGTTCAGCGTTTATTGGCAGTCTAGGGTGTGGCCTGTGTCCCACCCACCACCTTACAGGACACACCCTAGTCCTAACTCCAAGTGTTTACTTGGGGTGAACTGCCAGCTTCGCCTATATATCCAACTGGCCTGAATGGCGAAGCGTTGAGTGCGCTCTTGTTTAACTGCGTTTCATTACAAACATAACTATATTTTGGATTTTATTCACCTTTTTTTAATTACAATTTTTGTTTGTCATTTTTGGCAACCTAGGGTGTGGCCTGTGTCCCACCCACCACCTTACAGGACACACCCTAGTCCTAACTCCAAGTGTTTACTTGGTGTGAACTGCCTGCTCTGCCGATGTTTCCAACTTGCCAAGGCATGCAAGGCGCAGTGTGCGCTCTTTGTCCATTGCTAATCATCCCGCACATACTGTAGCTCAACACCACAACTTCTCAACTTCCCTACTTCCCTGACTTGAAATGCCAGCTTTTCCCTAATTGTGAAGACGGATACAGGTTTCCTGGATGCAGAATAGAGCAGACTGTGCCATAGGCATATAACTGGTCAGTCCCACCCAGAGTACTGCACCAGAGCTAGGAACCATTATGACAAAAAGGCCAATTAACCATAGATTTTGTATTTTAAAATAATTAGGCCTATGTCAGGGTATTAGTTGCGCTTTGTCATTTGAAAAAGTATTTGTCTTTGTTTCATTATAAAAGGTAACTATATTTCGGATTTTATTGACGTTTTTTTTAATAATTGTTCGGCGTTTATTGGCAGTCTAGGGTGTGGCCTGTGTCCCACCCACCACCTTACAGGACACACCTTAGTCCTAACTCCAAGTGTTTACTTGGGGTGAACTGCCAGCTTCGCATATATATCCAACTGGCCAGAATGGCAAAGCGTTGTGTGCGCTCTTGTTTGACTGAGTTTCATTACAAATGTAACTATATTTCGGATTGTATTCACCTTTTTTTAATTACAATTGTTGTTTTTCATTGTTTAGCAATCTAGGTTGTGGCCTGTATCCCACCCACCACAACCTTACAGGAAACACCCTAGTCCTAACTACAAGTGTTTACTTGGGGTGATCTGCCAGCTTCGCCTATATATCCAACTGGCCAGAATGGCGAAGCGTTGAGTGCGCTCTTGTTTAACTGCATTTCATTACAAACGTAACTATATTTCGGATTTTATTCACCTTTTTTTAATTACAATTTTTGTTTGTCATTTTTGGCAACCTAGGGTGTGGCCTGTGTCCCACCCACCACCTTACAGGACACACCCTAGTCCTAACTCCAAATGTTTACTTGGGGTGAACTGCCAGCTCTGCTGATGTTTCCAAGTTGCCAAGGCATGCAAGGCGCAGTGTGCGCTCTTTGTCCATTGCTAATCGTCCCGCACATACTGTAGCTCAACACCACAACTTCCCAACTTCCCTACTTCCCTGACTTGAAATGGCAGCTTTTCCCAAATTGTGAAGACGGATACAGGTTTCCTGGATGCAGAATACAGCAGACTGTGCCATGGGCACATAACTGGTCAGTCCCACCCAGAGTACTGCACCAGAGCTAGGAACCATTATGACAAAAAGGCCAATTAACCATAGATTTTGTATTTTAAAATAATTATATCTGGGTATTAGTTGCGCTTTGTCATTTGAAAATGTGTTTGACTTTGTTTCATTACAAAGGTAACTACATTTCGGATTTTATTTGCCTTTTTTTTAAATAATTGTTTGTCGTTTTTTGGCAATCTAGGGTGTGGCCTGTGTCCCACCCACCACAACCTTACAGGACACACCCTAGTCTTAACTCCAAGTGTTTACTCTGGGTGAACTGCCAGCTTCACCTATATCTCCAACTCGCCAAGGTATGCAAATTCTAAATAAGCTAGGTGACGATGAGCACATTAAGCTTTGTGCCATTCTACTTATGGCGCTTTTCCACTGCATGGTACGGTACGGCTCGGCTCGGCACGGCTCACTTGTGGCGCTTTTCCACTGCACGGTACGGTACGGCTCGCTTCGGCTCGCTTTAAATGGTACCACCTCTGTTGAGGTTCCAAGTGTACCGTACCGATACTAAAATGTGACGTGGAAGCACTGTAGATCACTGATTGGTCAGACAGACAGAATCGTCACTACCAGCGTCATTGTATTTGCGAGACATCAAACCCGCTAGATTTAAATAGCCAGTAACAGCCACCGCTGTAGCACCTGTTTTAAAACTACTTGCTTGAAGAAAAAAACTTCCAAAAAAGAAATGGCTGAATCGTGGTCAGTGGACGAGAAGTGCAGACAATCCTCTTGTTGGTTACCGAGGAGCGGATAAACTATAACGATCAGTCATAATCCCACCCACTTTGAAGCGGTACTAACTCCAGTGGAAAAGCAACCGAGCTAAAGCGAACCGAGCCGTGCCGCGCCGAGCCGTACCACGCAGTGGAAAAGCGAAGCGAGTCGAACCGAGCCGTACCATGCAGTGGAAAAGCGGCATTATATTCATCAAGCAGTAAAAAGGCCCTTCCTGTGCCCAAAAGAAAGCACCAACTGTGGATGAGAGTCCAAAGCAATGGACTGGTGGGACAGTGTCCTGCACCACTTCACAGACAATGAGTGGAAGGAGAATTTTAAATTGACACAACAGTCATTTATGACACTATTCAACAACAACAACATGTTCCGTGCAACATATGCGTCATAACGCCATTTCTACATCATTGCACATGTGCAGAACTTTCCAGTTTCAGTTTTCAATTCGATCAAGTGTTTACATGTCCTATCGAATGGATTAGAAAAGGTTTCCCTTACAATTCAGATGAAATTTTAATTGGATTTGGCTAATACATTCCGATTGATGTGGTCATTTTAGTCCAGCTACAAACTGATTATTAGGCCGTGTGTCCACCAAAGCATTTTTTCACGCAGCTGGCGTAAAATTCCAATTGTTTTCAATGGGAGCGCCGCGTTTTTTAAACGCCATGAGCGTAACGAGGTGCTGAGCGTGTATTTAACGCTCAAGCGCTGAGCGCCCGGCGTTTTTTACTGGTCGCCGAGAGTTGAAAACTGTTCAACTTTGGGTAAAACGCTGTGCTCATCACTGTCACTTTTTACACAGCCATCCAATCACAGTGGAGGAGGGGCGGGACAAATGTCACACCGATCAACTGTCACAACATTCTTTCTGTACAAAGACATCAACCAGCAGAGCTAACCGAACAAAATGGATGAAAAATACATTTTTAGCATTAAACAATTTATCTGCGAAATCAGTTACAAGTAAACTGTGCTGCGGATATTCTGTATCATAGCAACGAATCGTCTCAACTGAAAAAACGCAGCGCTGCCAAAACGCTCTCAAGCGCCCACAGCTAAGCGTTTTCAGCAGAGCGCCTAGCGTTTTCAGCCGGCTAAAAACGCTTTGGTGGACACACGGCCTTAGGGTCCATGTAAATGCACCTAATGTGTTCAATTTATTTGTGTTTACATTATATTTACATATAAATGTGGTTTTCAAATGTACAGGTACACTATTGTAAATTTTGCTGCTCTAGTGGTTATTAAACAAAACTGCATGTTGTCTAGAACATAGAGTACTTCTCTGTTTATGTATATGAGTCACACTGGTACTGAGCTACTCCGATATTAAACACTTATTATTGCACGGCTCTGTGGAATACTTGATTCTGATTGGTCAGTTATTTAATTATGCCATCCAGTATCGTGGACTCGTTCTCTTTTGTTTCATACAAACGCAGCATGCTGCCATTTTGTGACTATTGTTTTGTACACTGTTGGATTATGAGATACAAACAGGTACGAATTTAACACAGTTTAATCTGAAATCAATATATCTTATCCCCATAATTATTTATGAGGAGAAATACTGTGTAATAAGTGGTATGTATGACTGTATACCGTATCTCTTAAATACCCGTCTAGCTTGAACTTGCCGCGCTAGCAACTGCTCTCTGCGGAAGCTTTGCGTTTAAACACCTAATAAAATATTTCAACTCAGATTAATATTTCGTGTATAATTATTTACTTATGTGGCAAGTACCTGTGTAATAAGAGGGATAATGTACATCCAGTCGGTGGTTCTCTCAAAATAGTCTTATTTTGAGAGAATAAGCCTATTATAGGGGTCCTCATCACCCCTGGTTAAGCCAGCAATTGCCACCTCATACATTTGTAAGATTTTTAAACAAAACACTTTTCGGATTTATTTTCACACGAAATCTGTTGCTCTATAAATGTTCAATAAAAACATATTTTTGTTCTACAATTATACACTATGGGAGTGATAAAAAGCACATTTAGCCACGTTTTACCCAATTATGTATAAAAAAAGTATAATTTCAAATTTTACATTTAAAACACTAATTTCATAACATTATTCATGCTGCAACTGTAATCTAAATAAGAGAAGTATAATAATAGTAATAAATGGTAATTCTGTCAGTAATGCGCAACATTGATTTTGCTCATTTACCATAAGCCAGCAATTGCCACCTCATACATTTGTAAGATTTTTAAACAAAACACTTTTCGGATTTATTTTCACACGAAATCTGTTGCTCTATAAATGTTCAATAGAAACATATTTTTGTTCTACAATTATACACTATGGGAGTGATAAAAAGCACATTTAGCCACGTTTTACCCAATTATGTATAAAAAAAGTATAATTTCAAATTTTACATTTAAAACACTAATTTCATAACATTATTCATGCTGCAACTGTAATCTAAATAAGAGAAGTATAATAATAGTAATAAATGGTAATTCTGTCAGTAATGCGCAACATTGATTTTGCTCATTTACCAATTTCACTATAATGACAAATGATATACTTATTCCTTTATATAGGCTATTTAATTAAATAAATATAAAAGTAATTTAAATGTGTTCTATAGTAGCCTATGTAACTACAGTATGTAAAAACGTAAATTACATGTATTTTTTACAGTAGGCCTACATTACCGGTAATTAAGTAATTATAAGAGGGGTGGCATTTTTTTCCCCACCTGAGCATGTACCTGTGTCCAACAAAATGTCTGCACGGCCTTGCTTATTATAGGTGTATCGCAGTGATTCAGGATATGTCAAAAACATGTTTTGAAAGATGGATTCATGATGTAACGTTACTCGCCCATTATATAAATTTAGCAAATTCTGAACAAAAACGTTACATAGTGTAGCCTACCTTTAACAAAACGTTAACTAGACTATAACTTATAATAATAACTAGTTATTTGTCACATCTTACTCGTTGGTGACTTCTTGGCATCTGTTGTGGACTCATGCCTGCTTGTCTTGCTTCTGTTGGTGACTCTTCTGGCATCTGTCTCATGCCTGCCAGTTTTGTTGGTGACTCCTATGTTCTGGCATCTGTTGTAGTATCATGCCTGTTGTCTTGTTATTGTGTAGATATTATTTCGCATTTTCCTATTGCCTGAAGTCCTCATTGTGCCAATCTGTGTGGCCAATAAATAAAAATCTGTGCAAAAATCTGTGCATAAAACGCAAGTTTTTAACACTTGTGAATGTGATCCATTTACGCAGTATCATGAGACCATCTCGACAGTGAAGAGCGAGACATTCTTATGTTTTCAACTGTGACGTCACACTGAAACATTCCGCGCCTGACGACAGAACCATTAGCTCCTCCCCTGAGCGCGCTGTATAAAGTCCGCCATGTTTATCTCAATCTTGTGTAAGAAATTGGTTATTTTCAAAGCTACTAAAGTTATTCAGGCAAGAGCAGTGAGTGATTTTCTGTTTTTATTCTCATTAACAGAATAGACAGCAGCAGGTACTGTACATTAAGCTGCTGTCGCTTTAATACACAGATACGTTATAACGTTGTGAATTCGTTGCCAGTTGTTTACATTCACAGATAATCGACTGTTTATGTGAACTTTGTGTGGTTTAACCTTGTGTGTATTGACAGTTTAAGGCCAATAATATGTGAAAGAAAACTTAGTTTAGTAACTTACTTACGAAGTGAGCCAATGTGACAACAGGGGAGTATTCCAAAAAGCAAGGCTATCTTGCCATCAAACATACACTAAACTCTTGGTTGATTAAATTAAATCTTGCTTGCTCGAGGTATGCTTGATTAAGTAGTTAAGTTAAGTTCAGCCAAGCCAACGGCAGTCACTTATTTCCAGGGGTTTCAGTACAGCGTCAAAATTGTGACGTGGTAGAGTAGGCGCTCCGAATTTGCATAGGTCACCGGTCATGCGCACTAAGTGTATGAGGACCAAGATACCAACGGTATATTTTTTTGTTGCCGTTAATAGAAACGAGGTTATGATTGAATATTTATGTCATGTCAAGTAAATTATTTCAAAGTCACACGTTAATATATTACAAAACCGCACCATTAAAACAATCTGAGATATTGGAATACACCAGGATCCACGGTCACACTTTTAACAAAAATATAAAAGAAACGAAAATAAAATAAAATAAACTGTGTTGTGTGTAAAGGTAAGAGTGGATGAACTTAAACTTTCTCTACTGACCAGAAATATTTTTCAACCCAGAGATCGATTAATTTAATACATGAATAAAAATGATGCACTTGTTTTCGCTGATAACGTTAATTGGATGATTCTTATGTCGTTAAACTTATTATACAAAGACAGTGTACTGTCAGTTATTAAAATGGCACATTACATGTGCATATACCTGTGTGTGTTTACAGGGGTTTCGTGAGAGATACCTGTCCTAACTGTACATGTGTATCAGATACCTGTGTGTGTTTACAGGGGTTTCGTGAGAGATACCTGTCCTAACTGTACATGTGTGCATCAGACACCTGTGTGTGTTTACAGGGCTTTCGTGAGAGATACCTGTCCTAACTGTACATGTGTGTATCAGACACCTGTGTGTGTTTACAGGGGTTTCGTGAGAGATTCCTGTCCTAACTGTACATGTGTATCAGATACCTGTGTGTGTTTACAGGGGTTTCATGAGAGATACCTGTCCTAACTGTACATGTGTGCATCAGACACCTGTGTGTGTTTACAGGGGTTTCACGTGAGATACCTGTCCTAATTGTACATGTGTGCATCAGACACCTGTGTGTGTTTTACAGGGGTTTCGTGAGAGATTCCTGTCCTAACTGTACATGTGTGTATCAGACACCTGTGTGTGTTTACAGGGGTTTCGTGAGAGATTCCTGTCCTAACTGTACATGTGTGCATCAGATACCTGTGTGTGTTTACAGGGGTTTCATGAGAGATACCTGTCCTAACTGTACATGTGTGTATCAGACACCTGTGTGTGTTTACAGGGGTTTCATGAGAGATTCCTGTCCTAACTGTACATGTGTGCATCAGATACCTGTGTGTGTTTACAGGGGTTTCATGAGAGATACCTGTCCTAACTGTACATGTGCATCAGATACCTGTGTGTGTTTACAGGGGTTTCATGAGAGATACCTGTCCTAACTGTACATGTGTGCATCAGACACCTGTGTGTGTTTACAGGGGTTTCATGAGAGATACCTGTCCTAACTGTACATGTGTGCATCAGATACCTGTGTGTGTTTACAGGGGTTTCATGAGAGATACCTGTCCTAACTGTACATGTGCATCAGATACCTGTGTGTGTTTACAGGGGTTTCATGAGAGATACCTGTCCTAACTGTACATGTGTGTATCAGACACCTGTGTGTGTTTACAGGGGTTTCATGAGAGATTCCTGTCCTAACTGTACATGTGTGCATCAGATACCTGTGTGTGTTTACAGGGGTTTCATGAGAGATACCTGTCCTAACTGTACATGTGCATCAGATACCTGTGTGTGTTTACAGGGGTTTCATGAGAGATACCTGTCCTAACTGTACATGTGTGCATCAGATACCTGTGTGTTTACAGGGGTTTCATGAGAGATACCTGTCCTAACTGTACATGTGTGTATCAGATACCTGTGTGTGTTTACAGGGGTTTCATGAGAGATACCTGTCCTAACTGTACATGTGTATCAGATACCTGTGTGTGTTTACAGGGGTTTCGTGAGAGATTCCTGTCCTAACTGTACATGTGTATCAGATACCTGTGTGTGTTTACAGGGGTTTCGTGAGAGATTCCTGTCCTAACTGTACATGTGTGCATCAGATACGTGTGTGTTTACAGGGGTTTTGTGAGAGATACCTGTCCTAACTGTACATGTGTGCATCAGATACCTGTGTGTGTTTACAGGGGTTTCATGAGAGATACCTGTCCTAACTGTACATGTGTGCATCAGACACCTGTGTGTGTTTACAGGGGATACCTGTGTGTGTTTACAGGGGTTTCATGAGAGATATCTGTTCTAACTGTACATGTGTGTATCAGATACCTGTGTGTGTTTACAGGGGTTTCGTGAGAGATTCCTGTCCTAACCGTACATGTGTGCATCAGATACCTGTGTGTGTTTACAGGGGTTTCGTGAGAGATTCCTGTCCTAACCGTACATGTGTGCATCAGATACCTGTGTTTATACAGAGGTTTCATGAGAGATACCTGTCCTAACTGTACATGTGTGCATCAGACACCTGTGTGTGTTTACAGGGGTTTCATGAGAGATTCCTGTCCTAACTGTACATGTGTGCATCAGATACGTGTGTGTTTACAGGGGTTTCGTGAGAGATACCTGTCCTAACTGTACATGTGTGCATCAGACACCTGTGTGTGTTTACAGGGTCATGAGAGATACCTGTCCTAACTGTACATGTGTGTATCAGATACCTGTGTGTGTTTACAGGGGTTTCATGAGAGATACCTGTCCTAACTGTACATGTGCATCAGATACCTGTGTGTGTTTACAGGGGTTTCATGAGAGATACCTGTCCTAACTGTACATGTGTGCATCAGACACCTGTGTGTGTTTACAGGGGTTTCATGAGAGATACCTGTCCTAACTGTACATGTGTGCATCAGATACCTGTGCGTGTTTACAGGGGTTTCATGAGAGATACCTGTCCTAACTGTACATGTGCATCAGATACCTGTGTGTGTTTACAGGGGTTTCATGAGAGATACCTGTCCTAACTGTACATGTGTGTATCAGACACCTGTGTGTGTTTACAGGGGTTTCATGAGAGATTCCTGTCCTAACTGTACATGTGTGCATCAGATACCTGTGTGTGTTTACAGGGGTTTCATGAGAGATACCTGTCCTAACTGTACATGTGCATCAGATACCTGTGTGTGTTTACAGGGGTTTCATGAGAGATACCTGTCCTAACTGTACATGTGTGCATCAGACACCTGTGTGTTTACAGGGGTTTCATGAGAGATACCTGTCCTAACTGTACATGTGTGCATCAGATACCTGTGTGTTTACAGGGGTTTCATGAGAGATACCTGTCCTAACTGTACATGTGCATCAGATACCTGTGTGTGTTTACAGGGGTTTCATGAGAGATACCTGTCCTAACTGTACATGTGTGCATCAGATACCTGTGTGTGTTTACAGGGGTTTCATGAGAGATACCTGTCCTAACTGTACATGTGCATCAGATACCTGTGTGTGTTTACTGGGGTTTCATGAGAGATACCTGTCCTAACTGTACATGTGTGCATCAGATACCTGTGTGTTTACAGGGGTTTCATGAGAGATACCTGTCCTAACTGTACATGTGTGTATCAGATACCTGTGTGTGTTTACAGGGGTTTCATGAGAGATACCTGTCCTAACTGTACATGTGTATCAGATACCTGTGTGTGTTTACAGGGGTTTCGTGAGAGATTCCTGTCCTAACTGTACATGTGTGCATCAGATACGTGTGTGTTTACAGGGGTTTTGTGAGAGATACCTGTCCTAACTGTACATGTGTGCATCAGATACCTGTGTGTGTTTACAGGGGTTTCATGAGAGATACCTGTCCTAACTGTACATGTGTGCATCAGACACCTGTGTGTGTTTACAGGGGATACCTGTGTGTGTTTACAGGGGTTTCATGAGAGATATCTGTTCTAACTGTACATGTGTGTATCAGATACCTGTGTGTGTTTACAGGGGTTTCGTGAGAGATTCCTGTCCTAACCGTACATGTGTGCATCAGATACCTGTGTGTGTTTACAGGGGTTTCGTGAGAGATTCCTGTCCTAACCGTACATGTGTGCATCAGATACCTGTGTTTATACAGAGGTTTCATGAGAGATACCTGTCCTAACTGTACATGTGTGCATCAGACACCTGTGTGTGTTTACAGGGGTTTCATGAGGGATACCTGTCCTAACTGTACATGTGTGCATCAGACACCTGTGTGTGTTTACAGGGTCATGAGAGATACCTGTCCTAACTGTACATGTGTGTATCAGATACCTGTGTGTGTTTACAGGGGTTTCATGAGAGATACCTGTCCTAACTGTACATGTGTGCATCAGATACCTGTGTGTTTTTACAGGGGTTTCATGAGAGATATCTGTCGTAACTGTATTACATGTGCTTGCTTTAAATTGATTGTAATATTAATTTAGCCATGACAAGTTAATCCAATTAACTGACCCAAATATTCATAATTAATCATAACAACTTGATTATTAATATTTCTTATAGCTAAGTTCCTTACATCCGATCAACAGCTTTTAAAGGTCCCTCGTTGTCATTTAAAATCAAAAGGAGATTGTGCTTTTTCTGTGGTAGGTCCCAAACTCTGGAATAGTCTCCCATTCCACGTGAGGTCAGCTCCATCAATTGCCACTTTTTAGTCTTATTTAAAAACTTATTCAAAAGCTAAAGAAAATAAATAAGTTATGTTTGTTTTGTTGTATGATTTTAATGTTATTTTTGTAAAGCACTTTGGGGCAACGTCTGTTGTTTGAAAATGTACTATAAAAATAAAGTTGCTTTAATTAGCTCACAGACTAGACAAGTTAAAATAAAATCTCTCTCTATATATTATTTGTATGTGTGTATATATATATATATATATATATATATATATATATATATATATATATATACACACATACAAATACGCTGTTAAACCTTAAATCCTAGGTTTTTACTAACTTCTTTTCCACTCCTATTTTAAAACAACATACTGAAAATGAGTTGTTCATACTCAACTTTATTAAAAAAGAAAATATCAAATATTAACAAGCAAGCAGAACAAGGCAGGACCTCAGCTTTTGGATGTCTCCGGTCAGGACACAATCTTTAAAGGATCTTCTGATGTACTATCTCCCACACCATCACCTTTCGTATGACAGGAATGTCACACTACATAGAAAGAGAACAATCATGTACAGACAAACTTTGATGATGGATTTTGACAAAAAATAAAAGCTTTTAAAGATATATCAGTGAGACAATGATACAGTTGCTAAGGTGTTCCATGTTGTTACTGTACTAAGTGTTAGTCCTAAGTTTAGAGTGAGGTAGATACTAGTGTGTTAGTGGATAGATGGTTATTGATAAAGTCAAACAAGTGTTAAGAATCAGGTTTGAGAGAAATATAAATATTGTAGCTTGGTCATGTACCGGTCTGAAACCAAGTGGCTTTCCTTTAGAAAGGAAGTCTGCATATTTGCAGATGAAAACACCACAGTCATTTCCATTATTCTGTTTGGGAATTTCCTAGAAACAAAATTCCAATTAAGTATAACAGTAAAAAAAAGGGCACAGTTTAAAGAATATTTGTATAACTTATTATATGGTGGTATGCATACGTTGGTTCTCATTCGGCCGATGGTCCACCTGGAAGCCTCAAAGCAGCAGGCTTTTTTGAGTTTCTTCTCCTCCATGAGGTATTTCCTGTTAATTAAAATCACATGAGACATGCATAGATTCCTTCAAAGCCGTTTGAGGTTAAAACCAAAGTTGTAATTGGACATAACTCACAACAATATGTGGCAGATGTCATCATGTCTTTGACCCATGGAGTCATAGCACTGGATGGTCTGGGATTTGAAATCAATTACCTGGTGAGAAGCAATGGAGGTCAAAGGTTAAAAAAAATGTAGTGTAAAGGTAAATATACAATTTTTACACTTTTAATCATACAGTATAGATATGGAAACAATGTGTTACAAAGGCATTGCTATTCATAAATTACTTACAGCCAAAGCACAGTGTAAGTCAAGGTGCAGCGGAACAAGAACTAGATCCTGGACGAAGAGATCCACGGTTTTTGTCCATTTCTTAACTGCTGCATGGCCTGCAAAATGTCCGTCACTACTCAGAAGCTTTGGGTAGAAAAATGTGCTCAAACAGTACACTTTAAGACCTTCCTGCTGATCATTGCTCCTCTTCATTATCAGAGACAAATAGAAGTTGATAACCTTGAGAACATAAAAGTAAAAATATTAATGATACACATATACCTGACAGCCAACATTAGAGCTTTTTAAAATGATCAGGTTAATCAGACCAATGCCAATATTTAAAGAAATCAGAGATTGTTGTGTCCAACTTGATGACTGTGGGATTTTAATGCAATCAAGCAAAACAGTGATCGATATAACAAAAATAATTAGCTACAATATTATTAGTATAATTGATCTTAATTTTTTTAATATATTTATTGCACAATAAAAAGCATGACAAAATTTACTAAAATAATTATGCTAGAGGAAGTCAATGTGAATGATACCCAATTACAACTGATTTTACATTTATAATGTGACTGAAAAAAAAGAAAAAATGACAGCAAAAAAAACGATGACCTGATTTTATCTACAAGGAATTGAATAGATCATGAAAAGTGATGTACCTAACTGAGATGGTAGTTGGTCAGAGGGGAGGGGTTGAAAAGTAAGCGAAATATGTGCATGTGCAAATATGAGAAATATGTTATCAAAAAATAAAATAAACTTTAGACAATCAATCAAGTAGTTGCTTTTTGATTCCTTATGAACAAATATTGTCTTTCTTTTTTGAGAAAGTGTAATTTTTAATCTTACTGTATGTTCGCTTACACTCTTACCATGACATTGAGCCAGGAACCCTCCTCCAGCGTTGCCAGGTCACTGTCTAATGCATAGTTTGAAAGCTGTGCTTATCACCATGTTTGGGTCATCTTGTTCCAGAATGCGTCTCACCTCTGATGCCATGTCCTAAAAAAATACAACGTACATATAAACGAGCTCAAAGTATTTGCTCAGTGGACATATGTTATTGACAGAACATTTTATTTCACAATCATTCTCACCTTTGTTAACCTAGGTAAGTTTTCACTATGGTTCACAAGATTGTCCGCGTGTATCAGTGTGGATGCTTTCCTTGTTTCTTCCACAGAGACCTCCACACCACACGACTGAAGAGAAAATCACAAACAACTTAAAATTTCATGCAGTAATAGCAGATTCATTAATAGTATATTAACTGTATATTGCCTGAAGCAAGTCTTTGTCCATCTCTGTATTTTTAGTCTTTTTATGGAAATGGCCATCACCTGATAAGGAAATGAACAGAATATGAAAAAGAATAAAAAATAAAGCATAGAGAAAACAGAATTTATGTATAGCACAGAGACCTTTTTAACAATAAACTATTAAAAGGTTGCCAAATGCCAAGACAAGTCATGTGTACTATAGACCAAGTTGACAGGTCAACAAAAAACAAAAACAGTACAAAAAGGAAATAGTACATAATTTATAAAAAATAACCATTTGGCAAACACTGATGGTATAGCACAGTATTGCTACAAGATAAAAAAAAAATTATACACCATTTCATTGTAATATAACAAACCTTCATTTGAAACTGCCATCGCTCTCATTTTGCGTTTTCTTGCAGTTTTTTGTTTAGCCTTCTTACAGCGACTTGGTAAAGGCCGAAGGTTGTGCTTGACAGCTTCTTGCTGCTGGAGAACCAGGCCATGATCTTTAGGTAAAGTGGATTTGAGTGTTTCACATAGCTCATGAACAACACAAGATGCATTCTGAATTGCCTCCTTGTCAGTGCACATATATGATACATCATGTAACTGTTTGAGCTCTTCGCGCAAGCTCTGCTGATCAGCTCCTACACCAGTTGTCTGTGGCTCACTGTTGTGTGTCTGTTTCCTTGGGTAAGGAAGAGGACTAACACAAAAGTCACTAGAAAAGTCTTCTAGAGTGCTGTTCTCTGTGGTTGGTGGATTAGTTAGAGCAACACTGAAATCCAGAGTTATATATGGGCTTCGACAATAAAGTGGGCTAAGGTCTCCCCATGTTTTGTCAGAGTGACAAAAAACAGCGAAGAAATGCTTACATGGTAAGAACGTTGTTTTGAAGTGGACACATTCACAAGATGGGTAAGAACGTTGTTTTGAAGTGGACACATTCACAAGATGGGTACCTTTCAGAGTCACCAAGTTCTACTCTGTACCATGCAGAGGTTGTCTCACTCTTTACCTTGAAAGATTCCTTTCCAAGTACCTCGACATGCTCTTTTGAATAGATGGAAGCTGCTTGGATACAGTTTAAGCAATGTTTGACAAAACTCCTGGGTCTGTCTCTCAGGAACGTTGGCACATCTGGATTGTATGTTTTGCATTCACTACTGTAGATGAAGTTGAGTCTACTGTAGGATAGCAACTGTTCTGGGACGAAATCGCATATAATAGTTTCAAGCAGAGATGTTAGACTTCCTGTTCCAGAAAATTTGAGGTAGAAGCTCTTCAATGATTTATTGAGAGCCTCAACTCCATTGTTGGTGGTAACTGCCACAGAGAATCCTTGTGGCACATAGGCCCTACACCACCGCTGAAAGGGAAAAGAACATATTACTTTGATAAAAGTAGTCGATGCAGAAAGAATGGAACATTACACCCAGTCTACACTGGATGCATAAAAGCAGATATCCTAAACCAGCCCAGACAGTGTGCAAAATAGAGGCATCTATTTCCTTAACCCAGCACAACTATCTTAATAAAGTGTAGACTGAATCAGTGATGACGATGACTTGCTTTTGTTGTGTCTGTTTGGTGTTGACAGGGTATAATAATTTTAGAGAAAACTAAATGCTGGCCTGTCCCTTTTATTCCAATCTAAATGTACTGTACAACAATTGAACACGTGGAACACGGAACATGTCCAGTGCAGTACCTCACCTCCCGAATACATAGCCACCTTGTATCAACATAATGTCTGACTTCAAATGACTTCTTGTAAACCTTGCTCTCCTTCAGTCGGTCAACCTCCCTATCACAAGATGATTCACTTGGGGCACTAGCTATCTCACGCAGGTGGCCAAGTAGTTCACTTTGCTCAGAGAGGGACAACTTGTTCTTGGCTGCCAGAAAGAGAATATATGGGATATTAAACACTGTAAAAATAGGAATTACCTATATGTTTCAGATGAGTAATTTACGGTACAAACGAAATGTAAATAAATGAAACTAAGAAAACAATGTAATGCAAGTACTTTGAAAGATGTTTTTGAAAAACGGAAATGTAAATTTAAGGTTGTATTGGTTTACTTCTAAAAGTAAAACAACAACAACAAAATAAAAAAAAAAAACACAAAATATACATAATCACATATCCAGGATTATAATGAATACCAAAGACTATAAATGGAATTCTGGTATAAAATAAAAAATACACTACAGCTGGACTGTACCTTGTCTCGTCCATCGTATCCAAGCTTGCTCACGATGGAATGAGCATAAATACTTCTGTGCATTTGGAAATGTATGGTCCAGAGCTTGATATTCCTGTTGTGAATAATCAAGCATGAAGTACTTTGGCTCCCAATGCAGGTTCCACTGTTTCAGATTGTTAAGAGCTTCAGCTATCGCTGTAGTTGTCTAGTTTTCACATATAAACTCAGCAACCGGTTTGTAGCCAACATTAGTCCGAACAACAACCAGAAACAGGGGCAAAGCATATTTGGTTGTTCTGTAAGTGGCATCAAGTAGGACCATATCTCCATAACGCTCAAGTAAATGCTGCTGTTGTATGTTTTGATGAATAAACAAGAATGTTTCTTGTGATGTGGTCATGTCCGGTGTGCGTTTATCCTCAAAATCAGAGTCTTCGGTGACTGGAAATCCATTTCTTTGTGCATTCACTTCAACATGTATTTCTGTCTGATGTCTGTAGTTCTCTGTGCACTGCCTAAAGAAAAACTGGGCACCTGAATCTGTTAATTTCATCAATTTTCTTTTCCAGTTGCGGTTGATCAAAGCCAGAGTATTTTCCAGCAAGTAAGGCCTGATGCACATGGTTTTGAATAACATGGCTTGATGGGTAGTATGATGGGTCCTGTGTGCGTGGTAGAACACTTCCCATTCCTGAAAGCTCTTTCTGGACAAAGGTTTTCAGAACCTTCTTCTGGAAAGGGACAGAGGTCATTCCAAGTGAAACATATTCATGTATTTTGTCACGCACCCAGTGATGGATCTTATTTGAGAAATGACAGTTTTCTGAAATGTTGTGCTTTTTGTGCACTTCTGCCAAAGGTATTTTGACATGAATTACTTCAGAAGTGGCAGTGGGGCTCTCTTTTATTGACTCCAGAAGCCTCTTTATAGCTGCTTGTTTTTCACTTCTAGTACTTTTGTCTCCAACAGCAAAGTTGTCATATCTGTCAAGAACAACATACCATAATGAGTATCTATCTGAAAAATATCCAGTTAAGTAGTCCTATGTATTATGTTGCAACACCCTAACATGAGACAGAACTAAAAAGTGCACTATTTTCACCATTACCTTTATAATGGAAATAAAGTTATACATATTAAATGAGTGCATTTAAATGAGTCATGACAGTGAAATTTACCTTAATATATATCTGACATATAGTTTTGCTGGGCAATACACTTTCTTGGTGCTTTGAATGTGAAATCTTCTTTTGCTGATATATTCATGTTCAGTATGCTGGAGATTGAAAGACACATGATTTCTACATCACTACATTTTATTTTTCTAGGGCCAAGCTAAAAAAAATAAACAAATAAATTAAAAAAGTATGCCTACAATTTTGTCTAAAAGTAAATTAAAGCAATAAGCCCCATGAAGCAGGGGCACACTTAGCTGTTCTAAATTCACTGTAAAACTTGGCTTCACAGGGCTTATTGATTTAAAAAAAAAAAGGCTATTCCATAAAAATATTTATTTTTATACACAGAAATATTTATTTACATGAGAAATACTCATGTAATTCGGTCACAGGTGTGTTTATCGAGTAACTTAAAACGGCTTTGAACGCAGCTCAACCAATCAGAATCAAGGACTTGAATGACCCGTTTTATAAATATATACAACATCTCTCATACAACATACATTAAGCTTATGAAAATCTGTGCAGACTTTAGAACATACCAACTCATCTGTTTTTGGTGCCTTTTTGTAGTTTTTTCCATGCTGGCAAGCATATATCACTCTTCTTTTCACAGAGAGAGGAATGTGTTTTGAATAGTCTTCAACTTTCCAGAGAAAGTTGACTGTCATCCGACCTGTCACCAGGAAGTAAATAAACGAAAAAGGCATTTAATAATTTTCATTGTACTACCTTTCCTTTTCTTTTTTTAAATTTCATGTAAATACAAATTTGTTTAATGAAAGTAGCTGTCGTAAGTGCATGTCTATAAAACGCAACAAATGTTCTTCATAGCAATACTTTCCATAAGGTCATAAAGACACAATCAAACAAATAAACATGCAGTTAATTTAGAAACTGATAAATTACCAAACAGTGTAAGATGTGCCAGTTGCCCGTTTGTGGCTTTCCAGAAGAAGTTTCAGGTCTTCTTCTGAAGAAACTATGCCGGTTATGTACTCTTCTGAAGATGAACATATATGAAAAGATGATGGAAGCCAGTCTGGTGGAAAACAGCAAAGAGAGTAATATTCCTTTAAAGTAGTTTCAGTACTTTTAGTCTACATCAGGTGTGCCCAACCCTGCTCCTGGCGATCGACTGTCCTGCACAGTTCATCTCCAACCCTAATCAAACACACCTGAAAGGTCTTCAATTAAGGTCTTAACAACCAATTAAGGTCTTCAGGATTACTTGAAAATTAAAGGCAGGTGTGTAACCCCTGTAAACACACACAGGTGTCTGATGCACACATGTACAGTTAGGACAGGTATCTCTCACGAAACCCCTGTAAACACACACAGGTGTCTGATGCACACATGTACAGTTAGGACAGGAATCTCTCACGAAACCCCTGTAAACACACACAGGTATCTGATGCACACATGTACAGTTAGGACAGGAATCTCTCATGAAACCCCTGTAAACACACACAGGTATCTGATGCACACATGTACAGTTAGGACAGGTATCTCTCATGAAACCCCTGTAAACACACAGGTATCTGATGCACACATGTACAGTTAGGACAGGAATCTCTCACGAAACCCCTGTAAACACACACAGGTGTCTGATACACACATGTACAGTTAGGACAGGTATCTCTCACGATCATAATAAAACCTCAAAAACAGTTACCGAATTCGCAGTTTTGTCCTTGATTGTCCATGGCTGTTTAATGTTTACCCGTCTGCTCTTCATCATCCATCAGTTCTGTATCTAATTTGAAAAGTGCGCGGGAAGAAGGCACTATACTCTGCGCATGTGCGGTGACCTGCAAATTATTTAAAAAAAAAAAATTGATAGGGGTGTGACGGCCACACCCTCGGAAACACCCCGTGTGCGTCGCGATACTGAAACCAGGGGTGCCGTGAGAAATTTTGGGCCCTATGAAAGAATATGAGGTTGGGCCCCCTACCGCACCAATTCCATTAATAAAATCGATCTCTGGGGGCCCCAAAAGTGTGTGGGCCCTTAGAATCGTCCTAACTTTTCCCCCCTGTACTTTAGTGAATCCCAACCCGGATCATGGTGTCGGTTAACACACATCTATGTCTGTTCTCAACATAGGGACGAGTCACCATGGAAACAAAAAGAGCTACCTTCTTCTTTAGCACAATGCCGGGTTACATACTTTTTGAATATCGCCACCTATTTGGTGGTTGCGCAATCATTTTTCAATGTTTTCGTTTAATAATCGGAACTATATTGTTTGTTTTATGCAAAAAGACTGATTAAACTAAATATCAATCTGTGCTTGCAAAGAACATGGCTGTAAAAGTATTTTTTTTATGTTTTATCAGTTTGCTTCCACATTGCTTGAAATGTAGATATATAATGTTTTTTTATTATAAAAATACATTATAGCATAGAAATAGTGTTATTGCAAAAAAAAAAAAAAACCTGTCTGAATGCAGATCAAGGATGTGTGAGATGAGTATAGCTATGATACTTATTTACCATATAATCATTTACCTTTTCTTAATATTGCTTTATATAGTATACAAGTATTATATATAAGTATATAACATAACCTGTTCCAGGGTTAGTCGTTTTGGATTATTGACTTATAAGTTGAAATTACTTGTATTTTTTGTTGTTTTATAGGCTATAACGTTACTTTATATTTTGCAGACAGAAATTCTATGAAAGAAATAGCTTTGAAATTTCATGTGATATACTGGAATGCCAATCATGAATGAAAACCACTTGGCTATTGGCATTCTACTCTTCTGTTTACCCTATCGAACAAATGCTCTTCTATCAGCCTTTAATGCCACTGCCTCTTCATCTTTGCCAGCAACCAATTTCACTGATACTGGCTCCACTCCTCCAAAATATCTCACTGACGCTGCAAACCTTCTCAAAACGTACATTTTATGATAAGCAAGAAATTCTTGATTTATATAACACAAACATGAAATGTATGGTAAGTCACTACAGTAATCACCGTTTTAATGTATGATGCAGTCAGAAACACTTTATTTAATACTTTTCCGTTTCAGCAGTGTTTCAATAGAACCATGATGGATTATTTAAGTTTTTCTATATTTTGCTGGTATAGTTTAGTTAGGAAATTAGGATATAAGACTCCGTGAGCAATCCATTGTGAGCAATCCATTGTTTGTCTTTCCCTAGACTTTCTTTAATTAATTTACTGAATCAAAAATTCTTGCTCTTTGTGGTACTCTTTGGGATATTTACACTTTCTAATAAAATAAACAAATTTACTAAATTCATTTTGAACCGAAATTATAGTCAGAGGACTGATAACAGTGTATTTTGTTTTTCAGCTCTGGGGCGACTATGTAGCAAAGACAGCTGAGCAATATCTACTTTTATTGAGGGAAGTGTGTCCCCCAGTCTGCATGGGTCTTTGGGTCAGAAGTCGCAGTCGGTTTATCAAGGTTTGTACCTCAATGTTTGTCGTATAACCAGCTGTGCCATGCATTTGTTACTCATAATGGCTGCATCACAGCAGCCATATCACCCTGTAGCCCAAGACTGGTTGCCCACTGAAGCTAAGCAGGGCTGAGCCTGGTCAGTACCTGGATGGGAGACCTCCAGAGAAAACCAGGTTGCTGCTGGAAGAGGTGTTAGTGAGGCCAGCATGGGGTGCTCACCCTGTGGTCTGTGTGGGTCCTAACGCCCCACTATAGTGACAGGGACACTATACTGTCAAAGAGCACCGTCCTTCGGATGAGACGTTAAACCGAGGTCCTGACTTTCTTTGGTCATTAAAAATCCCAGGATGTCCTTCGAAAAAGAGTAGGGGTATAACCCCGGCATCCTGGCCCAATTTGCCCATTGGCCTCTGTCCATCATGGCCCCCTAATCATCCCCATATACTGATTGGCTTCATCACTGTCTCCTCTCCACCAGTAAGCTGGTGTGTGGTGGGCGTTCTGGTGCAATATGGCTGCCATCGCATCATCCAGGTGGATACTGCACATTGGTGGTGTTTGAGGAGATTCCCCCTTCCATGTAAAGCGCTTTGAGTACCTAGAAAAGCGCTATATAAATGTAACAAATTATTATTTATAATTCATAATAAAATAAAAAATAGTAATTTTTCATTTATTCTTTGAGTCATTTCTTATCCCCTAATTTTGGACACAAACTGGTTTGAAATATTTTCTAGCATTATAAATTAGTTTACTGTCATTTTTTATCCATTTTATTGTATCTTTGCTGAATAAAAGTGTTAATTTCTTTTAAAAAAGAATCTCGGCATGTCAAATGGAATTTAATATTGTATATTTAGTTCATATCTGGCAACCAGTTCTCAACATGTCAACTTTCCGGCATTAACCTTCAATGAGTTTTGTCCCGATAGGAAGCTGATTTTAAACGGGTACTTCACCACTGACAAAATGGCCTTTCAAAAAAAAAAAAAAAGAAATCTGCAGTACCTGATTAGAGAAAACAGAGAAAAAACTGTTGTCTTCCCTTTTGCCAAATAGGTAGGAAAACTTCAACACCCACGATGCACTGGGCGTGTTGCCATCCAAGGCCACTCTCACCAGTCTGCTATGTATATGCCTACCGGAGTCAAATACTGCCTTGCTTAGTAGAAAATACTTCTTAGCAAACTTTTAGTCATAATGGTGTCGATTTCCTGGGTGTAAGAATTCAAAGAGTAAATGTTTAGCAGGATTGAGTTACTTTCGGTTTCCAGTGAAGGATCAAGCGCGTTGTAGGCAGCGACTAAAGGCTGCAAACAATCATAAATATATATAGAGAACACTGCAACGGAAAATCTGAAAAACCTCCATGTTTGTAATCAACATTTCAAACTGGACGAACACAAGTGTTTTAGGCCAAATGGAGGGGAAAAAAACGTAAAGAAACTCCCGTTCTGTCAGTTCCGCTCAGCAACCCGAAGCAAAATGCTGTTGCTTCCAGGCAGAGTCCCTTTCAGGGAAAGTCTGTTCACTCGGTGGCCATATTTGCAACGCCTCTGGGCAGCTATTCCGGACATCCAAGACCAAGTCCTATCTATTTAAATGGGGGAATCCTGAAATCTCAAAAACTGCTTGCTGAACTCAGAATTAAAAAACATGTTTTAAATCAGAAATATGTTAACAAAACCTGACACTAACTGACCCATAAATGTTGTTTCTTATGCTCAAATAGCGTTAAAAAAAGCGTATTTTTCAGGCTAGACCAGCCAATGCGCATGTGCAGTCCTAAGCGTGAGTTTCAGGTTTATATGAGAACCAGAGCTTCTAAAAGCAGCTGCAGTGACATAATGACTTTACCAATCAACAATTGGCTCTTTTATTCAGAAGGCTATTATAAGGTATTCCGCCATATTGTTAGTTACAGTTTCTCCCATTCATAAGTAATAGGAGTGCAGTGTCTTTGTATATCTATAGACTTTGGTACAGGTAAGAAAACTGTTGCAGAGTGTTCCATTTTTACCATAATGCTGTTTAAATAGTAGACATTGTTCAATACAATTTTCAGTGTTAAACAAACCCTTACAATCACTGTTCTGTTAATAACCCTCTGTCGATCCGACTGCCATTGGATAGGGATAAGCAAGTCCCTGGAGTTGTCAATAGTCTGCCAGATGACACATTTTGTGTCAACTGGCAGACTTTTTCTGACAAATAAACGAGAATTACTCAGTCCAGGTATACACGTAAAATGAGTTAACGTTGTTCATTTACATATACTACCGACACTGTAACAATACTAAGCGGGTTGAAAATGACAAAGTTACACTTTAAAAGTATTATCAAGAAACTTAAATCACCACAAGCGATAATCAAAGCAGCACTTTTGACTATTGCTGTGGCTGTTTACTGGGGGAACAGTGTAGGACGTGCTCTATAAAAATATAAATAAAGGCGCTCCTTGTTCCACGTGCCCTCCCAACTATTCAGAAAGATTTCCAGTGCTTTCCTGCTGTGAAATCATTAGGCTACCTGTGCTGGTTGGAAATTGGAATGAACACATATACAGATTTTTACTCTTTGTACTTACATTAATCATACATCTCATTAGAATCTCTGTAGGAACGTGCATGACAACAGATCTCTGTTTGGGAATTGTACATTGCATTGTCTTATTTACTTTTTGAACATTATTGCAGAGGCATTGGCAGAACCTTCCCGGCACCACTCATCAGGGATGTGAACATAAGGGCCATTCCACTCTTTTCCCTCTGCAGATTCAGCATTAGATATCAGAGTCACCAAATTAGGTACCTCCCCTTTTTTTTTTTTTTTTTTACTTTTTTGCATAGTGATTTTTTTTTTTTTTTTTGCTGCATAGTGCAGACCCGACTAATTAATCATTAAATGCATTGAGTGCTTTCAATCATATATTTTATTATTTGCTCGTTGTATCCCTAGTGCATATTAAAATACGCTGCATTAAAATGTGTCGCACGAGGTTTTTACGTCAAAAAGCTTTGCATGATTATTAGCAGCAGCGTGGAGCTGCGTTCGGACAAAAGTTTGATAAGATTGCCATCTTCTGGTGATTCATCACACAGCCAATAAAAAGCTAATTTGAAAAATATTTACACTCTCCAACCATGCAAGAACAGGTTAAGTCAGTAGTTGAAACTCTGTGCAGCACTTCTTTGATATACTTATGACTGTAGTGTAGATTATGGTACTTAGTGTAACAATGGTAATTAAATATGCATATTCAATTTTAAAAAATTATAGTCGTGGCCAAAAGTATTGGCAGGGACATAAATTTTGTGTTTCACAATGTTTGATCGTATTCCTAAACGACAGCGATGTGGCTATGTCTATTAAAACTTTGATAAGATCTGCGTTGGTGCCGCCGCTGAGCCAGAGAGAGCTGTTGTCATGTATAGGTATGAAACAGCTTCACAAACATTAATTTCAACCACACAGTATCATTATTTCTGTCTTACAATCATTCAACTTATAACAGAAGTACTGGGATAAAAGTTTATAGTTCAGATATATATACACTGATGTCTATGTTAGTGATCAAATAATGATTCTTTCTTATATGATTCTTTCAGGTGCAATATTTTCTTGGCCGTTTGATGCAAAGCCATGGCTTCGCGTCTTTCTGAGGTAACCATTACTTACACAGAAGCACAATGATTGGAAGCACCTCTTTCCTCTTTAATAGCAATCGTCTGCTCTTATAATCCAATCAGAATAATGGAGTGATTTCTCCTGACTAGTACTTGTTCACACTTTTCTTTGTGTTGATATGATTAGTGAAATGATGTTAGCAGGTAATTTTGGATCAGGGCCACAACCTGTGAAATTTGTGTTTTTGAAAAAATATCATTTTTTGTCCAATGAAGCTTTATGCAATTATTGAAATATGTAATAATGGTACTACTATCAAATCAATAAATACATTATTGTGATACACTTGAGCCTGATAGAATTAAGAAGTTTGCTCAAGACCTGATGATCGTGTTTTGCAGCATAATTTGAAATAGGATCCTAATGGAAGCAAGACATTTTGACTTTTTGTACAAAGTAATTCACATGATCAGTCACAAATATGCTTATTTAATTAGTGACCTTGTGCATAATCCTTAAATACTTAAATGTGTCATATTTAAATAATTAAACATACTCATTTTTTTAGTTCAAATTACAACTTTACACCAGTACACTATAGAGTTGAATCCTTGTAGAGTCTTGACTGTACATTAGGGTACTTGCTGTAACAATGATAAAGTATGTATCATATAATTTTGAAATAGTAAGTACATTTTGTCAAGAGTATGTAAATGATTATAAATGTATCAAAGCCAGAAAAGAATAACATTATTACGGTGATTCACTGGTGCATGATAGAAATAACAACAACATTTGAACCATAGACATTTGAACTTGTGTAGGTAAAATTCCACCAAGAAAACGGTAGAGGGAGACATTGAGCTGTTTTTTGGTCTCGTATTTATGGGTTCATCCAGTTTATTGGGAAGTAAAAATAGACAGGACACTAACTTATATACTTATGTGTCTCATCAGCCTTAAAGTACATGTACACTCAGTAAGTAAGGGGGTATTTGGCTGTTTAACAGGGAATCAAATACGAAAAAAGTGCAAACAGACTTCAACTTGGAAGAACCAATAATCACCATTCTGTTCTGCCATGTTCATTTTCAATTAATAACATATCAGAATATTATGTTAAAAACATAATTTTGAAGCTTTTGATGAATATGCAATGAAAACTTCAGTTATTAATAAATTGCAAAATGCTATGAGTGTATATAACATATTTAAATATCTTCCTCCACTTTAAACTGTATGTCTACATGAGTCGTTTCATGTACCATGTCCAATAAACATATTTTGAATTTTATATCTGATTGAATTTTTATGTCTTAGCAGCCCATGTATTATAGTTAAACTCAGAGCAGCTGTCACTCTATACTATGGCTTATGAATTAATGTAGTGTTTTGTGGCGGGCTCCTGCTGGCACTCAAAGCACGTTGGCATTTCTATTTCAGTTGTGGACAGTCCTGGTCTCTTCACACAGCTATCTATTCTGATGGCTGCGGTTACAGCCCCACGCCACTGACCTACACAACCATCTGCAAACTCTGGTGCATTGCTGTTTCAGATGTGGTAGGTCATGCTGTAGAGGCTCATTATAACATGTAAGCGCAAAGTAAAGCTGAACTCCAAAAATCACAGCTTCTGGTTTGGACAGGACAGTGATGCTAAATATAAATTTTGAGAGTCAGCAATAAAACTGGATTGAGATCAAAATGTATACACATGAGGGATAGCATAGAACAGTGATTTGCATTAAGATAAATACAAGGTGAGCTGCAAAATATAGCAAATAGGGAAAATTCATATTCTGGGAAGTTAATTTACCAAATATCTAAATATAAATGGCAGTGTTGGTTAGGTCAAATAATGAAGGTCATGTTATGATTTTGAATGGAAACTTTGTATGTAGTAGTTAATTATATTTCTTGTTTATTTTTAAGAAGCAGTGGGGTCCAAAGTCCAAATTAAATGCAAGTAAAATGCAAGGGAAAGGCTAAATTAGAATTGGCATGAAGTTTGTTCAAGACCTGATGATCGTGCTATTCAGCAACATTTCATAATCCAAATGGAAGCAAGAAAATTAGCAAAATATAAAAAGTCATTGCTGTCTCAGAAAAACATCAAAGACAGAATTCAGTTTTTGGCAGGATATGGCAAGTGTGTGAAATGATGAATCATAATGAAACACGAGTTGCATGGTGATGCCCCAGAGCGCTGTCTTTGAAAATCTGGCGAGAAATATAACAAATGCATCTCTACTACAGTGGAGCATTGAGGAAGAGGAGTCGTTGTGTCTGGAGCCTTTTTAGCTGCTCGTATTGGTGAGCTACTTTACTGTGAAATGTCATTTAATGCTTTGGTGTACAGGAGAATGTTGCAGAATGGCTTGCTTCACACAAATGAAACGTTTTTATCTAAAGAAAAATGATCAGATGCCCAAATTGCAAAGACAACCAAGAAGTGGCTTGAGAATAAGTCCATTAGGCTCATGTTTTGGCCTAGTCAGAGTCCACATTTGAACCCTATAGTGAATATTTGGTCTCACATTAAACTTAAACTGACTGGGAAACATTTTTTAACTACTCATGAACTGTTTGAAGCCATCAACATTGAGTGAAACAAACTCTTCTTCCTGTAAAAAGCTGTCTGTAAGTTTATCCACATGGCAAACTTTTAAAGAAAACAAAAGGGATGGATATTCCATGCTAAGTTATTTTATCTACAGTATTTGTGCAATTCTTGCTAATTCCCTGAGTGATTTGTGATTTAAATGGTCAAGACCGCGAAAAGACCACTAAATATTTACGTCTGTACACTTTTAAAGCATGCTGATAATGTCAAGATGCTCTGTTGTTCAAATCAAAATGGGAAAGAAATGTGAACTGTGACTGATACTGAATGATTTATAGTGCCACACAGGGTTTGAGCAGATCTTCTGGGATTTTCATGCACATCAGACTCTATAGATAGAGGATGCAGTCAGACACAAAATAACAACTAGTTAGTGGTATTTTTGTGGGGGGATGCTGTATTAATGAGAGAGGTAGAGTAGAATGACCAGGCTGGTGCAATCCGACAGAAAGGCAGCAGTGTGTGAAATAGCCACATGTTACAGCAGTGCTGTGCTGAAGAACATCTCTGAACACACAATGAACACTGAAGTAAAGTACATTAGACTGCAGCAGAAAACCATTTATTTCCAGGTTCCTAAACCCAGGTACCATTCCAGGCTGGTGGGCACCTGCTGAAAACTATACTACAGATGTTCCCTGGTATGATCTTCAACAAACAATGAGTTTGAACCCAAATGGCATCTAGACCTTGAATCCAACAAGCAATTTCGGGATGTTTCTTAACAGATCTGATACAAATGATGCCATCATGTCAACATGGTCAGGAATGTTTATAGCTTGTTAACGTCATGCCACTGAAAGTTGATGCATGCTTAAGTGGATAGCAATAAGGTGCATATTGATGATACATTTTGCCTCTCCCACACAAATGCGCAAATAATGTGTTTACACAGTTTGAAAATATATTCATTTGAATCCATGTTTAACGGGTGGGTCGACTGAAACGCGGGAGGCGTGGTTTGCAAAGAAATTCGATACTGTCAAAGACGTTGAGTTTGGATTTAAAGAGATGTTGCAGTCTGTCCCACATAGGGGAACCGAGTCTCCTCGGCACATTTATGATCGTTAAATTGTATTTATGAGCATGCTTACAGATGCTTTGGGATCTATGGATGAGCATGCGCAAAACACTACTTTCACAAGACAAGCAGTTCTCAGTAGGCTGCTGAAACTTACAGCAAGTCTGCAGAAAAGCTGAGTGATCGTTAATTCGCTGGATACAGTAGCTCAGGTAATCAGCATTAACATATTTATTCTCGAAAACACTTGGTTCAAAGTCTAATTATAGCCAAATGATTGCTTTATTATTGTTTATTATTGACAGTGTCAAATCTGATCAAAGACTATAAATACATAATACTACATTTATTTTATGCAACAGCAAAAGATTTTATTATTTTATATTTTGCAAAGCCTATTTTGTGTTTGTCATCGTAGTAACGTTACTCTAACTCGCGTTTTTGCAATGTGCTCTTTTAATTGTTAGTGTATAGGCGTAGATTTGTCAGACAGAAATCTATGACGTTGCGTTTTATGATAAAAAAATAGTTTTAAATATTTTTTAAATTCCGTTGCTTTCCATTTGACACTTTTTCTTAGAGGTATAGCCTACTATTCGTGAACAGTTCTTTTTAGTCGAATCTTTTTAATGACTCATATGAACCGGTTCAAAAAACCGATCTGAATCATTCGTTCACGATCGTTAATCGAATCAACAACTCGCCGAAAAGTTAGTTGCTTTTAAGCCGAATATCAGAAACGTTATAAATAAAACGTGGTGGAAATATGTTTATAACTTTTACTGAACATATGAAACATCCAAAAACGTTTGCAGACAAGAGATGTAAATACATTTATGTATTGTTTAACATGCAAGTAAAATATTTAGGTTTGAGTTCAACTTTTATAAACAAAATGAACGTGGATACATACAAATACAACAGCCTTCAAATAAAACATAACTGAAAGAAACATAAAAACAGCAATATATGGAATGGCAAAATGTCAGGGACAATGTGACAGCGTAGGTAATTACACAGTTATGTAAAATAAGTTCTGAATTGATTCAGTTCATTGAAATTAAGTTTGTTTGTTAGACTTTCCTTTAATAGTTTTTAAACTTAAGAAAGTGTGCTCTTTGTGCACTCCGTAAAACATTATTAGGCAGAATGATGTTGAATATGTAAACAAGAGCTCGGTTGAATTTTCTTCACAAGCCCTTGACCATCTCTTTCTCTTTCTTGTACCTGTTTTATTTCTCAGCTTTATTGCCTGAAAGCTCTTCCTCTTCTCAACAGTTACCTGAAGACCCTCAGACGTCATCATCACGTCATCATCCGAACTCATCCACCATGGGTCACTTAACCTCTGCATTACTGAGGGGGATTTCTCTCCTGCTGGTGACCCAGAGTGTATTTGCTATGGTGTTGTTTAATGCCACCGATCTTGGCATTCTCTTGGATAAGTACCTGGAAGATGATGATGGAGACTGGATGATGGAGAGACAGCGAGGCAAGAGGGCCATCACTGCCAGTGACATGCAGGCTATCCTGAACCTTCACAACAAACTTCGAGGGCAGGTCTACCCACCAGCTTCAAATATGGAATACATGGTAAAACGTCTTTTCTCTGCTACAAATGATCAAATATGGTGAATAACATGTATTAGGAAGAATTATCCACTCAAATTTTTCTTTAGTGTAGTGGTAAGTGTACACATAGAACTTTGCAATCTATTTTGCATTAATTTGTTTTGTGGTTTTGGTATTAGACAGAAAACTATAATTTCAAATTCACAGGTTCTTCATGACCTAGTCAATTTGAAAAAAATGATTTTCTGTAGCCTATTCAACATATCACAAAAGTGTTTGAGAATTTATTATCTTGTAATATAGAGCAAGCAGTAAATTTAATAAGCAGTCATAATGACTTGCATTTAAGATTAAGATGCGCAGTGTGTATAATATTGTGATTGGAAAACAGTCTCCATGCCTGCTTTTCTTAGAAAAGCCTTGAAAAAGCTGCTTGACCCTGTTAAGCCTGACATATGAAATAATAGTCTGAAAAACTGCTTTTTTAATGAAACAGTTTTGTGAACCTTTAGACAAAATATATAAAAAAAAGGTTTGCATATGTTTAATGTTTTGTATCGTAATTGATATATCATGCTTTTATCTCCTATACTGTATATATGATATAGTGAGCTCACACTCAAGGAGGGAAAAAAATATTCAGAGGCCCAAACTGAGAAAAAACATGCAATTTTTTATTATATTTGGCCAAAAAGCAGAGGTGTAAAGAGTACCTGTAAATCATACTTGAGTAAAAGTACAGATACCTTACAGCGAAAATGACTCCATTACATGTTACAAGTCACCAATTCCAATACCACTTGTGTAGTCTTACCCCTGGTTTCACAGACATCGTTTAAGCCTAGTCCCTGTCTAAAATGCACGTTTGAGCTGTTTTAAATGAAAGCAACTTGCATTTTAAAATATATAAGTGCCATTGTTTTGTCTAAAGATTCACACCAGTAATGTTTTTTTCTAAGGCACATTTATAAAGCTACTTAAATCTCCTAAATGAAGTGAACTAAGGTCTAATCTAGTGCTGCCACTAACGACTAATTTTCTAATGACTAATCTTTCGACTAATTTCATTGTGTCCATTTTATTTTGAACTCAACTGAAGGGCCAAAACATAAAATGTCACCTGTTCAAAAACATTATGTATTAACAATCTAAGCATTAACTAGCAGCATTTCCATAAGGCTATACCATATTAGTCAGAGTCCTAATCTAATCTTCTATTAACAAACATGTATGTATTACTTAAATTAGCTCTTTGTTCTGCCTTCAATTAATACATTACTGTACATTTTTAATGTACATTTCTGAAATGCATAACTGATAACATCACTCTGAATTGTAAAGTAGATGCAATACATGCCTTTTCTGATATTGTGAAAAGCGCTATACAAATAACTTGGAATTGAATTGAAAGAGTCTGGACTAGCCCACTATGCTTAGCTCTGCCTAATAATGAGTTGCGCACTGAAAGCAGGCACGCAGCTGTGCAGCTCGCATTTACACTTGCGTGCATGGCGGGCCCGTGCCACGGTTCGCGACGCGTGAATGTGAAAGCAACACGGACTCAGGTGCCCACTTGTTCAGGAAGTAACCTGCGCATGCGTTTCAGCTGATTATGATGTATTTAGTAAATAAAACGCATGTAAGGGATGATATTGTTGATGAGTTACCTTGGATACGAGCGAGAGTGACCCTGCAGTGTATTCGCGCATTTCGCGTGGAATCAGGGAAATCCACTGTCTCGTTTGAAAAACACAATATATTGACCCGCGCTCTGTTTTCTATCATGCGGCGTGCACGTTTGCGATGGCATAAGATGCACGCAAACGCACCAGTGTTCATTGGAATTAAGTTGAGTGTGAAACCAGACCAACGCTGCGGGGGGCGCCAGGAACAATCGCGCACGGGCTCGGACCGCAGCAAACGAGCCCACTGTGAAAGCACCGTCAACCTGCCGCAATTTTTCATATCAAAGCAGGCGGGGCGCGAACGTGAAGGAAGAGGATAGCAGATTAACCAGCAGGGCGCGCACGGCGCACAGACTGGTGTGTGGAGGTGAATTACAGTGAGCCGTTTGAGACGGGAGACCAAAAATAAATAGGCGGTCAATGGTAAAAGGACACGTCGACTAAAATAATTGCCGTCGACTAATTTGCATGGTCGATTACGTCGACTAAGTCGACTAATCGCGGCAGCACTAGTCTAATCCTGGCTTAATCTAAGCCCTGTATGTGAAACCAGGCCTTAGAGTATCTGATTTTAACAGTACTTGAGTATTTTACTTGTACTGAATGTAGGCTCTAATATGCACTAGTCCTCAACACATAAGAGACATGCCAGTGAAAATAAGAAATCATAAAACTGAACACCTCAAAATTGCAATAAATCATTGTCAACATAACAGCCTCTTAACATCTACAACACTTAACACTGAATTAATCTCAAGTGCTCAACAAGGCCATAAGTAAACCAATATCCTTCAAAAAGGTCTCTTCAGTATAACAGATAAATAATATATAATGTTAAGTAAAATTAGTCAAAGTGTACTTGTACTGGACCAGCTGGTTTCGGCCTCATCACCGACTGCAGTCATGACCTCATCTCATAAATCAAACACCTGCGATTCACAACTACCTGCTAATGCATTCAAATTCATGTAAAGTAGCAAGTTTGGATGAGGAAAGGCAAAACACACAAGATATAGTACCTTCAATGCCCTATACATGGCGATATCTCTTCTTTATAGCAGAAATAAACTGCTGCAGAGAAAGTTAGGTGCCATGGAAAATGTAACAAGTAATTTCATTAATCAATACTCATCACAAATGTATTGGAGTATAGAGTACATATACTTATTCAAAAATGTAGTCAAGTAGAGAGTAAAAGTCGCTAATATCTTTGATACTCAATAAAACTACAAAGTAGCCAAAATGATACTTAAGTACAGTAACTAATTACATTTACTCAAATACTTTACACCACTGCCAAAAAGTAAGATGATATTCTGATAGCTTGTAATGTAAATCAATGAGCTTTTGGAAACAGCAAACTACTTAAAACTACAGTACATAAAATGCATAAATATATCAGTTGTCACTCTATATCTTCCAATAATATGTTTTAGTAATATGATATTCAAATTCTAATTTTTATGAACAAAGCCCTTAAATTTTTTATTGTAGGGTGCAAATTAAATGCAAATCAATACAATGATGAATGAGAGATGTACCTGTTAAATCATAATTGGTTAACTTTTTAGGTTCTGTCTTTCCTATTCCAGTCATTTTAACCAGTTTCCCAGTGTGTCTGATTAGTCATTACGTTCACCTGTTCTGTTAGTTCTCCTGATTATTTAAGCTCTGTGTTCTCCTTAGTTCTTGGTCCGTTCTTGTTTGTGTATGTCGGTTGTTTCTGATCTCTTGAGCTTTTTGTTATTAAATATTGTCATACTGACTCCCCTTCATTCGTGCGATTCTTACACTGCAGCCAACCCTGACAGCAGGTTAAAGGAATAGTTCACCCAAAAATAAAAATTCTGTCATCATTCATACTCACCTTTAAGTTGTTCTAAACCTGAATGAGTTTCTTTGCTCTGTTGAACAAAAAGGTATAAAAAAGGAGTAAAAAGGTATGAGATTATTACAGACAATTGTGGTGTCATTGCAGAATAGAAATAAGGTAACAAAATAAGAACATTGAAACATTAGTACAGCATCACTGAGCTTATTGCTTTGTCCAAACTAGTAACTAATACGTTTTTGATGTCTTTGCTCAAGCACTGCCGGTTTTCAATGAGCTGTTTTAGACTAGAGGACCACATACTTGCAGACACTCACCAACAACCTTACTTTAGTCTGTAAGTAAAGCACATATATTTTGTTCTGTCTGAAGGATAATTGTCGAGATCGAAGATAAATTATTATTCCCATTGTTCTTCCAGTCTGTCTGTGAAACTGACAAATAACCCTTCATCAGAATGTTGACTCATGGATATAAACCAGCAGAATGTCAGTATCTTAAGTGTTGTAAAACAAATGCAGTTAAATATTGTTTCAGAAGCAGTGTTTGCTCATGCTTCTTTAGGCTGGCTGAGCACAAAACATTACAACTCCCTTGAGGTATTAAAGAAAGAGTCATAGTTCATTCAAAAACGAACATTTTGTCATCATTTACACCCTCATGTTGTTGGCATGTTCTTCAAAATATCTCCTTTTGAGTTCCCCAGAAGAAAGAAAAAAACGTGTTTAGAACAACATGACAGCATTTTTTGTTTGGAGAAACCATCCATTTTAGGTGCATCTAAATTTGCTCTGATTTTTTTCTATAAAACATGAAGATTAGCATGTTTTTAAAATATATTTATGAAAGTCATCTCTCATACTCACCGATGCTGCATTCATTTGATTTTAAAAATACAGTAATAATGTGAAATATTACAATTTAAATTAACTCTGGTTTCCATTGTAATATTTTAAAATGTAATTTATTCCTGTGACGGCAAAGCTGAATTTTCAGCATCATTAGTCTTCAGTGTCACCTGATCCTTCAGAAATCATTCTAATATGATGAATTGGTGCCCAAGAAACATTTATTATTATTATCAATTTTGAAAACACTTGTGCTGCTTAATATTTTTCCTCTCCAGGATTCTTTCATGAATAAAAAGTTCAAAAGAACAGCAGCTATTTTAAATAGTTATTTTGCAACATTTATTAATTTCATAAATGTATTTAGGCCTATTGTATTTTTTTTTTATATCAATTTAATGTGCTTTTGCTGGATAAAAGTATTTTTTTTTTAATCTTACTAACCCCAACCTTTTGAATGGCAGTGTATCATGATTTCCACAAAAATAAAACAAAATAAAATAAAATGTTAAGAAGCAAAAACTGTTTATTCAATTTTGATAATAAGAAGAAATTATCTTAGAATGATTCCTGAAGGATCATATGACACTATGAGTAATGATGTTGAAAATGCAGCTTTGCTATTACAGGAATAAAGTACATTTTAAATTATTTTCAGTTATAAAACAGTTATTTTAAATTGTAATAATATTTGACAATATTGCTGTTTTACAATTTTATTTTATTTTTATTTTTTATTTTTTAAAATAAATGCAGCCTTGGTGAGATCAAGAGACTACTTTCAAAAAGATTTAAAAAATGGATGATTTTTAAACTTTTGACCGGTAGTGTAGAAGAACCAAACCAAAATTAGGATAGAATTTGAAGCTGGATTTCCTTGCATGCTAAACAAAACTGGACCATGAGGCTAACCCAGCTTAGACCTTTACTTCAGATAATGAATAAATAAATAAATAGGTGCATGCAGCATGAGCAGTCTTGTGCAGTAAGAGCCCATTTATATTGCAGCTTTTCAGAAAGACGGGCAGCGGTTTGAGAGATTGTTAACTGGGTGTCGGGAGTGGAGTTTGGGCAGCTCAGCAGAATGAGAGTAATGGGAAAGGTGTGATGGATGTGGAGACATGGAATGTGATGATGCGCTGCTCTAGCCCTCCACAGCCTCTTACAATAACTGATTCTAAATTCTAGGCAAAACAGCAGAATTCCACACTGCAGCAGGGAAATCCAGCAATCAACAGACCCTCATTTCAACAGGAACCCACTCTTATTCCCACACACATACGCTGTACAGCGGCTACGTTTACTCTATGTTTCTCATTTAATACTTTCACTGAGGCTCTTTTGCCACTCAACAGAAAAAAATTAGCTCCTGAGGGACATTGGAAATTTTTCATTTTCTTGGAATGTGACCAGATGACAAAAAACCGTGCAGCTGATGAGGTGTCAAAAGATGTAAACAATGGTGTGTGAAAGAGTGTGAGTGTCTGCACTGACGGGACGTGTTTTCCTTTACTGGTCCTGTCTAAGTGCGGTCGGATTCTTTAGGGCCTCCCATACTGAGAACGCTGTGTAAACAGAATCAGTTTACCCTCTTTTTTTCAGTTTACAGATTTTTCAGGATGGACCATTCACTGAAAGAAATACAGGACTCGCTGGCATTCAGTTTTGGGCTGCTGAACAATCTATTTGTGATTTTGAAGTGCTTGATTTTGTTGGTACACCATAACACCTTGGATCATTAATATACACATGCTAAATGGAATACTGAAAAAAATATCTCCATTGATGTCAGTTGGTTAATACAGATAGACAGTTAGACACTTATCTTTCTGCTCTGCTTAAAGGAATTTTCTGTTCAAAACAAGTTAAGATCAGTTGACAGTACTTGTGGCATGATCTTGATTACCACATAAAAATATTTTGACTGGTCCTTCCTTTCCCTAATTCTGGGATCCGGTGAGGTGCTTAGGTTACGCTTTATTTTAAAGTGACAATGTTAAAGTGTAATTACACAAATATATACTGAGTAATATTAATTAACTACATGTAGGGTTAAGGATTTGGTTTAGGGTTAGTTACTCGTAATAATGTATAATTTACTGTTGGAGTACTGTTAATTTACTAAATAACTATAGGAACTACAAGTAACGTAAAAAATGTGAACACCTTAAAATTAAAGTGTAACTGGTACTTACAATGGAAGTGAATGAAGCCAATCCCCAAATGTTAAATTACGCACTGTTTCAATAGTACAGACAGAAGGTATATGTGTGTTAAATTATTTTAATGTGAAAACATTGCTTAAATGCCCAAAATGTATTGTATTACTTAATGTGTTTAAGGTAACGCTTTATTTTGATACTTCACTTTAGACATTCTTCTAACTATAAGTAACTTTGTAACTACATGTCAACTAACAGTCATTAGAATATTAGTAGACTGTCTGCTTAATATCTGCTAAAACTTTATTAAAATTTTTCACTTTAGACATTCTACTGACTATAAGTAACTTCACAAGTACTGCATTTTTTGTATAAAAGGTGCTAGATTTTTTTACAACTTTGTTATCATGACAATGTAATGCCTAAAACTTAAATGAAAAGAACAACTTTAGAGCTTCTTGTATTAAATGCTGAATATACCTTTAACTCTACAGTATAAAGGCCCACTTTGATGGGTGGCTTAGCAAACCAAGCCGACATCCTGTTGGCAGGTGCTCACTTCAAGGATTAATGTCTCAGGCAATTGTTTCAGCTATTTTGGGGACCTTTTTGGGCCAGATTTACCACTGGACTGTGCTTTGGGAGTTCCTAGGGAAAAAGTGTAACATGTATGGGCAGTGACAGGGCAGATAACTCCCCGGTCACCCCCGCCTCAATTCTGGCTCCAACCTTGAGTTTTGTATGCTTTCCATTCAAGGTGAAAGTGCCGTTTTGCTTTTCCATGTGGGTCAGATAGACATAGAAATGCTTAGATTTGTGAGTGGCCTTGAATGGTGTTGCGTGCAACCAAATCTAGGAACAGAGCTGGAAATACAGAAGACAAAGACATATGGTGAACATTACTGTAGTCCAGTGGTTCTCAAACTTTTTTTGGTCATGCCTCCCCTGCAGTACCTGTGTGCCTTAACCCCCAGTCAGGCTTGCCCCACACTTTGAGAGCCACTTCTGTATCCCAAAAAATTATTGTGCCTTATAAATCAGTGCACAAGAAAAACAAACCAAGAGGTGGACCAGAGAGAAACCTGGTTCTTTGTACAGCCTGCAAGCACTCATTGTATTAAATGCCAGCTAAAATCAACTGAATCTATAAAAAATATCATACTGAATGTCATACTGACTAAAACAGCCATTGACTTTAGTAGTATTATACCTTTTTTTTTATGTTAATGATCTTTTAACCAGGTGATAATTACAACTACGCATACAAAATATTAGGGATTTGTTTCTGTAATGCTCTGCTTGCCACCAATTTTGTCTGAATCTCAGCTCTGTAACTGTATTTCTTTTAGGTGTGGGACACTGAACTGGAGCGGAGCGCTGAGGAATGGGCCGAGACCTGCCTGTGGGAACATGGCCCAGCTGGTCTGCTGCCTCAGATTGGTCAGAACCTGGGAGTGCACTGGGGAAGGTCTGATTGTGCTTTGTTGCTTAATAGCCATGTGAGCTTAATAGTCAACACATTGTGATATCTAAACTTCTCTATTAAAAAAAAAAAAAAAACTTCATGTCTACATCTAAGTCTAAATCTACATGGACAGTTCTTTACTAGAGTACATTTTGGACAACCAACCCACATGATGTTTTGTCTAAGACCTGGCTATGCATGACTATGTTTTGGTGGTTTTATTCTGCATTAGACAAAGCATGAATTTATTATTATTATTTATAAAGCATGAATATAGTTATTATTAATTATGATTTTTTAATGTTCACCCCAGGTATCGTCCACCTACTTCTCATGTACAAGTCTGGTATGATGAGGTCAAAGACTACTCGTTCCCATACCCCCAGGAATGTAACCCTCACTGTCCTTTTAGGTGCAGTGGTCCAGTCTGTACCCACTACACTCAGGTTAGATATAATGACTGGAACATACCTCATAAGCATATCATGTGGGTAATTAGGTGCAAAATTAATTTGACAGATCTGAAAACAATTCTGAAATTTTTGAGAAGGCAGTAAAGGAATTTTAATACCAATGTAATATGTGCTCTCATTCTGGTTGTCAACACTTCAGCTGCAGCCTTTTTAAATAGTTCTGCCATGACTGAGGCAAGGAAGACAGAGAGGGTTCAAGTGCGAGTTAAACAGTATTTATTGAAGGTGATATATAAACAGAAGTAAATGCTGGTCAGAGTAGAGGTAGGCAGTACACGAGTCCAACTCGGTAACGCAGGGATGCAATGGGCAGACGGCAGGCGAAGAACGGCAAGCGATCCCCCAGGAAGCATCGGCAATAATCCACAAGGCTGCTGGAGAAACGATCCAGAACACAGCACGGGATCCTCAGGGAGCACGGGAAATAGTCCACAGGAAAGCTGGAGATTAGATCCAGAGAACAGCACCGAACGAACAGTGGCAAGCAACACTGTAGAGCCTTGACAACGATCTGACAAGGACAGGACGAGATCACAAACAATATATAGGACTACTCATTCAAAACAGCAACAACTCATTCATCATGTGACAGAACAACCAACCCAAATGGAATATGCTGCACGATCTGGCTCGTGAGAGCACGGTTTTTGTAACCTTCACTGGACAGTTCTGCCTTCTTTCCATCACCAGCCCCTTTGATGACGAGACCCTGAAGTCACTGTTCTGGATCAGGGTAAATTACTATAACCTCGTAGACCCCCCAGACACCTCTGGGCTGAACTGGAGGGACGCTATCATTGACTTGAGTGCGGAGGTATCGTCTCCCATCCTATCCCACCCCATTTCGGATTTTACATCACTGTTCCCAGACAGCACTATGGACTATGGACTTTCTTCCTGTTTCCTCTGAACCTTCATTGCTGTTTCTAGACAGTAAAGACACCTGCATGGAAAATGTATTGTTACCTTCAACCCTGTCTAGCTTTCATCTGCCTCCGTCACCGCCCTGCTCAGCCAGTCCTCCAGCCCCGCCTCTGCTGGAGGTTGTCAGCTCTTCACCATCTCCTGCAATGCCAAGCACTCACATCGAGCCTCAGGTCTTGCAACCACCTTCAGCGACTGAACGGATAGATCCAGTAGCTCCGCCTCCGGCCTCAGATTGTCTCGCTCTGTCGACCTGTCTGCCCAAACTTGCCCCCTCCCACCTTCAGCTCCACCAGACACCCTCGGCCATACGGCTCCACCGTGTTCCTTTGTCCCACCAGCTTGGTCGGTCGTCTCCACCACAGACTTGCGGACCTCCACCCCTACGGCTGCTCTTCTTAAGGCCCTCTTTCCCCTTGGGTACGCCTCGGTCCTCCATCACACGGGCATCGCCTCAGTCCTCTGGCAGTCCGGCTCCTCGTCAGATGATCGTTGCCACGGCATCACCTAGGCCTTCTGTGCCAGCGATGACACTCTTCTCCATTGGCTCACCGTCTGCACCCTGGGATCCATCAGCTCAGTCTCCGTCGGTCGTCCCCGAGTTGATGTCAGCCTCCACGCCACATTGGCTCCTCCCTCCCTCATCTCCACTGTAGGCTGTCGTCGCTGGGCTCTGGATCTGTGCCATCGGACGCCCTTTATTATCACCGCCGGGGTCTCGTCGTCTGAATAGCACCATCCCCTCATCATCACCTGTCTCCTTCACTGTGTCATCGCCTCGGCCACCTCCTAAGTCCCCTCCTCGTTTTCATTTAAATACCCTTTTGTTCAAACCTTTTTGAACTCTCCTTCATCCTCATCATCGTCATCGTCATCGTGTGTCAGCCAAATGGCAACATAAAAAAAGTTGAAGCCTACCAAAACTACCAAACGATTAAAGTGTAATTTAAAGTAAAAATTAATCTGTTATTAAAATTAATTAATAATAATTAATTAAAAATCTGTAATAATTAATAATCTTCACTCAACTCTTTTCCATACAATAACAATTAATAGCAACCATGATCCTAGTCTGTTAAACTCCAAATAGAAGAATGGACAGTAATACAGTAGACAACCTAAATTCAATATTTTTCTCACACAAAGCTATCTTATGGTTTCAAAAGACTTATAGCGGGAAAAATAGCAAATCATATGGATATAAAAGTAACCCATGCAAATAGATTTGAATATAGAACAAATTCATTGTGCTGAAGATAATGCCTAAGGTCATTAAATGATACCAACAGATTACATACAGTCAGATATAATTGATTGACTGTTTTGCTTCCTTTCTTATTCCAGCTTGTTTGGGCAACTAGCAGTCGAATTGGCTGTGCGATCAATGTGTGCTACAACATGAATGTGTGGGGCCAGATTTGGGCAAAAGCAGTTTATCTTGTTTGCAACTACTCACCAAAGTGAGTTACTTATTCGTTATTCTTCATATATTATTAAATACTGTACTCATTCTCTGTCATTTGTATTATGATAGCTTGTCAATGTTGTCTCTCCTTCTCTGTGTTTTGTTCTGTGCAGAGGTAACTGGTGGGGATATGCCCCATATAAACATGGCACCCCTTGCTCTGCCTGCCCACCTAGCTATGGAGGAGTTTGCAGAGAAAACCTCTGTTATAAAGGTTTGGAGCTTATATTACAACAGCTTCCAACTTTGCCCATACATACACTACTGTTCAAAAGTTTAGGATCAGTAAAATGTGTTAACATTTAAATTGTTACAAAAAAGTAATTTTTCAAATAAAGGCTGTACTTTGGAAAATTCTACTCATCACTGACCCTACATTTTGAATGGTAGTGTATACATTGTGTTTAATCAATCATTTATTGATTGCTTTCATTTCATGGTTTCATTTTCAGCTGATGGAACAAATAGACAAAGCCCACGTGAGGAAACAGACGAAAGAAATTCTATAGAACCCGAGGCCCCTCATAGCCCTGGACCCCATTTACGGGCCACAAGTCCTACCAGACGCCCAAATACAGTTGTGAGCAAAGAGCAGATGTGTAAGCTGTGGTTCACTGATTATACTTTTTAGAGTCATGGGGGAACCACTTTCAGAAATAAAAGTTGTGCTTGAAAAACAATTTCTGTTTCATCTAAAAAAATAATTTTCTGAAAGTCTCTGCACCCAAAAATTGCTGGCTCTTAAACGTATTTCTGTTTAACTCAGATTGTTTTGATGTTCACCAGGCATGGATCTGTCAATGATTTTTTTTTTTTCAAACGTATATTTAATGTTGCAAGTGCAGCAGGGAGGTTTTTTTGTTCTCATAATGGTGATCTCCCTGCTGAGTATGTTTGCTTTGGGGACGATGAATACTTGTGGGTTTTAAATTGCTTCCTTTGCTGAAAGGGAGTTTGGACTGAAAGCTGAGATCTCCTGCTGTTGGCCACCGTGAACTCCTGCTGGAATTCCACAGCTTGCTTTTACAGAACTGCAGGAACAGAGCTGTGCATTTCTGCAGTGCTGCTAAACTATACAGCATGTCTAAACACAAATGAACCACCTGTGTTTCTTTTGTCCTTTGTGCAGCACAGATTGTGACATGTGACACAAAGCTAAGAGACCAGTGTAAAGGCACCACATGTAATAGGTGAGATAAAATATTTCATTTATATATATACCTTAGAACGTAATTTAGGCCATTTTCTTGGCACTAATAATAATTGTTCCTGACTACACAATCTATGTGCCATAATTCTATAAATTGTTTTTCCATTTGATGATCTGTATGCAATTTTATCTTTCATTTCTGCAAAGGTACGAGTGTCCTGCTGGTTGTTTAGACAGCATGGCAAAAGTGATTGGAACAGTGTATTATGACATGGTAAGTTTGGCATAAAGATTTATTTTATTTTTTTCAGTTTATCATGTCATGTGTAGTTCATGCTGACAACATCTTCGCCCTCAGCAATCCAGTATTTGCCGGGCAGGCATTCATTACGGTGTCATTGACAATGATGGAGGCTGGATGGATGTCACAAGACAGGGCAGAAAAGACTTCTTCATCAAATCATACAAAAATGGACTTCAGTCCTTTGGGTAAGCAATCTTTTCAAGATTGAATTTCATGCGCATTAGAAACAACTCCATCTCACATAATGAAAATGTTACAGGAAGTACCAGAGTGCCAATGCCTTCACAGTATCCAAAGTGACAAGTAAGTTTTAAATTAGTTTTTCAGTTTTGAAAAAAAAAAAAGTATATATATATATATATATATATATTATTACACTCTGCAGTACTTAATTTTGATTGGTCAGCTGCAGCATTCAGAAGTTAAATATTTATAAATAAAATAAAATAAAAGTATTAACTTCTTTAAAAAAAAAAGCCCAAACTTTTAAACAGTAGTGTAAATTTTTGCTAAGTAGCTGAGTAAGAAGCACAACAATGACCAGCCAGTCAGTTATTATCGCAAAATAAACCCTGACATAAGTGATCAGGACCACAATGCGAAACGGGGGGTCTTGTATCACCCTGGAAGGGTTACATAAAGTACCTTTACTAATAATTTCACAATCTTTCCTGTTGCAGTAAAAGTTATCACATGTGAGACTACAGTTTCTGTGCTGTGCCCTTACCACAAGCCTGCAAGACACTGTCCTAGGTAAAAATCTGTAATGAACCAAACCTCCAACTGAAATGTTGTTTTATCTTAACAGTTTTGAAATGAAACTTGCCAATAGCATTTGAAACTTCCATTATTACACTGTCAAAAAATAAAACTTTCCAACCTGTGTTGTCTTCCCACAAGGATTTACTGTCCTCGCAACTGCCTGCAAGAAAATCCCCACGTTTCTCGAGTCATTGGCACCGGAATTTATTTAGATGTAAGTTTTTTTATTTTTCAAAATCAAATTTAAAGGGATAGTTCACCCAAAAAAGAAAATTCTGTCATCATTTACTCACCCTCAAGTTGTTCCAAACCTGTATGAATTTATTTCTTCTGCTGAACACAAAAGTTCTCTATTTTGAAGAATATGGGTAACCAAACAGGCCCAGGGCCCCATTGACTTCCATAGTATGGTAAAAAAAAAATCAAAAATCAGGCCCATCAACTGCTTGGTTACTGACATTCTTCAAAATATCTTCTTTTGTGTGTAAATGATGACAGAATTTTCATTTTTGGGTGAATTATCCCTTTAAAGCACAAAAATTGCTGTCCCGCTAAAAACTATGCATTTGTTTTTCAGAAATCTAGTATATGCAGGTCTGCAATTCATGCCGGCATATTAAGCAATGGGTCAGGTGGTTACATTGACGTGATGCCCACAGACAACAGGAAGCTGTACATTTCCTCATACCAGAATGGCATAGTCTCAGAAAGGTAGGTTTTATCCCCAAACGGGCACATTTGCACTTGGTGTAAGGCAGAGTATGGGGCAGCCTGTCTCTCCTTAAGCTTTTAAAATCACAGGCCTTTTTTGAGAAAGCTGATTAGGGTAGAGCTGTACCAGTGGTTCCACTCCAAGCGTGGTAGAGTAAACTTTGTAAGTCACTTTGAATGTATGCTTGCTAATGGTAGACAAAATCATGGATGAATGGGCATGTGTTACAATTATGCTACTTCATAATCCCTTGTAATGACAAAATGAACACACTGGATCCATCCCATCAAATCAACACAAAGGATTTTTATCATAAACATCTTCTTATACTAAATAAGCTTTTCACCAAAAGTGGTCATTATGAACACAATTATGTTTAAGGGTTGGGAAGCATTGCTTATTTAACCTCTGTGTTCTCTCACAGCCTGCAAAACCCCCCGGGAGGCAAAGCATTCAGAGTATTCGCAGTTGTTTGAGCATGGCCTGAAATCGCGGCCACTCATCAACTCGTTCTGTTGATTGGGCTGTAATACAGACCATTGTGAGGCCTTTTCTGCTCTAACCAGCCTATACTACTATTTCCTTTCACACAAATGTTGACTGAACTAAGAATTAGACTGAGACCCTCTCCAATGCATCAAGCTGATTAGCCATTGTATTGCCTAAAAAGCATGTAATTAGAGGATCGTTCAGGGAATACGGTGTCTGTATTGCAGAGAAAAAGCACTTAAGTTGAGTTTTAATCTTCCATTATTTTCATAAAGAACATTTCAGAGACTATTATAGCATATCTACAATATATTTTAGAAACATGTTAAGTTGTCACTCATTTATACATTTAAGTTAATATTTCCACACACACACATATATATATATATATATATATATATATATATATATATATATATATATATATATATATATATATATATATATATATATATATATATATATATATATATATATATATATAATGGCAAGAAAGGACTGCTGATAAGGTTTTAGGGTTTCTGATGATTATTTTGATAATAATAATACAGAAAGTGGATATAATCCTGCAGGGCAGGAGTTTACATCTACAAACATCCAACAAAACGTTATATGAAACGTCCACATTATTAAACACTGTAAATAGCTTGTTTTGAATAGCTTGTCTTAATAGTATTCATTGTAATGAGGTACTGTATTCATAAGTGCTGTGTACTGTATCATAAAACAAATTAATTATCATCTAATGTTTTTTATAGGTTACCAAAAACTAGCTTTTATATGATGTCCAAATTAATTTGAGGGTTTTTTTTTTGTTTGTTTTTTTACATTTCCATGTCCTTAAAGTATTTTCTTCCCTATTGTGATGTACTGTATATCTGAGTGAAACTACTTCTCGAACAAAAAAAACATGTAGGGCAGGACTTGAGTTTGTCCAACGGGAATTAATTGGATCTTTGTGATTTGTATTTGCTGTAAGGTGAGTGACAGGTTGTGCCATTGTCACGCCAGTAAATTGGATTTTCATGGTGATTTTAATGCAGTGGTTCTCAACTGGTGGGTCACACCCCAAAAATGAGTCGCAGGTCTGTTCCAATAGGACAAAATCTAACCATATAATTGGGTGAACGTGATTTAACCAAGTACAGCATGTTCCTGGATCGACATCTTTTTTGATCCAGGAACAACATTCCAATCAACCAATCAGATTTGAGGGACAAGTTTACAGTTTATCTCAAGTTTAGGCTTACAACCAGGGTTAGGTGCTTCTACATCAGAGTTATTCATCTATCATTTCCCTCTGATATTAGGGACAACTTATAAGTAGGGTTAGGTTTAGGGGTAGGGATGGTTTTGGACTATGTTTTCGGACAGGAAAGTTGTTCCAGAAAAAAAAAAGATCCAGGAACATATCTATCTTGGCGAAATCACATGCATATTTGGGGTAGTTGTGCTAAAATAAATAAGAGTATCAACTTTTAAAACTGAGGGAAAACATGTATATTGTTGTTAACATCAAAAACTGTACATCCAATCAAATTCAAAAAAATTTTGTCACAAATGTACGTTCAGCCTGTTGTTAACATTATTTTATTTTATCACATGTGAGAGTACAGTTTATGTGTTGTGCCCTTACCACAAGCCTGCAAGACACTGTCCTGGGTAAAAATCTGTAATGAACCTTAAGCCAACCTGTCTTCCGACAAGGATTTACTGTCCTCGCAACTGCCAGCAAGAAAATCCCCAGCTTTCTCGAGTCATTGGCACCGGAATTTATTTAGATGTAAGCTTTTTTATTTTTCAAAATCAAATTTAAAGGGATAGTTCCCCCAAAAATTAAAATTCTGTCATCATTTACTCACCCTTAAAATTGTTCCAAACCTGTATGAACCTGAAATGTGGGTTCAGCCTGTTGTTATCATAATTTTGCATATTGTTGCAAAGTTCATTGTAATAAAATTAAATACTGAAATTTATTATTAAAGACATTTTTTATAAACATTTTTAGTAGTTTTTGTGTGACCAGTTGGGTCACTGGTTATGGTCCTGAAGAAAAACCGGTTAAGCACTGCCTTAAGGTGGGGATACATTCGCCAAATTTCAGTAAAATTTAAAGGGTAACTAAACCCTAAAACAACTTTTTTTTTAGTGAATGATCTGTAAGACTGGGGCTTTATTGATGCTGTTCATTGATTCGAGTACATTTTTTGACATGGGTATAAAATGTTTTAATTCTACAATATATGGTGTAAAAACAGCTGAGTGCTGCCCTCTTCAGGTTGAACTGTGGCTACTGCAGTTGAATTTTCCTATTGGATGGTGTGGTACTGCGTGATGTAAGCAGGCACCAGCTCACCACACCCTTGCCTGCACGCCACCCGCCCCCCACCCCGTCAGTAGCACCTCATTGCAGTACACGAGATCCAGGGGGTGGAGTTAGATCCAGATCTAAGGGGTGGAGATGGGTAGCATAAGGGTGGGTTTAGGGATCAAGGGGTGGAGATGGGTAGGTTTAGGTATATGTAAGGTGGGAGGAGTTGGATCTGGATCCAACTCCTCCCCCTGGATTTCGTGTTCTGCAGTGAGGACCATCTCCACCCCGTCCCCTCCGCTTTTTCAAATATTGCCAGTGGGAGGAGTCAGTGGGGTTGAGTTACCCTTTAATGGCCAAAATGTCTTTTGTGTAGCAATTTATGAAGCACCACTCACACAGAAGTGACTTTCCATTTGGCCAACTTGAACCCGTTGTGAAATCTGTTTAGGGAAATCTTCGTCCTCGTGCGAAAATCCTGCATGTGTGGATTCCTATTAAAATGACTGGATTTCATCTGCAAAAATTTGCAGAGTAACAGTAAATGTGACCGCACCTTTAATGCGAAGTCCATTTTAAGTCAAGCCAGATCACTCGATGGTCATCTTGGTAACATCCTCTTGCAGCTTTTTTAAGTACAGCTCTTTTCTGCTTGAATGTGGAAAGAGAGAAATCTCCAAAACTTTACTGGCACTTTACATTGTCAATGTCTGTTATAATGGCCCTGTATAATGTATGCTTATGGTTGTACAAATTATTTGTTTTCTACCTCACATTGTTTAAGAAACATTTTACAATAAACTTAATCAGTCTCTTTTATGCCTTTTTAACTGAAAACAAAGTGTTTTCAGCTCACAATGTGATTTTTGTTTGTTTTTTTGGAAACCCTGGACTAGCACAATGCATGGAATAAAGAAATGATTGAGGCCGTCTGTCTGTAATGAAAAACAGATGGAATAATTTTCAGTGTTTACTGCTCTCTCACCCTAAAACTAACAGCTGAAACAAATCCCTCATGAATTATAGAATCATTTTATTGAGGAACACACTTCCACATTACTTTCATTCATTCAGGTTGATGGATGCTGTAGATCTAATTTGGTAGAAGAATTAAATGTCTTCTCAGTAAAAAGGATGGTAAATTTGGGTAAATAACTGAACCGGGTGCTGCTATTGAATATTAAACACCTGCAGACACCTCAAGTTTTCTTTTAAATAACTTGTTTATTAGACGTCCACTTTGTCAGTGCTACCTGACTATTTTCAGACGTGCCACAGTCGCAGCCTGCTGAGCCGTAGAAAGCCAGTATTTATGGCTAATGTCCAAAACATCATTCTCCATCCAGGTCATGTTCCACCTGAATGCCTGCAGTCCAGAAACACAACTCAAGTGTAATTACCAGCCACCACACTGACATCATAACAAAACAGAGTAATGCAGGGTGACTGCCACACTAACATATGTTTATAATATAAAGTACCACTAACATATAATGACATGATTTCAACACCTTTGATAAATAACTTTGCCTGTTTATTGGAGTTAGGTGCCTTTAGATGGAAATCACTCAAAAAAGCTATAACATAGGACATTTACCACTGCTTTCTTACATCATAATCGACAAAATGTAAAAAATAAAAAAAACATACACACTTTATTAAAGGAAAATGAAAAACAGAAATATGTAAACTGTATGCTCAATTGCTCTTTTTCAGCTAAGTGAGAACAGACAAAGAACAACCCTGTGAGCATGTCAGAATTATTATGGCCATTGGAAGGTTTTATTCTAATGTATTAATGAATATTCATTTAAATGTCTAATGTATGTTTTGCTTGTTAAGTTAAATTTTTTAACAATGCCATATTTATTTACAATCAAATGTTGCTTAGAAGGATTGTGAACAAACAAATGACTGCTCTGCTTATTTGGTGCTATTTCTTTAAATAGGTCTTTATGCATTTGTATTTTGGGGTTTTATTCCATGTCTATAGTTTTAAAGCCTCTATATAATGTAGGAAAATGGGCCAAATATATTGATGACTCATCCTGTACTTTTTGTCCAATCAAAATGTCTCTAGAATAAGAATGCCCCGCCCCCACATACAATTTGCAATCAACTAGCAATTAGGTTCATAGCTCTGATGTAACTAAAGCCTATTAAGTGCAACAGACACTTTCTGGAAATAAAAATTCTATACATTTTCTCCATAGAGAAATATTTTAATGATAACTTATAAACCATTAAAGACAGACCTGTGAGCTATGAGGTTGTTAATTAATGGTATATGCTTTTGTTAAAGCTGTCAGTCTGCATTATTTCAAAATAATTTTTCAATAATTGGGTTTAACAGCAGAATTCCTGGTAAGAAACATTGCCCATGATTCCACAAAGAAATCAAGCAAATTGCGCCAAAAGAACCACCCACAATAGAGTTCACTTCCTACTTAAATATTTTGTATATTTATGCATATTTTGCAATAAACGTAAAATTGTCATTCTATACACAATCAATATCTTTGAATTAATGGTTTAATATTTATCTGCCGTTTTTTTTTTTTTTTTTTTTTTTTTGATTTTGTCATTCAGTGTTTCATGTGTATTTCTTTCCCTCATTGAAGCTAAGTACAGTCTTGTATCTTTGTCTTTTTGTCTGATTTTTAAATACTTTTTTGCTTCAAATCAAAGTTTGTAAGTTTTTATTCCCCTCGTAGCTGGTTGGTTTGGTTCATGGATTATAAAGCCAATCTCTGCTTTTGAAATCTTTCTAGAGTTTTTAAACTACACTCTAAAAACATATACTGTATTTTCAAGATTTGTTATCGCAGCTTTTTATCTTTGGTCAAATCAACTTAAATAATTAATGTGATTCAGATAACATAATATTTTGAGTTTCTATTTATTAAACCAATCTCCACTGTATTAACTCAAATTTTTTATTTCAATGAACTCAAAGTTTTAAGGCAACCATGTAACTTTTTTTAAGTTAAACCCAATATTTTTTTTTTTTTACAGGGAAAAGGTGTTCTTTACTTATTTACACCAAAGAAAAGGTCTTCTTTTGCTGGTAGATATTATTTTTTTGTCTCAGACCAAACTCAGACTTCTCCTATAAGCCCAAACAGAAGGTTGTGCAGTTCATTTGACTAAATAGAGCATAAAGGACTGTCTTTGGACAGCAAGGCAGCAGAGGTTCATGCAGGACAAATGAGGCTGGGAGTTGCCGCAACTTTCCATTGACACGTGCAGCGGTTGGCAGCGGCAGATTGAAGACTGAAGATGTTTGTGCGTATGATGAAAGACAAACTTTAAGACTTATGTTTTCTGAGAGTCATTTGAAATAACAGTCACCATTAATAACTTTCTAAGCTGCTGTTTGATGAACTGAACTGAAAGCAGCATATATTCACTGCCTGGCAAGAATGTTAGCCTTTTCTCTTTCAGTCTTTTGGAACATCTTCACCAATCTTACTCATTCGTTTTTCTATTTACATGTGGCATTTTCCAAAACCTTTGAAAACGATTCAGTCTGGCAACAAGGTTGTTGATGATGAATTGAAAAATTATGGTGACCAGAGGTAATGTCTGCCTTTCTACGCCCACCTTTTCCTTGGCATCAGAATTGAATTTACAGATGAAGGAAAGCACTAAAAATATGACACACAAATTGAATACATTTTGAGTGGAAGGAGCTTTTTAGGCTTCTCTTGACCTGCCAAGTGAGTCTTAAAATGAGCTATTTCAGTTATTTAGACAAAACCCCTATATAAATATAAGAACATTATTTTAAATATCATTGAATTGCTATCTGGGCTAGAAACACAAGCTTATGCTTGTTTCTGCATGTTTTGGATTAATATTAATGTGATATGCACTTAATGAGTGATATGATTTATTACTTCTGTCACATTAACAGGTCTCACTCTAAGCACAGTCAGCATCCCATTTGTTCATATGAAAACGACAAGTCTGTTCCCTATGCAATTTACACAAAAAACATTTCGATATTTGTGGTTACTTGTAACCAGTCAGAAAAACAGAAAATTCTTCAGATTGCACAAAAGAGAGCAATCTGAACATTAAACATCACTGAACATTCATTACAGCAGATGGGGTGTCAGATGGATCTGGAACATGTGCTCCAGTACAGTATTGAATAAATAAAGCTGTCTTGTTTCCACACTAATGCAGTCATTTTGTGCTGAGTGAAACTTTTCCTTTAAACATGCATTCTGTGCCATGGATAGTTTTTGGACGTCATTTTACTCAAATATACTATCACTGGTTGAAATAACAAGATTGCTATTGTTATTTTCATACACACAATAATTTTTGCTTGAAATTTGCTGCTAGAAAAAAAAACTTTGTATTACCATTACATTCATTGTATTATCTACATGCCAAAACTCCATCAACAAAAGCCCAAAAAAAACATTTGCTCATTTGAGTTATAGTAAAACCAATGTAACATTCTCTTATGAGATGTCAGGAAAACCATACCAAATTATTTTTTTAGGTGTGTACCATATGTAGAAGGTTTTTAAAGCAAGCTCACAGGTATCAAGAACATCCAATATGCACGATATTCTCCAGAGATTCCCAGTTACTGGAAAGCTGCTGGTATTTGTGCATTAATAATCACATTCAAGGAAAGATTTATTATGAAAGTATTGGAATATGCATGGTGTAGTCTTCTAATACAGATTATTATTATGACATTATAGCGCTGTCTATTTTAGCATTCCTGTGAGAAGGAATCTAGGTCAAATAGGATGATGAAGAATACTGTTATTTTTTTCTAATCAAATTTAGAAAGTATTAAGCTGAGAATGAGTGTATCCAAAATATTAATTTATGAAGGAAATATGGGATCTTGTCTGGCAAGACAAGATACACTATATACAAATACATGTACATATATATATATATATATATATATATATATATATATATATATATATATATATATATATATATATATATATATATATATATATATATATATATATATATGTTAAATAATATCCATGATGAAAATCTCCCATTCCACCACATCCCAAAGGTGCTGTATTGGATTGAGATTTGGTGACTGTGGAGTCCATTTGAGTATAGTGAACTCATAGCCATGTTCAGTAAACCAGTTTGAATTGATTTGAGCTTTGTGACATGGCATGCTATCCTGCTGGAAGTAGCCATCAGAAGATGTGTACACTGTGGTTATAAAAGGGATAGACATGATCAGCAACATTACTCAGGTAGAAAGTGGCATTTAAATGATGCTCACTTGGTACTAAAGGGCTCAAAGTGTGCCAAGAAAATATCCTACACCATTACACTACCAGCACCAACCTGAACCGTTGATACAAGGCAGGATGGATCCATGCTTTCATTTTGTTTACACCAAAGATTCTGACCCGGAATGTCGCAGAATTTGAGACTCATCAGACTAGGCAACGTTTTTCCAATTTTCTGTTGTCCAATTTTGTTGAGCCTGTGTGAATTGTAGCCTCAGTTTCCTGATCTTAGCTGACAGGAGCGGCACCCGGTGTGTGTTCTGCTGCTGTAGCTCATCTCTGCTTCAAGATTGAACGTGTTGTGAGTTCAGAGATGCTCTTCTGCAGACCTCGGTTGTAAAGAATGGTTATTTGTGTTACTGTTGCCTTTCTATTTGCTTGAACCAGTCCGGCCATTCTCTGACCTCTGGAATCAACAAGGCCTTTCCGCCCACAGAACTGCCGCTCACTGGATATTTTCTCTTTTTCGGACCAGTCTCTGTAAACCCCTATAGATGTTTGTGCGTGAAAATCCCAGTAGATCAGCAGTTTCTAAAATACTCAGTCCAGCCGTCTGGCACCAACAACTATGCCATGTTCAAAATAACTTAAAACACCTTTCCTCCCCGTTCTAATGCTTAGTTTGAACCTCAGCAGATCGTCTTGACCATGTCTATAAATACAGGTCCTTCTCAAAAAAATAGCATATTGTGATAAAGTTCATTATTTTCCATAATGTAATGATAAAAATGAAACTTTCATATATTTTAGATTCATTGCACACCAACTGAAATATTTCAGGTCTTTTATTGTTTTAATACTGATGATTTTGGCATACAGCTCATGAAAACCCAAAATTCCTATCTAAAAAAATTAGCATATCATGAAAAGGTTCTCTAAACGAGCTATTAACCTAATCATCTGAATCAACTAATTAACTCTAAACACCTGCAAAAGATTCCTGAGGCTTTTAAAAACTCCCAGCCTGTTTCATTACTCAAAACCGCAATCATGGGTAAGACTGCTGTCCAGAAGGCCATCATTGACACCCTCAAGCAACAGGGTAAGACACAGAAAGAAATTTCTGAACAAATAGGCTGTTCCCAGAGTGCTGTATCAAGGCACCTCAGTGGGAAGTCTGTGGGAAGGAAAAAGTGTGGCAAAAAATGCTGCACAACGAGAAGAGGTGACCGGACCCTGAGGAAGATTGTGGAGAAGGACCGATTCCAGACCTTGGGGGACCTGCGGAAGCAGTGGACTGAGTCTGGAGTAGAAACATCCAGAGCCACCGTGCACAGGCGTGTGCAGGAAATGGGCTACAGGTGCCGCATTCCCCAGGTCAAGCCACTTCTGAACCAGAAACAGCGGCAGAAGCGCCTGACCTGGGCTACAGAGAAGCAGCACTGGACTGTTGCTCAGTGGTCCAAAGTACTTTTTTCAGATGAAAGCAAATTTTGCATGTCATTCGGAAATCAAGGTGCCAGACTCTGGAGGAAGACTGGGGAGAAGGAAATGCCAAAATGCCTGAAGTCCAGTGTCAAGTACCCACAGTCAGTGATGGTCTGGGGTGCCATGTCAGCTGCTGGTGTTGCTCCACTGTGTTTTATCAAGGGCAGGGTCAATGCAGCTAGCTATCAGGAGATTTTGGAGCACTTCATGCTTCCATCTGATTTTATTTTTTAGCACGACCTGGCACCTGCTCACAGTGCCAAAACCACTGGTAAATGGTTTACTGACCATGGTATTACTGTGCTCAATTGGCCTGCCAACTCTCCTGACCTGAACCCCATAGAGAATCTGTGGGATATTGTGAAGAGAAAGTTGAGAGACGCAAGACCCAACACTCTGGATGAGCTTAAGGCCGCTATCGAAGCATCCTGGGCCTCCATAACACCTCAGCAGTGCCACAGGCTGATTGCCTCCATGCCACGCCGCATTGAAGCAGTCATTTCTGCAAAAGGATTCCCGACCAAGTATTGAGTGCATAACTGAACATAATTATTTGAAGGTTGACTTTTGTTTGTATTAAAAACACTTCTTTTATTGGTCGGATGAAATATGCTAAATTTTTGAGATAGGAATTTTGGGTTTTCATGAGCTGTATGCCAAAATCATCAGTATTAAAACAATAAAAGACCTGAAATATTTCAGTTGGTGTGCAATGAATCTAAAATATATGAAAGTTAAATTTTTATCATTACATTATGGAAAATAATAAACTTTATCACAATATGCTAATTTTTTTAGAAGGACCTGTATATATATATAAACCATATAAACTGAGCAATGTATATATAAATAAATATATATATATATATACATTGCTCAGTTTATATGGTTAACATCCGTTACAGCAACATAGAGGACGCAGTTAAGGTTACAAACTGTGGTGAGCACAAGGGGTTGCGCCACTCATCCACGTCACCACTGACCTTTCTCTGTTTGTAAAATGGATTTAATTTTGCTTCTTTTTTCCATGTTCACACATGAGCCGTTGTCAGTACCCATGGTGAGGTAAAATAGTTGCTTTGTCTTAATGAAATGGCAGTAGCGGTCACACATGTTTCTGTTTTATATTAAACCTGTCAGATTAAATGAGTGAGCCGATAAACTTCTGTGAATACAGTGTGAGCCAAAATACACGCATCTACCCCCTCACTGGCCCTAGTTTCCAGCTGATCCCATGAATGATTCTGTACACCTCACTTGCAGTGACAGCTCGTGAAATGAAATCTAGTCTAAAGTTAGCAACAGTTGCTTCTTAATCAATTAATTTCCTGTCCAGTTTAATAACTTATGCAGCAATAAACAATACTGGATGTGGCGAGCAGGACGAGGCCGAAGGACGTGAGAGAATGGCGCAAGGCCGGTGGCGTGAGTGATAATGAACGTCACCTGTGAGACGCACCGGTCTCGCATCTCTCACGGAGAAGCGAAAGCATAAAAGGAGGAGTGACGACGCTGAAGATCGAGAGAGGAACAGGCCTGATTTTATGTTGTGTTTTGTTTATGTTATGTCTGGCCAGCAGCTGTCCGTGAGGGGCTGCTGGCTTATACTTTTGTTTTTGTATTTGTGTTATTTTATTATTAAATTGTTTGAACGTTCGCCGGTTCCCGCCTCCTTCTTCCCATAACATCTGAACCCCGTTACACTGGATAATCAGTATTTAAAGTGCCCCTATTATGCTATTTTAAAGTTTCCTAATGTTGTTTTGGAGTCTCCTACAACAGGTTTACATGCATCAAAGGTCAAAAAACTGTTTAATTTTCTCATAATATACATTTGCACATCACCACATTTTCAATTATTCTCAAACGACTCGTCAGATGAATCAATCTCTCTATATCCCTCCTTTCCGCGAGCTACTCTGCTCTGATTGGCCAGACAGCTCAGTCTGTTGTGACTGGTTAACCGCGTACAGCGCGCACGCCGAAACCAAAAACGCCCATTGCCATAACAACGTCAGCTCTGCGTGTCCTGAGGCTTCCTACACCATAAACTAAACACAGTAATGAACTTTTACCATATCAATGCGAGCGCGATGATGAAACATTGGAAGAATTAGTTATTCAACCTGAACCTCCATCGCAAGGACGACTTGAGCAGGACATTTCTCAGTGATACGCTACTTAGTTTGAGGTAAATTATGAGATGTTGTAATTCCTCAGCATCAGCATTAACAAGTGTATTTTTCTAATATATTGCGGTGAACACGTGGAAACTGTATCAATAACAGTGCATGTATGCAATGCATACATTAGCCGAGCTGTAGCGTGAATGACTGATGTAACATAAACGTTGGTAAAACAAATCTTATTTCATGCTTAATCTTTCAGTTTTAGGTAATAGTGCCCCACAACGGATTAGCAGAAGTATTTCAGTAAGACAGTAATAATGTGAGTTAACCAGTTAGCAGGAGACCAACACAATATAAAACTCAAAACTAAGTATTTTGAACACACCATCTTTCAAGAGCAAGAAGTTTGCGAATCCTGCATTGAACTCCGAGATTTGAGAAGCAGTCGTCAGTAATAAAGGGAACACAGCAAAAGTTTAGGATTTTACTGCTGTGGTATCGTGGTAAAGATTAATTTTATCCACTGATTCTTCACATGCTCGTCCTTGGGCAGTGAAAAAATCTGGCTTTACCTTCACATTGTAGAGCACAGCATCTTCTGGACATGATGCTGTCCAGTATCCACAGGAATCAGCTTCAGTATTTGAGGGGGTTTCAAGTTTCCCTGGTGTCTGCGCGCACAATAAGTGGGCGGGCAATATGCTAACGTTTTGTCTTGACGTCACAACGAAACAGCTTATGACTTGTTTGAAAAACGATTCATTTCACTGACTCAGAGTCGACTCTTACTTTTAAAAGACAATAACTTTATATACGGTGCACTTTCAGATTTAAAGCAAAATCCCCAGTGTTAAATGAACTCTCCTGGTGTACATATGGATCCACCTGGACCCATATGTACACCAGGAGAGTTCATTTAACACTGGGGATTTTGCTGTGCAGGATGTTTTCATTCACTTAGAGCTATGTTACACACTACAATGAAAGGTCATTTTCAAAAATCCATAATAGGGGCCCTTTAACCGAGTCTTACAATCACTGGTTGCAAGCAAATATAACAATAATAATAAATTACAACATTAAATCAAATGAACTCAAATAATAATAATAATAAAAACAATACCCAAATACAAATGCTAGTTGACTATATAATTTATTTTCACTTTAAAACCATAGCTTTAGGGAATGAAAACTCTTGATTCTTTTAAAACACATACAACTATACCAAAATATCTGTACAGCATCAGTGCAGCCTTAAACTTATCATTTTCATATAATATTTATTTATAATTTGATGTGTTTTAAAATATTCAAAACATTAAAGGAATAATTCATCTTCATCTCATTAGTCATCATCTTACCATCATGTTCTTTTAAATCCACTTTAAATCTACAAATTTTCAATTGCACTTTTTCATGATATTACAGTGAATAAAGACTGAAAACCGAAAGTCTTGCTATTGTGACAAAAATCAGTATGTATTACAAGAACGACAGTTTTACAGTAGTGACCAAAAGTGATGTCTGGCCTAGGAAAATTGACATCTTCACCCTTTACTGAAATATTATTTTAAAAAAAAACTGGTTAAAGATTTTGAAAGCATAATTGTTCTGTTTGAAGTCAATTCATTTTATCTGCGATAACACAATGAAACATGCCAAATTATGCAGACATAATTTTTGTCTTACAAAAAAATTATGAACATGCAAAAACAAGACAGAACCAAGTCAATGTAGTATATGCTTTTTCCTGTGAGATTTTTTGTTTTTCTGTGCTTTTTTTTTGATAAATAATTTTGTCAGATAAATAGCTTAAGTCTTTCCTCATATTTAAAATATGTAAAAAATATAATATATTTGTCGTAAATAAGTTTAATCGAACTTGTAGAGTCATTAATAACAAATATCCCCTCCGGACATCATTTTTTGCCCACTACTGTACATTTTATTATATAGTTCTAATTTAGTCACTTTCAACACATCATTATAAACTCTGAGTCACGTTAAAAAAAAATAAAAAAAAATCTACAAACTGAAGTCCAGACATATTCTGGTATAAACAAAATTAACAAAATAATCAACCAAACCAAGTTCATCCACTTTGTTCATCCACAGTTTAGAACCCAGCCTTTAAGAGAATAATTGATCAACTAAATAAAAGAATTGACGTCATAAGTGCCCTGTCCTTGGCCGAAACACAGTGCGCCCTGATTGTTTGTTGAATACAAGGTGAGTAGAGGATGCAGACAATTGATGAATTCTTGATTCTTGTCTGAGGCCCATGAGGACCAAACTCTCCATAGGCCCAGCAGAACAAAACAGCCCAACATCATCCTTAACAAAGGACAGCAGAGAAACAAGATCTAGCAGTTATCCACATCACACCACCTGTGTGTTTGCTTGTGATGACGTCAGACACCCAAACTGAGAACAGCAGAACTGGTGTGTGATAGAGAATGATGCCGGTAAGCGGTTTTCTATAATTAGCACAGGCATTGCAGCATTAATACCCTGATGGTTTATTCTTGCATGACTTATTTTGATGACCAATTTTGTTTTTATTCATAATTGATTCCAGTCTTCAAACAATTCATTAGGTAGAGCATTGTTAATTGCATATAAATATTTATGACTCCAAAAAAGCAAACAAATTGTGTCTCTGGAGAGGGTTGTTTTATTGGAATGACATTGCACTCTCTGTACTCAGTTACAGTGCTCCAGTGTTGCCTTTATAGAGTTTGGATTTTTATTTCAAGGTCAAACATTAATGTGCAAAGGAAACCGATGTAATTATTGTTATGCTGGATTTCATCTACTAACTGAGCATGCATACATACTGTAATTCTGAATAAAATCTGCATACACACAGACTGTAATTCTGCATAAAATCTACATACACACATACTGTAATTCTGCATAAAATCTGCATATACACACACTGTAATTTGGGGATAAAATCTACATACACACATACTGTAATTCTGCATAAAATCTGCAAATGATTTCACGCAGAAATCCTGATTCTTCAAAAGGTTGACATGTTGTTTTATTTCAGTGTGCATATACGCACTTGTTGATAATTTTTGCGTGCAAAAAGTCCTGTGCACATAATAAATATGCAAACTGCACGAATTATTAGGGGATGAGGCTCATTGTCACATGAACATAATATTTTATTCATTTCCTCTCAGATTGATATTAGCTCTTATATTGAGATCATTTCACACAAACCTATAACATCTGAAATACTATTATTGTTTTTAAATATTTTGAATTATTCAAAGTTTGTGTTTTTGTTATTTTATTAGTAATTATTTTTGTAAAAAAAAATCTATAGACATTTCAATAAGTCGTTTTCAATTTTAGTTTTAGCTATAAGTCATTCTAATGTAATTTAAGTTTAAATGACAACTTTTAAGTTTATAAGTTTATATTTTATTTCAGTTAAGGTTTATTTAATTTCAAATAAAGAATATATATATATATATATATATATATATATATATATATATATATATATATATATATATATATATATACACACACACACACACACACACACACACACACACACACACACACACACACACATGGTTTTAGTTTTAGTTAACAATGATAACCCTATTTGGTAGCTTACATTTTGCTCTTGGTTCTGAAAACAAGCATCAGGAAACATTTCATGACAGAAAAATGACAAGAAACAAGCTTTAAAATAGGCCTACATTTGCTTTTCAAATGTTTTCGAATATTTTCTTTTGTAAGAGACTCAAGTATATAAAGTAAGCATCCAAATGAAAGCATATGAAATTTACTCAGATATTAATAGTCAGGTGATCCAAGGGAAGGACTGAAATTTTGGCAGGAGCTCAGCTCAATGACCATGTGACAAGTACTGGCATGCACTAACTGGACCCTTAGGTTTCTTACTACATGCATCAAATGTAACATTGCCATCTAATGGACAATAGCTGCTGTGACAGCTGACAGTGCAGTTGTTTGTCATCTCAGTCTTGTTTCTAGAGCACAGGAGATATTTTTATGATTTATGATTATGATATTATGATATTTTGATTTAAGAATTTCTCACCAGCTAATGTTAATAGCCAAAAGCAGCAGGTATTTATTTATTGCCAAAGCTCATATTAAAGAATAATCTTTAAAGTCGATATGAAACGGAAGTTGCGAAAGTATTTTCTTCCCTATTGTGACCTGAGTTGTGATCTGTTGTGATCTGAGTGAAACGGCTTCTCGAACAAGAAAACATTTAGAGCAGGACTTGATTTTGTCCATCGGAAATTGATTGGATTGTTGGACTGTTGTGGTTTGCTGTTGCTGTGATGTCATGTGAGTGACAGGTTGTCCCGCCCTCACGCCAGTAAACACATCATCAGAGAAGAGATGAGAAGTTGCTGCAAGAGAAAGAAGTTATTTTGATTAAAGATTACGAGGGCACTTTATAAAAAAAAAAAAAAATGATGCGATCAGATATAATCATTTATTATTTGCAATATTTAATTAAAAACAAGAATTGCTCATTTTGATTTCATGGTGATTTCAAAGGAATAGTTCACCCAAAAAGGAAAATTCTGTCATCATTTACTCACCCTCATGTTGTTCCAAACCTGTATGAGTTTCTTTCTTCTGCTGAACACAAAATAAGATATTTTGAAGAATGCAGACAGTTGACTGTAGCCATTGACTTGCATAGTATTTTTTTTTCATATGGAAGTCAGTGGTGACCAGCAACTCTGATTACTCCGGTTTTCCCCACAGTCCAAAACCTGCAGGTTAGGTCAATTGGACAGTCAAAAAAAATTGCCCGTGCGTGTGTGAGAGACCTGTGATGGACTGGCCATCTGTCCAGGGAGTATTCTTCAGCCTCTGGCCTAAGAAACTGGAATAGGTTCCAGCCCTATGACTTGGAAAGGTCATATAAGGAATATAAAGAGAGAGAACCATTCAATGGCCTTCATATACAGCAAGAAATCGTTTAATAACAAAGAAAAAAACACTAGATGTTGAATGAAAATAGTCATCTGTTTAGAATGTGCTTTCAGCTGAGTTATCAAGCATGATGAAACATGCAGTGGCAGCGAGATTGTGACATTTCACATGCACAGCGTGTATTTGTGTGCATGTGTGAATGAGTGTGACAGTTAGAAGTGTGACAAGGCACACATTTTTTGACAATAAATCTCAATATAGCACAGCCAGCCTGTGATTAATAGTTTGGAGTTCACACTTCACACACTGCACAATGAAATGTGTGAAGTTTATTCCAGTGGAAGGCTTTGTTCCATCTTCGAGTGAACACTTTATTGTCACCTTCAATGACAGCTCTCAGACTCCTTATGCCCGGTGGTCCGTCGTACAGTGAGAGAGGTTCAACAATGGCTGTGTCACGGTCTTGCGACCAAAGATAGCCTGCAATAGTTTTTTGACAGTGTCAGAAATTTGGCATGATCATCTCGGTGTGTTTGCTGCCACGACCTATATACGTCTACTGAGTAGCCAATAAAAATGCAACACGAAATGGCATATTGGTCAACACGACATGACGCTAAAACTTAAAACTACCTCAAACTACATTTGCAAAACTCACATGCCAAGTTGGCTTCTTTTCCCTGGCCATGTCCATATTCTCCTCTTTCGCTTCCTCCTCTTTTCTTTCAAAACCACAACTGCCAAAGTGTGATTCATCTTGCTCTATTTGTTTACAACTAGTGCATGCTGATGATGTTTTATTCGTCTTTACTAACTGGTGTCATAGCCTACGATTTAAGAGGTGTCATCATCGTACAGTCTACATTCATGTCGTACCCAAGTTTATTAGATCCATGTTGTACAGTGTGATTTGTAATGATCTTCTAGGATTGCTGAACCCTCTGCAGCAGGCATTATACATCAAGGGTTACATTGTGTAGAGCTTTCATTTATAGGTGAGTTTGAGTTATCTATGTCATCAGCACGGGTAAATGACTTCAAAGGCAGCTGGGCGCTGCTAAAGTATGTTACCTCAAAAGTGGAGGTCAAGGAAGCCCTCAAGCCATTTCCTAACCGTTATGAATAAATCATAACTTTGATACCAGACTCCTCAGGGTGGACAGTGGAGATTTCTTTTTTTTATGCATTACAGTAAGTGAAAGGCTTGCAAATAAAGTTGCTGTGAAAGGAACTTCATCTAAGGGTTGCGTGTCTGTTTAAAAAAAAAAGAAAGATCAAATGTTGGTTGTGAGACTTGAATACAAAATTACCTGATTTCTTAAAACAGTTTTGTTGAGGTCAAGGTATTGTTGCTTTATTCTACCAATATAACTCACCGGAGGTTCACCTGTTTAACTGCTCATTAATGCAAATGTTTAATCAGCCAATCACTTGGCAGCCACTCAGTGCATTTAGGCATATAGACATGGTCAAGACCTGCTGACGTTCAGACTGAGCATCAGAATGGGGAAGAAAGGTGATTTCATAAACTGCTAATCTACTGGGATTTTCATGCACAACCATTTCTAGGATTTACAAAGAATATCGAGTGAGCGGCAGTTCTGTGGGTGAAAATGCCTTGTTGATGTCAGAGGAGAATGGCCAGACTGGTTCGAGCTAGAATTCGAATAACCACTCATTACAACCGAGGTCTGCAGAAGAGCATCTCTGAACTCACAACACGTTGAATCTTGAAGCAGAGATGAGCTACAGCAGCAGAACACACACCGGGTGCCGCTCCTGTCAGCTAAGATCAGGAAACTGAGGCTACAATTCACACAGGCTCAACAAAATTGGAGAATAGAAGATTTAAAAAACGTTGCCTGGTCTGATGAGTGTTGATTTCTGCTGCAACATTCAGATGGTATGGTTATAATTTGGAATAAACAGCATGAAAGCATGGATCCATCCTGCCTTGTATCAACGGTTCAGGTTGGTGCTGGTAGTGTAATAGTGTAGGATATTTTCTTGGCACACTTTGAGCCCTTTAGTACCAAGTGAGCATTGTTTAAACACCACAGCCTACCTGAGTAATGTTGCTGATCATGTCTATCCCTTTATAACCACAGTGCGTCCATCTTCTGATGGCTACTTCCAGCAGGATAACATGCTATGTCACAAAGCTCGAATCATCTCGAAATGGTTTCATGACGATGAGTTAACTATACTCAAATGGCCTCCAGAGTCGTCATGGATTTGCAGCCGACAAATCTGCAGCAACTGCGTGATGCTGTCATATCAATATGGACCAAAATCTCTGAGGAATGTTTCCAGCACCTTGTTGGATCTATTCCATTAAGAATTAAGGCAGTTCTGAATTTGACTACCTCCAAAAAAAAAAGAAAAAGGAAAAAAAAAGCCAGATGTTGTAACAATCAAGTAGAAAGTACTAACATACTTTCCATACATGTTGGATCCATGTCAGTGCACAAGTCTTAATCATCATTCTCAATAACATTTTTATATTTTTTAAGGTAATATATTATGCCACCTCAAAAAATGACTTCAATTCAGGAAGGTTAAGCATGTTCTTCGAGAGGTGTTTTCAAGTCATTGTATATGCATGAAATGTTTAATGTTTTATGAATGCTTAATGATTTAATTAAAAAATAATGTTTTATAATTCAATAATGGATCAAAAAATGAGGGTCATGTCATTGGACAACTTTTGTTTCACTTATTGTCTCATAAACTTCGGTGCCATTGAGTAACATATTTGCAACATATTCTCTAGCTATGTTTATGTCTTTCATTTTAATGAAATGATTGAATGAATTTAATGTAACTTTCATGGCAAGAGAAGAAATGGTGGTATAATGTTGTGCCTCAAAAGAAATTAAACAAATGAAAAATGATAGCTCTCAAAATAACCATCGTTCTTCTTTCTACTATTTTGTTTTTCACTCCAGTGTTAGTGGAATGGATGTATGACAAGATGGTAAGATAGACAGAGAGCCAAACTAATATATATATATATATATATATATTTATATATATATATATATATATATATATATATATATATATATATATATATATATATATATATATATACATACTTTACTGAAAAAATGAAATTATGTGATCACCCATGTGGATTGTATGCCTGATCCATTTTACCATTTGACTTCAGTAATGTGAGAGATTTTTATTCAAGTAACATCTTTCATTGTCATGAGAGATGCAGAAAACCCTCTCACACGTGTAACTGTGTCATCAACTGTATCAAATTGGTTTTGCCATTTTTTCCACAGGCAGGGCGTCTCTATAAAGTAGGATTAAAGGAGGAGGCTTTTTCAAGCATTTTCAGCATTTGTGTCAGTGGAGCTTCAGCACGCTCTAATATATGAATATCCCATCCATCTTTTGATCTGCTTTGATCTTTTAATCCCAAAGATCCGATCAACAAAACAAATCTCCCATCCACTAGTTATCACCACCCTTTTATAGTAGGATAATTATCATATGAAAGTAAAACTGTATTTTGCTAATGAATGAAAATGAATTCTCAAAATGTTTAAAGATATCACATGTAGTTGATGTAAATAAATAGCAGCACTTTTTTATTACTTAATGTGCAATGTTTGAGGCATGCTTATAATAACATGCAACCTAGAAAACTCATATTTCATATTTCACACTAACATTAAAAAATATATATTTTTTATTTTCATATTTTGCTTACAGAAAATAAGGCCTGTTTTAGGACAATTAAGAATTTATGGACTGTTCTTGATAATAATCATCATAATCAATAAATTGTGGCCAAATTTTATGATTTTGTTTATTCTTTAGTAGGCCTAAATTACTTTTTATAATAGGCCTATATAGGTGTTATTTTTTGATATCCACATCAAAATGAAATTTCTTGTGCCTGTGTGACAGTGAAATAACTTTTTTTTTTCTTAGCCTATGCCTTTATTATAATATAGGCTACAGCTGTTAAATTCTGATATCCACAGTAGAAAATTTCCTGTGCCTGTGTGTGAAACTGAAATTTAACATATTTCCAAAAATTCCTAATACTAGCCTACTGAGTAAGTAGGCTAAGTAAGTAAGTAAGTAAGTAAATAAATAAATAAATGGTTCCATTTTACGCAAGTAGTTCACTGCATCCACCCCTCTGACAGCCCTCTCATGGTGCATTCCAGGAAGCTGCACTCTTCTTTACTGAATTAAATCATCTGACGCGCGCAGCGCGCTGTCTCCCTATTCTCGTGTGGAATGAGCCGTTCGAGCCGGTTCGGTTGCCCGAGCAGCAGCAGCAGCAGCAGCGGCACTGAGGCACTGAGGAACCGAGGCAGGTTGTTTGAGGACTGAATGTCTGGGTGACTTCTGAGGGGACTCGCAGCCGAGACGGGGGACGAGGACAGAAAGGCTGTTAGGATGGCTTCAAACTTCAACGATATAGTGAAGCAGGGCTACGTGAGGATTCGGAGTAAGAAATTGGGGGTGAGTATAGTCAATATCTGATGGACGTTACAGTGTGGTCAGTAATTTTGGGGCATCTTTATTAAAAAAGGGCTTTAAAGAGCGCGTTCAAGAACATGCTATCAATGTGCACGCGCAAATCTACTTTATTTTTTATTCTTAATGTCCAGTTGTTTCCTTTTCAGCATATATATTTATCATTCAATGTATAGCCTATAGTTTAAATCCTGCTCTGATGTTATCCATCTGAACAAGTAAACAATTAGTATACAATACTCATTCTTTTATTTATTGCTTGTGCTTTGAGCAATTATCGGTTGTTTTAACAAAACTTGTCAACTTGTTTTATCATAAACACAATATTTGCTTTAAGCATGATATTTTATTTACTTAAATATTGTTTATTTTTAAAGTTATAATTGCATTGTCTTTTAAATAGATTACGTTTATTACATTTTAAAGAGTTAATCAGGAATCTGCTGTCTTCAGTAGTTTCTTTGCCTATGAGAAGACACATTAGTCAAGTCTACAGATGCAGCATCATCTGTTTATTGTCCTCCTGATTCTGCAGCTGTGAATAGAGTGATACTGTAGGTCATCAGGTCTGTGTGATACTGCAGGTGAAGTAATCTAACCAAGAAAGATTTCACTTTCTTATGCAATCGTTTGATATGATGAAAACTATGCTGATTATAGTTTTATAGAAGCGTAAGGGGTTTGATGAGATATTTTACAGCTCAATATATAGTAGCATATCTATTGAAGTTTATTGGCTAACATTTATGATTTTTTTTTATGTTTTGTGAATTGTTGCTATCTGTATCAATGCAGTATACAATGCAATACAATATAAAGTTTAATATACAAGGCAGTGCAGTGGAGTACATTATGCACAATATATACACGTATTTAGACAATAGTGTATATATGAGTATATAAATTATATACTCAAAATTATAAAGTATACACACATTTATATACACGTATATAATTTTAACTTGTGTGTGTGTGTGTGTATATATATATATATATATATATATATATATATATATATATATATATATATATATATATATATATATATATATATATATATATATACATACATATACAGTCAAACCAAAAGTTATTCAGTCACCTTCAACATGTCTCACATTATCACAGTTTCTTCGCTATAGTTCGCCCTAGAAATTGTAATAAAAATGTCAAGAACTCAGAGTTATCAAATCAGTTGATATTTCACTGGTTTTGGCCATCCTTCTGTTAGACTGTCTCACAAATTAATTAGGTTGAATAGCTGTCAGCTGTTAAATTTAAGTACACAATTAGATGATATCAATTTAGGTCAAACAATTACCTAGCAATGCTTAATTTTGTTCAGTATGTGCTGTTAAAAGGTTGCATTAGCAATTAAAGAAAAAATACTTAAGCAAAACATGGTGAGGTCAAAGTGTCTGAATAATTTTTGGTCCCAATTTTTTATAAATTTGACTGGTAGACTGTATGAAGATTTTTTGTGTATAATATGTCACCGTTTATTTTATTTTGCTATTCTCACTTACATAAATTAACTATAGTGTCCTGCACCCACTAGTAAAAAAACAAAACAAATTATATCTGGTGTCTGAATAATTTTGTGGTTTTATTTGTTTATTCTATAGAATAAATTAAGAAATGTATCATTTCTGCATTTATTATTTATTTATTTTACTTAAAAATAAGGGGGAAAAGTATGTGGTAACAGTTTTTATTCTGCTACTATATTGTATATTTTCTACGTAATTAATGTAATGTATTATTATACTGTAAATAAATTAACAAATAATGAACATTGTTTTTGTCTTAAGTTTGAGACATGTCTATTTTAGCAATAAAACATAAATATTTCTGTTCAATATTTAGTTATATTTGATGTCTCAGGGATGTTTGACCAAGATGGTTTGTTTTTGCCCCTAGACATGGGATATGAGATAAAGTGTATTTCCACAGATATTGCTTCCATAGTGTGGGCTTACTCTAAATGCATTTTTTGAAGTGCAGCTTCATATTGCGTTTTGATTTTTTTTGGTCTCGTATAAACTTACCAGCTGCATTTCAGATTCAAATATACAGTAGTGGTCACATCTCATTGAAACTAAAATAAAGGAAACTGCTCAGTATTGCTACATCTACTGCATTGTTCTTGCTTGCAGAGCATAGAATTAGCATGTAATAGTACTGTGAAAAAAATATATAATCTCATTATTTTTCCATTATGTGCGGTACATCTTTATGGCTGCATTTGCCATTAATTAAACAGAATGAATTTTTAAAAAAAAGTGTAAAACCATGTTAGTAAAGTTGCTTTGATATCCATGTAAAATATAAATAATACCTGACATTAACTGACCTTCTCACATTGACACAATGCCCTTTGGTCTTCTGCATCTTTGGCATTTTCCTATTTGGCACACATCTGTGTAAAAACCTTTATCTATTATATAAATATTAGTATAAATGCTGATGATAACCATCTGATAGAAAATAGCAGGAAAGTAAGGTTTAAAATGCTTTTACTCATATTCAAAAAGCCTCTATTACTGGTCTTTATCAGCCATTTGTATCTATTTGAGTGGAATCTGATCATTGGATAAAATATGCTGATGAAACGGGAAGCTGCTCTTTTGAAGACTGCTTTAAAGGGAAGGACTACTTGTCTCATCAGTGCTGGCACAGTTTTTTTTTAGTGCGAGTATCATGTTTTGAACAGCAGGATCAGCTTAGGGTTTCCCTCTGATCTCTCTCTCTCTCTGTTCCTCTTGTTTTCCCTCTCCTCTCTTTTTCAATCTTCTGAGACCTAGAAATGTATTGCAAATTAAAAAACTAAATGGGGTAAAAAGGTAAAAATTAAGTCACTTTTTCAACACTTTCCACGAATAGGGTACGAAATAGGGCCCGACAATTTTGTTCTCCCTCTCTAAGTAAGGACATGCTTAACCTCTAGAAAATGTTGATCGTACAACCACAGGAGGTCAATATCATGTGTTGAATGCAACTTGAAGTATACAGATTTCTCCCAAAAACAACATTGGTTCCCTTTCAGTCGCTCACGTTCGACGTGACGACGTAATTGGGATCGCCTTGAGAGACCAATCTACTTCGAGAGTATTAAAACATTGGCACATTGGCATGCGATAATTGCATCAGATGCTCTGCTTGCAGCGCAAGCATATAACGAGCAGCAGGTGCATCGCATATTGTCTTTCGCTTCGGAGTCGAGCGGTTCTACTGTTCCTGCTCTACAGTCTACATCTTCTGACAGTTTTAAACTTCAAAAGAAGAAAACGAGTCTGCTCTTCAGGAGAACGCCTCTTCAAAGCTGGTGTTGGTGTTACAGCTCAGACAGCGCTGGCCACGATCTCACAGAGAGCCGGCAAAACAGCTGTTTTCACAGCTCAGAATGTTGCACCTTCAATGAGAATTTGAGGGCTCACATCAGGCTTGCACTATCGTCCTGTTGTGTTGTCGCGGTCATCCCTGGGTGCTTCAGCACCAGAGAGAGCAGTTTTTCCTGAAAGAGCATACACGGTTTGATACTGCGGCTTTTTCAAGATGTCATTCAAACCGTGTGTTTCTGGATTCGGTCGTTTCCTGTCTTCATCTGACGGCCACGATCACTGTTTCGCATGCCTGGGCTTAAGTGTCCTGAAACTGTGCTCGTGGGTGGTTTATGTTCTCTCTGAGAGCATGACCACATCGGCACGTTGTTCGTCTTGCCTTTTTTATTAAGGTTTAAGTGTTCAGCGTGCCGTGTGCCGTCGAGTTGCCGGCTGCCAGCGCTCCCGGTGCTACCGGGAGAATGGCGACTCCATCTCCAGGTGGTCCAGCTGTTTTTCAGGCGCTTCGGGACCGCACAGGTAGATCTGTTGCCGCCCCGGACACGTCTCACTGCCAGTTGTTTTATTCCCTGACCGAGGGGACCCTCGGCACGGATGCTCTGGCACACAGCTGGCCCCAGGGCCTACGCAAGTATGCGTGTCCCCCAGTGAGCCTTCTTGCACAGACGTTGTGCAAGGTCAGGGAGGACGAGGAGCAGGTCTTGTTAGTTGCGCCATATTCGCCCAACCGGACCTGATTCCTGGAACTAGTGCTCCTCGCGACAGCCCCTCCCTGGCCCATTCCTCTGAGAGAGGTCCTGCTCTCTCAGAGACGGGGCACCCTATGGCACCCGCTTCCAGACGTCTGGAAACGCCATGTCTGGTCCCTGGACGGGATGTGGAGGTTCTAGGTGACCTACCCCCAGCAGTAGTTGACACCATCACTTCCGCTAGAGCCCCCTCAACGAGGCGCCTCTATGCGTTGAAGTGGAACCTATTCGTTGACTGGTGTTCTCACAAGGAGAACCCCCGAACTTGCTCGATAAGAGCTGTGCTTTCCTTCCTGGAAGATGGGTTGGAGCGAAGGCTGTCTCCCTCCACCCTTAAAGTGTATGTTGCCGCTATCGCCGCACATCACGATGCAGTTGAATGTAAGTTGCAGGGAAAGCACGACCCGATTGTCAGGTTCCTGAGGGGGGCAAGGAGACTAAATCCTCCTCGCCCGCTCTCTATACCCTCTTGGGATTTGTCTCTGGTCCTTTCGGCACTTCAGAGACCACCCTTTGAGCCTTTTGCAGTCAGCGGAGTTAAAAATCCTGTCCTGTAAGACAGTACTCCTGGTTGCATGCGGTCGACGAATCGTGCCTAGAATTCGGCCCGGCTACCTCTCACGTGATCCTGAGACCCCGGCCCGGATACGTGCCCCAGATTCCCACCACTCACTTCCGGGACCAGGTGGTGAACCTGCAAGCGCTGCCATCGGAGGAGGCAGACCCAGCCCTGGCTTTTCACTGTCCCGTCCGCGCTCTGCGCCTGTACATGGACAGAACCCAAAGCCTCAGGACCTCAGATCAGCTCTTCGTCTGTTACGGAGGCCAGCAGAAGGGAAAGGCTGTCTCCAAGCAGAGGATGGCCCACTGGATAGTGAATGCCATCGCCATGGCTTACGAAGCCCAAGACGTGCCTTGCCCGCCCGGGTTGAGAGCCCACTCCACTAGGGGTGTCGCTTCTGCTTGGGCACTGGCACACGGCGCCTCGCTGACAGATATCTGTAGAGCTGCAGGCTGGGCGACACCTAACACGTTCGCTTGGTTTTATAGCCTACGTGTTGAGCCGGTTTCTTCCTGTGTGCTCGCTTCAACCAGCCGGTAACACCGAAGTTCCCGCTCTAGTGTCGGCTTGCTGAGCCACTCCCCTCCACATGGAGCGGATACATGCGCTTCTCTGCTCCAGTCGAGTTCCCCACTCAGGCGAACCCTGTAGAGTTCCTCCGCACCCCTTTGGCAGTCGGACAGTGCGGAGCGTCCGACGCCAGGCCTAGTGCTCGTATGCTTGTGTAACTTGTGCTAGGCTGGGTTCCATATGTGGTGATCCCTGCGGCGATCCCATATGCGGATTCTTCCACAATCAGCTCCCAGCGGTGAGCCCGTGTCTTTCCCTTGGCAGAGTCCGTTCTGCCGTCAGTGTCTGGTGTAGCCCCCCCCCCCCTTCTCAGGCTGGAGCCACCCCAGTGACATTCCATATGTTGCACTGCCCCTCCGGCCAGTCCATATGTGTATTCTCCACATGTTACTTACCTTCGGGCAGGATGTGGCTTCCGCAGCGTCCTTCTCCCCTGGAAAGGCACGCTTTCCTAGTGTTATCCAAATAGTTCCACTGTTTGGGTTATAACGGAACAGCAGTTCGAACTCCCTCTACTCAGGCTTTCCGCCCCAGCCAGTTGGGGGTCTGAGAGTCTTGCGTAGGGCGCTGGATGTGGCAGCAACCGTGGCGTTTTCCATGGAATCCCAATTACGTTGTCAATTCGACGTTACGTCGAACGTGAGCGACTGAAAGGTGTAAGGAACTCAGCTTTTTGGAAATATTAATAATCAATAATATCTTGTTATTATTAATTATAAATATTTGGGTCAGTTAATTGGATTAACTTGATGTGGCTGAATTAATATTACAATCAATTAATCAGTTCGTCCAACAAACTCTTTTGATTATTAATTTATTCTAAGAAAAGGGTATCTTCCATGGCCACAGAAGAATAATTATTTCTTCGCATATACCGCACGTTGAGCCAGTAGCAAAAACCGTGATCATAAAGTGACAATGTATTGCAATGTATTGCAAACAAATACATATTATGTACAAGTTTTATTAACTAAATATAGATATTTATATGAATATAAATAAACTAAACAACATACACACATGAATACATAAATAGGTTAGTGATAGGATGAAATTGGAAACCGGAAGAGGGTCTATGAGAAGAACCATCAGAATTTCATTTTCACATTTCATTGAATTGAATACTTGCATTTGTAATGGGAACAATTCTTGAAGTTGTTGAAAATTGAAGTCGTTGATGGTTCCGGCAGTGTCAAGTGGAAGTTGGTTGAGCGTTCTCTTTCTCCAGGAATGCATGATTGGTTTGGTCAAGGCCTGGGACTCTGTTGAGGTCATACCGAGTACCCAGGAGAAGTGAGGAAGTCGGAAGGATGGGTGATTGGAGTCGTTGTTGGTTGGAGTCTTTGTTCCAAAACTCCTGAGATTGTCTTTGGTTCTTTGTGAGAGAGTCTCCTCTATTTTCCATGAGGCCAGATCTGGTTGGGATCCAGGCCTGCTGGAAGGCCTCTTGGCCCCCATGGAGGGGGGGAGGGGGGGTTTCCCCATATCACCCGAGACCGTGTTTGCGGCAGGATGGAAAACCAAGAGAGGGCAGTCACTGTTGCCTGCCTCTGATATAGTCTGAAAAAGAACCACCCCTAAGGTTTGAATGGACCTATGAGTAAGGTGACATGTCCAAGAGGGGAAGCGGCTCTTAGTTGATTTATGGTCTTTGTCCCCAGCGTGCTTAGACTGTTCATTCAAGCTCAAATAGACATAACAAATTCAAATTGCATTCTAAGAGAAGGTGATGTACATCAAAGTATGTGTCATTAAATGAGGATTAATTAGGTAGGAAGAATGATACAGGTGAAGTTATATTGACCGTTGGGTGGTTGTGCAACCACATACACCCCAATCAAACATACCATGTTGTTATACCTAATAGTACACGAGACAGTAAATCATCACGGTTTCTGTGAGGCATGTTCCTTCATAGATCAGAGTAATACCGCAAAGTTTATTTAATTAAAGATTGTCTCTCTCTCTTGAGCATGTGGCGCATGTGGCCACATTCCTTTGAGGTCGTAAAAGTCTGTTATCAGTCTTAAAGTGTTCTGTAACCGGACACCCGGCTGACAAAGTAACTTAATTTGTGAGGTTAGTTTTGAGGAAGAGTTTCATAGACCTTTATATTGATTAAATATAGTGAATATGAATAATTAGTGTGTGTCTGAATGGTACAGACCCTACAAAGGGAACGTCTCGGTTACTAATGCAACCCTCGTTCCCTGAAGGAGGGAACGGGAGACGTAACGTCCCGTCACCACGGTTGCTGACCATCGCTGTATGGCCGAACACGTCTCGGCTCCTCAGCGTAAAACAATATGCTCGCGCTGCAAGCAGAGCAGCTGATGCAATTATTGCATGCCAATTAGGGATGCTAACCGATGACCGTTTGACCGATGGTTGACCGTCTCAATGTTAACGATCAAAGTTGTCGGTAGTCGGTTAAAAAAAAAAAAAAAGTGATCTCTAAATTAGGCTATTATAGACAGTGGACTAAACGCTACTACAGTTAGCCATCTCATTCCAATATATTTTTGTGTGAAGTGAACAAATCCCTCACACTCAATTTTTCATAACTCGCCTGTTTGTACTTAATAAACCAATAAAAACATTTGGCGCGAGGTCACAGCGTTTGGGCTCGCGCGCTCACAAGGTTTGCGAAAAGTAAAGGCTACAGGCAGGCTAAAACACTTGAGGTTAGAGCCAGGGCAGACGACAGGATGAAACGTGCAAAGAAACGTAGTGTGTGGGACCATTTCACCAAAAAGAATGACACAGTAAGTTGCAACTTGTGTGATACAGTGCTTAAATACAGTAGTAATACTGTAGAAATACATTACATCTACATTTCAGTGGTAACAGATAAGGTGATAATGATCATCATCTTTCTTTATTATTGTTAGCACTACCTCAAACTAAAGCGGCGTCTCTTCGGAGCTGTCATTTTCTTAAATGAGCCGCTGCAATGTTTCAAATGAGCTTCTAACGCTAGACTAACGCCTTTATTTTCAACGCGATCACCTTGTACCCAAACCATTTCAAAACTAAGGAGCCATTTGTCCTCCGATTACATACAAGCTCCTCGGCGCCGCGTTTGCGGGACTCATGTTTCGCGCTGTTGGGGATTTCAAAAAAGTGACGTGAGTGGAAGCGCAGCGCCGGGGCAGTGTGTGTGTGTGTGAGCGGGAGGCAGAGAGAGATGCGACAGAGTTGCGAAATTGCAAGCGCGGCTAGAAATGGCTGTTATTTCAAATAGGGTGGCATATTTAAAACTAATCGGTTAACCGGTTTCTACCGGCTAATGAGGCTCGGTGGTCGGTCAAGAAAATTTTTAGTTTTCGCCATCCCTAATGCCAATGTGCATTGGCTCATTTTAATACTCTCCAAGTAGATTGGTCTCTCAAGGCGATCCCAATTACGTCGTCACGTCAAAGTTACGTCTCCCGTTCCCTCCTTCAGGGAACGAGGGTTACATTAGTAACCGAGACGATTTGTACCTACAATGCTCCACAAAGGCCAAACTGTACCATATTTAAGGAATGTGATTTTTATACCACCTATTTCTATGATTTGTATCAGTTTAATTTCTCTCTGCCCAGTAGACAGTGAATGGTATTCCTTGTCCATGCAAACTCTGTCCTTACGAAAATGCCCTTTAACCTTGGATATGTTGTCTTTGTTGGCCCTGACAGCCACTGTTTATGACAATTACAAACAGTCTTATAATGCATTGTGAATCCACAGAGAACCAACCAGCCTTACCCTGGAGCGGTCGACTTAAAGCGGCCTTCCTCTCAACACTTTCAGCAGAACTGTAATCTTATTTAAGTTGTTGTTGCAAGCCAGTACTTGACCCATATTTGACAACTGTTTTGTGTCATCTGTCTTTAAACATACAGAGAGTTTAGTAATGCGAGAGATTAATGTTTAACAGAGATCAGCCTAACACGATGTTCTGGACAATGAAAGTCTCTAGCTCTAAAGCCCATCTAATAGGTATACATGGTCTCACTCCATGTTAAGACAAGTCATGTCAAACAGCTGACAATTTGCAATTTGATATAGGCCTACATTTTAAATATTTTTAAAGTTAACGATTATGGGAGTAAATTTACCAGCAAATTATGAGTGAAAATTCTTGACCAAATCTAAATATTCAGTGTAGGAGAAATATTTCTCCATTTATTTTATTTTTATTTTATGTCATTAATAGTGCCCCTTTATTCGTTTTCAGATATTACCTTTCATCAAAGAGTTATTGTGTTCCAAAAGAAATAATCGATTCTGAACTGTCCGAAGCGAATCGCCAGTAATTCCAGTCTTAACCTACAGTTTGTAAAAAATCTGCATAATGCCAGGCTAGGGTTTTCATTGGCTGCATGCAAAAAAAAAAACAGTCTACTTTGACCCATCCTCAAACACTGTAGTTGTGTAGATGAAGCCTGGAAGCCTGGTTTGCGCTGTCTACATGTCAAGAAGATGCGGTCTTCTGCGCTGTGAAAGCAAAACCACTTTGCATGCACTTCCAAAGGATGAGGACTCAGCCTTGAATTGATACGATAAAATCGATGTCATTATTACTGTTCATATCACTGTGTATCATGTGCTGAGAAAGCCTCTCAAGTTGAAATTCAAATATAGTTATGAACATTTATTTTCCAATACTGCAACAGACTGGGCCGTCTGACCAATCAGAGCAAAGTATAGGCTCTCAGAAAGAAGGGGTTTAGAATTCTTTATCATACCGTTTTAAAGTGTTTTTTTGACCTCGGATGCATGTAAACCTGTAACCTTTAAAATAGCATAATAGGGGCACTTTAAACGATTAGAAATAATTTAAAAAACGTAAAACTGCTGTAAATGTCACATCAGTGTCACACATTTACTTATTTGATTAGTGAAATAGTTATAATGCAGAATCTTAAATATTTTGTAATTGTTTAAAACATATTCAAAATACTTACATTTTATTTATTTCCTTTTTTAATTTAGACCCCATTGCAAGTGTCCAATTTCAACATAAAAAAACGGCATATTTACCTTTAGGTAATTATATTGTCCACATAGGCAAAAAATGAGGTTTGGGTCATTTCACTATGGAACTATACCCTAAATATTCAAACCCACACTTTTGCAAATATTTTATTTTAACTACGTGCTAACTAAACCAATTCTTAAGTGACTACTGATGTACTGTATGGATGCTTATTATCTGACAGCAGGTTTGCATAATTTTTTTTAGTGTCTCTTGTGTGCACACAGCTACCTTACATGTTACTATGCCATATACCAATGCTGTTTTCATGTTCATGCTAATAGTGTTTATCCAGCTTTCATCAAATTGATTCAAACAAAGAGCGGAAGACAAATTGGAGGCTCTTATTAGGGCTGATGAATTGCCCCCCACTGCAGCAGAAGCAGCAAATATTATTCAGAGTGAATAATGCTGCACTATTGTGCCATTTCTCTCGCAGATAAATCTCCTCTCAGTCTTCACTCCAACATTTTACATCATCGATCCCTGCTGTTTTTAATTACAAAACACACTTTTGTTTTGAACAGGAGTAAGCATTATTAGCTGTCATGGATGTGTGATTGTGTAGGCTCTTCAATGTTGAGTGAGCCAGTGCTGTTTGTGTCATTTCATGTTCTCGTTCACTCATTTTCTCATGCCCTGGATGTATTTTGTAGCACAACACTCTGAGCAGTTGTTTATGCATTTCATACTGCTTTCTTACTTTGTTTCTTACTTTATACTTGTCTAGAAGTTCAATAATCTTGAAAGAGCAAAAGGGAAAAAGTGAGGAAAAGCTTTATGTTCTCCTGCTGATAATAGTCAGAAGTCTTTCATCCAAGGTCATTTGAGAGCTGCCATTTAGCCAATCATCAGACTGAAAAGTCATGTTGAATCTGAAAAGAGCCCTTTATCTTTGATTTTTGCCAACTTCTTAGCTGAGTGCAGACTACTAGACTGAAGCTTGTCATCTTTTCATGTTATAAAGAAATAGTTCACGCAGAGTTTCTGTCAATATTTACCCACCCTCATGTCATTTCAAGCTTCTTTTTTGTAGAACACAAAAGTGAATATTTGAAGAATCTCCTGGACAGTAGGATATCCCAATTTCACTATAATGATTGTGAATGAGAACTTGGGATTTCAAGCTCCAAAATTACAAAAAAATCCCCACTATAAAAGTAGTCTATAAGACTTTATTTCAAGTCTTCTAAAGCTGTAAAGTTGCTTTATATGAGGAACATGATGAAATACATTTTTAAGTCACTATTCACTGAAAAACACGACAATCTTAACAACTCATTGACTAATTAACAACCCATTGAAGGTGAAGGTTTTACTGAATGATGAATTTAATTTTGGTCTGTTTGTTGCACAACCAGCAAAAAGTACTGTATATGTTTTCAGATATACACTCCATTGCCACTTTATTAGGTACACTTTGCTAGTACTGGGTTGGACCCACTTTTGCTTTCAGAAATGCCTTAATCCTTTGTGACATAGATTCAACAAGGTGTTAGAAAAATTCCTCAGATCATATTGGCATGATAGCATCACGCAGTTGCTGCAGATTTGTCGGCTGCACATCCATGATGCAAATCTCCCATTCATTCCACCACATCCCGAAGGTCCTCTGGAGGCCATCTGATTCTAGCGAACTCATTAACATGTTCAAGAAACCAGTTTGAAATGATTTGAGCTTTGTGACATGGCATGTTATCCTGCTGGAAGTAGCCATCAGAAGATGGACGCACTGTGGTTATAAAGGGATAGACATAGTTAGCAACATTACTCAGGTAGGCTGTGGTGTTTAAACAATGCTCACTTGGTACTAATGGGCTCAAAGTGTGCCAAGAAAATATCCTACACTATTACACTACCAGCACCAACCTGAACCGTTGATACAAGGCAGGATGGATCCATGCTTTCATGCTGTTTACGCCAAATTCTGACCCTAGCATCTGAATGTTGCAGCAGAATTCGAGACTCATCAGACTAGGCAATTTTTTTCAAATCTTATATTGTCCAATTTTGTTGAGCCTGTGTGAATTGTAGCCTCAGTTTCCTGATCTTAGCTGACAGGAGCGGCACCCGGTGTGTGTTCTGCTGCTGTAGCTCATCTCTGCTTCAAGATTCAACGTGTTGTGAGTTCAGAGATGCTCTTCTGCAGACCTCGGTTGTAAAGAGTGGTTATTTGTGTTACTGTTGCCTTTCTATCAGCTCGAACCAGTCTGGCCATTCTCCTCTGACCTCTGGAATCAACAAGGCATTTTTACCCACAGAACTGCCGCTCACTGCATATTTTCTATTTTCTTTGTAAACCTTATAGATTCCTTATAGATGCATGAAAATCCCAGTAGATCTGCAGTTTCTGAAATACTCAGACCAGCCTGTCTGGCACCAACAACCATAAGTCACTTAATTCACCTTTCTTCCCCGTTCTGATGCTCAATTTGAATTTCCGCAGATTGTCTTGACCATGTCTATGCCTAAATGCATGTAGTTGCTGCCATATGATTGGCTGATTAGATCATTTGCATTGAGTTGTTGAACATGTATCTTGCCCACAGTGATGCTATCATGTCAACATGGACCAGAATCTCTGAGGAATGTTTCCAGCACATTGTTGAATCTATGCCATGAAGAATTATGGCATTATACAATTTTAACAATATTATTTCAATTGTAATTTATGAGATTTGTTGTATTTTGAATCCAATTTTTCTTTGTAAAAGGCATAAAGTTAATCATACTGATTTCAAAGTTAAGAATTCATTAGTATGAATATACATTGAACCAAACACTATCATAACATCTTAGTTGATAATTCAATACTTCAATACTTTATTTTTGGCAAAACATCCCATGTTTCGGTCATGACTGCACATTTTCGGTGACAGTAATGGGTTGGTAGCGGTCACATCACATTACAGAATTTTAACTCTCATACTAAAACTCTACAAAAAGTTCCTTAAAGTTACACACGTATTTTCAGATTTTTAACACATTTACCTCAAAATGATGGGGACTACAGTGTACCATGTAGCAATGAGAGAGAGGGACATAAATATTTGCGGATCAAAATTGTAAGGGTTTAATTAAAATCAGTCTCAGCTAATGGACTAAAACACACTGTTTCGGTAGTGACATGAAAATGTGGGACACTTTTTTATATTTTTTTATATAAAGTTTCATAATTTACAAAGAAAATATAAAAAATTTTGAATATCAGTTTAAAAAAAAAATCAAAAATATATTTTTAAAAACAACAATGGAAAAAATGCTAAAATTATTTCAATATCATTCATTTTCTTAAGTTGAAATTTAGGGGTTAGGGTTCGGGACAGCCACCTCCCAGTTGAAAGTACCCAATAAATGATGATTTTATATATATTAAGCCTACGGATATGTTAAACATTATTGTGGGTTTCAATAGATAATAAAAGGATCTTAGTAAACATTTAAGAATTGCTTAAGTTTTTTTTTTTTTGGTTGTGGGACAGCAGTTTGCAACGATTCTGTATAATGGCCCATATTTTTATATATATATATATATGACATTGAAAGGTTTATAAATCACTTGTTTTTCTAAGGTAACCTCAACAGTGACACCAGCAGGTAAAGTTACAGCGTGAGTCCACTTCTCTCTTGGCTCTCTTGAGTTTTAATAGATCCTATAAAACATGTGGTGGATTTGGTGGGTGTAATTGGGAATGAATGGGGGAAAGTCACGTGAGAGGAGGATATGCCTCCATCACGCTATGATTGATTATGATTGGCTTTGATTGGTTCACGCGATAAATCCCGGCTTTTGTTCTTGTGTGTTTTCCGCATCCACGAATCAGTCTAAATGATTAAATGATGGTGTTAATAGGAAGATAAATTAAAAAGTAAACAAATCACCAACTTGGATATCACCACATTGTCCCTTCAAAATAAAACTTTGCCTCCTTATTTCAGAACACTACATTTGACACACACACACACACACACACACACACACACACACACACACACACACACACACACACACACACACACACACCTTGTAATATATTTTTGTACTTGAAGGTTTAAATTAAAAATATTTTCAAATATTTTAAAAATATTTGAAACATTTATTTCCCTAAGCTGTGCTGTTTTGGTTCTATCTGAAATAAATTTTGGCCAAAAAAGTGCATTACATGAAAAACTTTTCTAAGTAGTATGGACCACATTTACGATGCTTATATTGTGCTTTTGCATCCTTTTTGTGCAAGTTGTGAGTCTTAGAATGTCCGCAGGGGTGGCATTCTGTCTTGGATTTAGTACTCACTAACTTCCGCTAAAAATATAAGTTAAAAAGATAAGTTAAGAACTTTTCAAATCTCTTTGTATAATTGTTTCTCACTTTCCAAGCTCTCCGTATCCAAATTTACCAGTCCTGTCACATCTGTCTTAATCTAAGAGCTAAATCATATATTCTCAGAAAATATTTCAGAGAAGGAGAGATGGTAAAATGGCCAAGTCTTACTTTTTTAAGTAGCATACCCTGTAAACACAGTTGTTTGGTTTTAGTCTTCAGAGACTTTTTCCATTTGTATGGAAAATGTTCACCTCTGAATGAATCTACCATAGGTCCCTTCACCCAGCGCTGTCTCTTCTAATCATTTGACACGCATTAATCATGTCTGTGTCTCCTGGGTCTTGCTAATCTCTAGTCATTCTGCTGTCTAGTGTCTCTGAGCACAGAACAGTACAGTGTGTGCTTTGGTTAAAGCAACAGCTCCCAATCTGGCCAGCCCAGCCCAGCCCCAGTCACACAAGCATGGCCCATTGAACACACTTTTGGGGTTTTGTTTTCTGGAGGACAATTTTACTTCAGTGTTCTATTACTCTCTTTCCCACAGAGCATCTCAGTTTCCTTTTTATACCCATTCCTTCTCTCTCAAGCTGAGAAAGTTCTTGATGCTTCAGGCCTCTGAGAATTTGCTATGTGGACATGCTATCTGCTTTCCTTTGCCATAAGCGAAAATGTGTTTTTCGTGCACCCTCAGATAAACCACAATCCATAGTATAGCTAGGCTTTATTCTTTTCCTCATAATTTCGTAAAACATGCACAGTTATGTTTACTTATGACCCTAGTTTAAGGACACTATGTGCCTCTGGACTGCTTCAAAGTTTAGCCTATAATATGTCTCTATATTACAAGATAAAATGCGGAAGGCCAGTAATATATATATTTTTTTTACTACAATGTTTTCATATTATGTCATACTCATTATTTTTTAGTCTGTTTTACACCAAATTAAATTTACAGACTGAAATATTTCTCTTTCACATTGAATGACTGTCAGAGCCTGATTCATTTTTGCCAAAAGCATGTGATCTATTACATCTGAAGCTTGGTTGATCTGAGAACCACGTGAACGCTTCAATGTCTGGTTTAAAAGGAGCGAAACCCAGTGCAGGTTTCCTTCCTCTTATTCATTGTATTTTGTTTTTGTTTTGTTTTTAACAACAAATACTGTAATGTATATATGAAGAGCTCAATGTTCAGTTGATTATGGAATTACAGTTGAACTGGGCTGGGATATGGTTAAAAACAGACAGATCACAGATTTTATCTATGTATTTGTTTTGTTTATTTTAATTATTTTAGTGCTAGTACATGGCCACAAATTTGACAGTCATTTTTTCAACAAAAAGAAAAGAAAAAAAAAAGAATCAGCCACAGGCCACAATGTAGACTGCTGAAAAGCTTTGTGTAATGAACCTTTTCATAATAAAAAGGTTGAGAGGAAAGCCTGTGTGTTTGGCAGAGCTTCATTTAACCTTAGAAACCAAACTTGCCACTTGCCTGGAGTTGGCTGCAAGTGACTGTCTTCATGAAAGTCATTGAATCATTCAATCAACCGATTTGTTCAAAAAGGCTGATTCATTCAGGAATTAAATGAGTAAGTGATTCATTGAATTATTCATTCACTCTATTCATTCAAATAATGATCCTTTCTGGAACGCCATTACTGTGTGTTGCACTGAGACACATAATGGTTCTTGCTCTGGCTTTGTTTGGAACTATATTCATCTGCTGACAGAAACATTGTATTGGCAGAGTAACTGGCAAATATACTGCTTAAGTTACTTAACTTCTTATTTATTGAACTTCTTATTTATTGATGTAGCGTGTAGTCAGCACACACAAAGATGAAGAAGATACAAATAGACAATCTTTATTTATAATGCAGATCACAGGAACAACATATGAGAAATGCTAACTAGATAAATGAGAACCGACATGGGACTGAATGTAACAAGGTGTATAAATACAAGGCGAACCTAATGAAAGACGGGTGCAAATTATTAGTAACTATAGAAACAAATGAGGACATACTCAGGAACCCAGGAAACAAACAATATCAAAATAGAAGTCCATAATTGTGACAATTAAAGTATTCATGCTGTTTTCCCATGCTGATTTTCAGGCCCTCTTGCTTTGATACTACTACAAAAATTAACTTCTGTATGCATGTATGCATGTATGAATGTATGCCATGTATGCAATGTATGCCATGTATGCAATGTATGCATGTAGCATATTAAATAAGTTACATTTAACATTTTCTAATTGAATTAAAAAAAACATACTGTAAATATACTGTATACAGTAGTTACAATTTACACTGGCCAGCTGTAATTATTTCTTTTTACTTCCTTTTTACTTCTAAAAAGCACATTGTTAATATCATGCTGTTATTTTTTCCTGTCATATTTTTGTCAACAGTATGTTTTAATTGGTAGTTTAATTATCATCATATCAACTTCATTTTTTTATAAAAAAGTTTTTTTTTAAATACCTTCATCATAAACTGCAGAAATCTAACACTATTTGTATTTTGTTCCGTGTGCAAAACTCAGTTGAGCGAAGTGTAGTTTAGCTGACCGAGTGTACAGTACGTGGGAGTTTTAATGCTCTGTTTTAATTGGAGAGCCACTCACTACGCACCTGATCCCTTCAGTAAGTTATGCAAACAGCTTTCCATGAATGCTGTCAGTCTTTGGTTTGAATTTTCTCTAAAGCTAAGGATTAGTAGAAGTCTAAAATAATCTGTGAAGTGTTGTCCGGCTATTTCAAAATTAGTTATTTACAAGCAGAAATAGGTTTTGTGATAATTTTTTTCAGATCCCACAATGGCTTATTTTGGAGATTTGCTGCCCGCTCTGTCCCATCAAATCTAGTTTACTTAATGGTTGCCCATTCTGCTTTGTCATATCTGCCAGAATGATGAACAGTCCCTCACACATATATGACATAGGCATTATGTTGAGAAATAGCAGTCACCCGCAATATAAGTAATATATACTATAATGAGCAAAGAGATGGCTGCTGAGCCAAATCTTTTTTTGATGAATATAAAGCGTTTTATTGCACAGTAGAATGAATTCTGCCTTTTATTAGGCACAATTTTCATTTTGGCAAAAAAACAAAACAAAACAAAAAATCCAGGGAAATATATTGGCAATGGTAGGAGATGTAGGGAAGACAAATGGCCTGGACAGTAAAGACAACATGTAATTTATGGGAACATTGCCTGGAACAAAATTATATGTCATGAATATGATGAAATATATTCCCTGGAATAAAGATTCATATAAGATTGTGAATTTGTAGGCTACTGTGGTTCTTGATAAAAGCATCCTTTCAGGTTTTCATGACCTTTCTATTCCATTAAGGGTTTTTGAGCCGCAAATTTCTGATCTCAGTCCTCCATTTACAGTAGAACAATTGAATGATTGCAGTGAATGATCTCCTTTTGTCATTCACTAGTTACTTTTCAGAATGTTTCTGTAGACACTTGGCGTTGATTTCCTTTTGAAACCAGGCTGTTATGCATGAGTTATCCTGAATCATGAATCAAATTCATTATTTTATAGAAAAGCGAGTATAAAAATAAGCATGTAATGACACAGAATAGATATTTTCCTTGTGCACTGGTGCATTTAAGTTCTTCGGGTCTCTGCTAATCTGTGTCACATTTCATACTAGATTAATACATTTACCAGAAATTTATATAGACATGCACCTAACTTTCTGGAAGGACCTCAGTGATTTCTTAGAACAGTCTTCAAACAATAACCCTGCATTAATCCTGGTTGTTTACCAATGCAGGTGCTTGAGTACATGTGCTTAGCCTTGGTGATTAGTCCAAAAATAGCAAACCAACAGTGTCCCCAAACTCCACTGATCATGTTGTCATGTGGGAGATGGTTGTCACGGTGGCGTGAAGGTAAACAAGTTAAACTGACAGAAAATCAAAGCATCCTTGAGTTCCTCAACCATGTGTCTAAATAAGATAGAGCTTTTCTCATGAATAACTCACAGAGCCTTTGAAAATGCCATCAGACACTAAACCAATTCTTTTATTTTATTACAAACCGTCATTCTATTTTAATCACTATTTTATTTCAAAAACACTGTCTCAAAAATGACTTGTGTATAGCATTTTCATGTAAGAAAATATAAATATTATAAATATGTTGTTTACACAAGTGCTCAGTTCCAGGTAGGGATGTGCAAAATGATATAATTGACTAGTCAGTGCGTTGTCTGAAAGACTAGTCAACTGAATAATAGGTCTTAAACAGGTTGTCCATGTTCATAAGTTTTAAATTCGTGATTTTCAAGACCTAGAAAAGTCATAAAATTTGATACAGTTCCCAAAGTTTCAGTAATCTTCTGGAACAAAGGCACTTACTAGAACAACTCTTCTTTCTCTTCTGCATTTTACTTCTGCTTGTCTACTAGTCTTGCTCTTGAAACATGAAACCTGACAAATTGATGGCGATGTTCCTTATTTGTAAATCGCTTTGGATTAAAACATTTGCTTAATCAATGAAAGTGTAGTTAACTAAATATTTAATTGGCTAGAAATTTCTATTTGTGTGTGGGACATGGCGAAGAAAAAAAAGAGATAGGAGGAAAAAATATATTTCAGTGCTTTTGCTTTCTCTTGCAAAACGTTTGCATTGCCCCAAAAACTTGTTGTTCGCTTTTTACATTTTTTTTTGCGTTCCCCCAATAATACTTTTGCGTTACCCAAAGAAACTTTGTTGTCTTGCAAAATGTTTGCATGTCCCCAAGAAACTTTTCATTTGCTCTCTAATTTTGCATTCCTCTGAGAAACTTTGTTCTTTTGCCAAGCTTTTGCGTACCCCCAAGAAACTTTGCGTTTGGTCACAAAATGATTGCGACAAAAACACAAATGCATTAAAATATAATTTATTTAATGTAAATATAATGTATTTTACCATACAAACTAACTACCAGCACACTGTCAGCATTCAAATCAATTTCAGCAGCTTAGAATATCAACAATGATTTGACCATTATGACCCAACGACAACAATACTTTTTTCTAACTACATTTTTCAGACATTGCCTGTGGGTCATTATATAGTTTCTGTCAAAGTTTAGATTGGCTTTTATACAATTAATTTCTTTTAGAGAAATAGCTTAATTTATGTCCACCCTCTCTGCACTACAGAACGCTCGATACGCTTCACGGATACGCCTTCACTTCCTCCTCAGCTACTGAACTCTTTAGCTCCTTCAAAGTGATTGTTGGCCTCTCTATGGCATCTCTCACAAATCTCCTACTTGTTCGGTTGGAGGGCTTTGACAGATGACCTTTTCTAGATGGTTTCTGGGTGGTTTGCGGTATCTTCCATTTGATAATTGACTATTCAACCAACAGTGTCCACTGAAACTGGTGAAATCCTTTATGCTCCCTGTCCCACCCCCAGGTTATTCATGCATGGTATATGCATCTCTAAAAAAAATTGATGTGGCGTGTTTGTTTGTTTGATTATTCCCTTGTTGATATTTTATTATGGCATTTAGATCATCCAGCTTGACAGTTCTGTGCATAGCATAGTGTTTCTTGGTCTGTATTTGTCCCTGGGCAGATTTATGGATTGCACAGCTTTTGTATGAGAGCCCCATAATAGAAGCAGTGGATAAAAGAAAAGATTCCATAGGCAAGCGACCGTGCATGATTAAAAAAATGAAATTCCCCATTAGATAGATTGGATGAGAGTATATATGGTAGTTATCCGCCTTATAGTCTCAGACAGCACACCCACAGGCTGTTCACAGACTGTCTGATACATCTTGCACACAAAAATACCTAGAACTGCCTGTAATAGTCTGATTGGCTGACTTGTATTCAGTTTCAAGGTGCACAAAAGAAATGGAAACAGAGTGATTTTTTTTGTTTTTTTTTTTTCAAGTTCCCAGACTGCTAACAGTGAATGCTTCTGAGAAAGAGCTAGTGACTGGAAAGTTTGAGAGGTTTGTGGTATTGAATCGTTGGACTTGCAAGCAAAAATGTATGCATCTTTAAATACATTTTAGCTATCCTTGGAATGCCCATTTCACAAGCAAATTGTTGAATTGGTTGGTTAGAGATATTTCACAAATCCAGATTTAATAATTCTTCCACAAATCAAGCTGATCTTAGGATCAACTTACTGACTTTGATCCAGTTTCAGTAGTTAACAGCCCACTGGAGTGGAAAATTATCAGTGAAATATAATTAAAAATTTGGTCTCTCCATCATTATATTGAGTCATAAGGACTACTTTTATGAGGTTTTGCATTCTTTTTGAAGCTTGAAAGCTCCAGTGCCCATTGCAATTGTATTAAAAACACTGTGATATGAAAAATCTCCTTTTGTGTTCTTTGTAGGAAAGAAAGTCAAAAAGGTATGTAAGTAATTACAGATAATAATTTTTATAAATCTATATTAAAAAAACTTATATATATATATATATATATATATATATATATATATACATTTTTAAATGTATGTAATTTATTAATTTTTTTGGTGAGCTTTACCTTTAAGGAAACATTGTGGGACTGTTATAGATCAGATGTTTAGGTTCAGTAAGATTTTGTTTCTCTTTTATTTTTTGACAAAAATGTGGTGTTTTATTCAGCAAGGATGCATTAAATTAAATAAAAGTGGCAGTAAAGGCATTTATGTTACAAAAGATTTCTAACTCATATAAATACTGTTCTTACTATTGATCAAAGAATCCAAAAAAAGTATCACGGTTTCCACAAAAACATTCAAGTCCTCCTGTGGTGAAAATCAAGCTTTTAATATTGTTTATACGTCTATGTGGTTTTTTTAATACGCTTTATGACAAACAATGTGCAAATTCATAAGTCAACACCATTGCTGAGTATTTTCTCCTTAAACTGCAGTGAACTAAAGACAGTCTCGAAAACGCGGTTTGAAATCGCTGGGGTTTCTGACGTCACAAACTACGTCAACGTGTGATCGTCAACGAGTGGATCTCTGAGCTGGTGTAAGTGAGTGGAGGCGGGGCATATTTGCATATTCATAGAATGAGGCAAGGGTGTAGAGTTACATTCAAGCTATTTTAAGGCATGAAGAAACGTTTAAATATGTAATTTTAGTGATCAAAGGTGAGTTTTAAGGAAAAAAATGATTGACAATGGGACTTTAAGCAGCACAGCTGATTTCAACATTAATAATAATGTTTCTTGAAAAATAAAGTAGCCTTGGAGCTTAAAGTCCCTGTAAAGTCAAAATTAAGTATGTGTTCTGAGTTTGTCACACCACAGAAAAAAATATGTTATTAGCCACCCAGACAAATTTGAATGATAAAAAAAGCCTCCAAGTAAATAAAATAAGCTGCTATCAAAAAATTAGCAGTATTCTCTGCTCTCAAACGCTGGGGCGTGTCCGCTGGCTGCGCTGAAACCATGCCCACTCGCGGGAAAGCTGGCGCCGCTACAGCTGGAATGGATTCTTCTAGCAGCTTAATTAGATTTACAAAGCCATACATGTTTGAGATGAGAATGTTCTCCAGAGCCAGAATAAGAACGTTTATAAAACTATCCTGTGTAAAATGATCACTACAGAGGTGGGTGTTGGTGGTGATCCTCAGCTCTCCGTCAAGCTGGCTCTTCACAAAATTAATCCACCTCTTCTTGATATGATCATTTTTCGGAAATTTACATAAGGACACGATCTGTTTTGTAAGTGATCGCATCCAGGTAATACGCATTTCCGTGATGAAGGCATAGCTAGCTAGCAAACTGTAGGCTGTAGTAACTAATAGTACTGACAGTAACTCGCGATTGAGCGGCGAACTGATGCGAATGTGCGCTAGTTATATTGTTAGGGGAGGGGCCAGGAGCTCAGTGGCTCCAGTGCGTCATCGAGCCCCCGTTTTAGCCCCGCCCAAAAAATCCTGAACACAGCAATGGTGAAAAACTGTTTAACGGTCAAACCCCACAATTCAGTACTTCACAGTTCACAGTCTTTGTTATGTGTTTTAGCAATACATTTCTAACATTTATAATGTGTTTAGAATTTTTTTTTTTAGAATTGCCTTTACAAGGACTTTAAGAGACTTTCAAAAGCATTAAAAACCATTACCGACTCATAAAAAAAATCGTACCGACTTTTGAGCTGTAATGTACTTGAACTAAACATGCTGGTAAAACCAACGATCTGGTACCAAACTTGAAAATGAATTAAAAAGCTTCTAACCTCAATAATTAATAACTGTAGATTTTAACGCTTGCATATCTAGGTTTTTAGTATCCGAATGATCCCCGCTGCCACTGCTTCACTTTAAGATGAGAAAACTTGACCTACATATTGTTTCAACATTATTTTGCAGCTATTTTGGTAATGTACTAGTATATGTGCAGAGCTGAGGCAGGCGGTTAGACCTGCCTCAAACCTGACATTTTAACTAATGTTCTTCACAAAAGGTTAGAGTGACCTACATGCTCCATGTGGAGTTTTCTCTCTCCCCTCCTCTTTCTCCTTGCACCTGAATGAAATGATGCCATAAGTGTTAGAAAGCATGCACAGAATAAGAAGTGTTAATTATTCAGGATTTAAATTATGCGTCTGACGTTAAAGAAATAATAACTTGATGTTGATATCAACAGTATAATTAGTCCTATAGAGAGAACATCTGAACTTTCTGTTCCTGATACGAAACAGGGATGTGGCGGCTCTGATAACCCAAATGTTTGTGAGTCATCAGCACCTGCTGAATGTCACCTGAATTATATTTCCTCCTGCAGCTTTCAGATCTGTTGGATGCAGTAACAGGGAAAGAGGCATGGGCGCTCTGTTGGACCGAATTTGTGCAAGAGAAATAAGTAAATAGAGTGTTATGCTAATGCTATAAGCCAAGAATGTCTCTCTCTGTCCCTCCTGCGCTATGCTGGACATTGGTTCTTGCTGGCAGTGTTATCATCCATGCAGATCTTTGAAAGGCTAGGCTTTGGATTAGCCCTATGCTGACACAGCTTGACCTTGTTGGGTTGTGTGTGCGTGCATCTCTTTGATATGTGAAAGTGTGTGGCTCTGTGTGTGTGTGCGTGCGCCAGCGGTGCTTTCTTCTAGGAGGTAAGGAAGGCAAAAATTGACAACAGAATGCTTAAAATGTTTGGTTGGTTAGAGGTTTAGTTTATGGATTTTTAGTATATTATATTTGCTTGTTAATATTGTCAGATAAACGGTTTTCCAAGGCTTTAACATGGAATTTACATTGGACTAAAAAAAGAGATTTAGCCCAGAGAAGAGACTTTGCCTCCTCATTTCACAAGGCGACCACATCCCACTGGTTTGTGTCACTTTGCTGTATGTCATTAACTCCATATTACATTTCTGGACTTGGGTGAAAGCCCATGGATATTTTATTAAAGAGCGTCCGTGCATGGGAAATGAGCCGGCGCTATACTGTGATTACTTGCTACTGGGGCAACAGTGTGTTTCACTTTCGGAATGCCCCAGATAGTGTAATCTATGATTAACCAGGAAGAAGTTTCACTTTCCGGAGCAGTTGTTGGCTGCGTTCAAAAACTTAGGCAGCTGACTTTGTTGCCTCGCTGCCCTATCAGGCAGTGTGACTTTGCAGGGAGTGTTTGCGCATGAAGGTAACTCACAAAACTAATTTCAGACAGATTTCGAAGGCAGTGTAATGGTTTAATAATCTATCAAACTAGAGAGAGCTTTGGTGAAAACTAAGCTAATATTTAATTACCAGTAATGGTAATTTCTCGCTAGAAATGACATTAAATGTGGAAAACGTTGTTCAAAAATGCACATTTACACACAAATTGAACACCAACCGCAACTTTCAGACATCTTTCCTTTTTAGCTTAACTGTCACAAAGTGGAACGTACAAGATTGTGGGGTATCAAAGGCAGAGAAGGATACATCTATGCTGCCTTTAAAATCGATCAGATGAAGGTATCTCAGGAGACAGGAAGTAAAGCTAACATTGGATTCAAATGTGCCTTTATGCCTTCCTACCTTGCAATGCATCCTGCGAAGGTAGCACTTTAAAGATTTTGGACGCAGCCCTAGTCACCAAGCAAATTAATAAATTAAATGATGTCTACACCTGAGATGCATCAACCTAAAGTTGGGATTGCAGTCAGTGGGAGTGAAATCTAACCCAGGGCCCAACATTAAACTTTTACATGTACTTGTTTTACAGGCAAAATAAAACTTATGGTTTACCTGCCCAACAGCTATAAAGAGCTAGTTCACCTAAGAGTGAAAATTCTGTCATCATTTACTTAGCCCTATGCTGACTTGTATAACAAAAGAACAGAAAGTAATAAAAATTACAAAAGCATGAATAAAATTACTAAACAACATTAAATTAAAATGGAAACTCAAAATATAAAAATAAAAAGCTAATTCAAAATGAATACATACTATATAATATATAAGCAATACTGGGCTTGTCCCAGATATTAATGTAAAGCCCTGATATCTCATATGCTACCAATCTGAGTGTAAAAGTTAAATAAAAGCTTGATCAGGATGCAAACAGAATCTGGATGTGATTGCAGTAATGATGGCCTTAGCAACTGCTCGTCCAGATAACAAATCAGATCACAGCATCCTCTACAGCTCTGTCCCAAAACAGCTTGACAATCATGTCAAAACAGCCCTTTTTTTGTTTCTATGGAAAATGGTACTCACAGTGTCAGGATATTCCCAAACAACATTAGTACTCATCATTCTTGCAGCTTCATTCTTTACGGCTTCTCAAAATCAGCAGAAATTGCTTTTTGTGTGTGTATTTAGCAATTCTCTTGTACCTTTAATGTGTATGTGTCTTTGCAGATTACCTGTCATTGCACTGGATTCATATACAGTTTACATTTACAGTTATTATCATATTAGCATAACATCTGTAGTTTATGTACTTATGCAGATGGGATTAAGATCTTTGTCGTTATTAAAAAAGTGGGAGTGTCTATTGGCTGTATGTGGGCGTTATAGAAAGTAATTTGTGTAGCATGAAACCCATTGAAATGAACAAAACGTATACAGTGTACACTACTGTTCAAAAGTTTGGGATTGTTTTATTTTTAAAGAAAGTACTGTTTATTCAGCAAGGACACATTGAATTTACAAACAGTGACAGTAAAGACATTTATAATGTTACCAAACATTTATTTTTCAAATAAATAACTTTCAATTCATCAAAGAATCCTTAAAAAAGCAAGATTTTCATAAATTATTAAGCAGCACAAATGCTTTCAACAGCTATTTTGAATTGTAATATTTCACAGTATTACTGTTTTGACTGTATTTTATCAAAAAATAAAATTTAAATTTTCTTTAAATTTCCTCTTCTGTCACTTTCTGTGGACCTACTATTACTGTAAATATTTTTTCTTTATCTAGACACATCTGATGACAACCTAAGGGAGTTTTCTACTAATGTTTGCATTGAAAACTGATTTTCATTTGTTTACAAGTCACATGGTAGTGTGCAGTGTATTTAATCAGTGTATTTAGTCTGTTCAGATCTATCTGGGCTTACAGAGAAAGCAAGTTACGGAAGTGTTGATTCTCTTGCCCTCTCTGGATGCAGAGTGAGTATGATTACTGTGTCTTATAAGTAATCAGATAACTTTCTCTGCTAGCAGCGGGTGGTTTGTGGATCACAGCAGACAGATTTTATTAGAGAGGTGAAACGTCAGACAGTGGAGCCTCCAAGGTGGCTCACATCATCTTGCTGGCACATGAAAAGGTCAGCCATCTCTCTGACTGAGCTGCATTGTCTTTTGATAAGCCAATGTCATGAACAGACATTCCTGCATGCTTACAGGGTTATGGTAGCATTCATTTGCTGTGGATCAAATCTGAATTATCTGCCTTTAGGTGAACTCTTATTCATAGTTCATAGTTTCATATTTTTTTGGCTACATTAGTACATACATAACAGGTGTGATTCTTGAATCCTCTTGTGCACACAACAGCTGCAGAAGTGCTTTTTTTTCTTTGATGTGTACCACATGAGTGTATATACACTCACCTAAAGGATTATTAGGAACACCATACTAATACTGTGTTTGACCCCCTTTCGCCTTCAGAACTGCCTTAATTCTACGTGGCATTGATTCAACAAGGTGCTGAAAGCATTCTTTAGAAATGTTGGCCCATATTGATAGGATAGCATCATGCAGTTGATGGAGATTTGTGGGATGCACATCCAGGGCACGAAGCTCCCGTTCCACCACATCCCAAAGATGCTCTATTGGGATGAGATCTGGTGACTGTGGGGGCCATTTTAGTACAGTGAACTCATTGTCATGTTCAAGAAACCAATTTGAAATGATTCGTGCTTTGTGACATGGTGCATTATCCTGCTGGAAGTAGCCATCAGAGGATGGGTACATGGTGGCCATAAAGGATGGACATGGTCAGAAACAATGCTCAGGTAGGCCGTGGCATTTAAACGATGCCCAATTGGCACTAAGGGGCCTAAAGTGTGCCAAGAAAACATCCCCCACACCATTACACCACCACCACCAGCCTGCAGAGTGGTAACAAGGCATGATGGATCCATGTTCTCATTCTGTTTATTCCAAATTCTGACTCTACCATCTGAATGTCTCAACAGAAATCGAGACTCATCAGACCAGGCAACATTTTTCCAGTCTTCAACTGTCCAATTTTGGGTGAGCTCTTGCAAATTGTAGCCTCTTTTTCCTATTTGTAGTGGAGATGAGTGGTACCCGGTGGGGTCTTCTGCTGTTGTAGCCCATCCGCCTCAAGGTTGTGTGTGTTGTGGCTTCACAAATGCTTTGCTGCATACCTCGGTTGTAACGAGTGGTTATTTCAGTCAAAGTTGCTCTTCTATCAGCTTGAATCAGTCGGCCCATTCTCCTCTGACCTCTAGCATCAACAAGGCATTTTCGCCCACAGGACTGCTGCATACTGGTTGTTGTTTTTCCCTTTTCACACCATTCTTTGTAAACCCTAGAAATGGTTGTGCGTGAAAATCCCAGTAACTGAGCAGATTGTGAAATACTCAAACCGGCCCGTCTGGCACCAACAACCATGCCACGCTCAAAATTGCTTAAATCACCTTTCTTTCCCATTCTGACATTCAGTTTGGAGTTCAGGAGATTGTCTTGACCAGCACCACATCCCTAAATGCACTGAAGCAACTGCCATGTGATTTGTTGATTAGATAATTGCATTAATGAGAAATTAAACAGGTGTTCCTAATAATCCTTTAGGTGAGTGTGTATATATTAGAGGTGGGCATAGATTAATTTTTTTAATCTAGATTAATCTCACTGTAATCTTGGAATTAATCTAGATTAAAATGGCTCATTTGAATTCTGACGAAGGCATTCAGAATATGTGTGCTACCCAAATAATGACTAAAAGTAAGTCTTTGAGAATAGTTTGCCTCGCGTAGGGATGTGAATTTCTGCCAAAAATGCCATTCGACAATAGAGGAGCAAAAGTCGAATATCATTCGAAAAAAAAAAAAAACGCTCATTCACAATGACAGAAAGGGAGGCCAATTTCATCTTTAGCGATATGTCATCAAACAAACTGTTTATTAATTGAACAAGTAATATGTTTTCCTCGTTTTTTTTTTAACATAGTAGGCTAATTGGAAGAAGAAAAAAACAATAAGCACGACGTAGCTACAGTCCGTTTTTGCATCGCCAAACCAGATGCTCGTTAGATCAAAAAATAATGTCATATGTCATTATGATTTTATGTGAACCTGCCTTTACCGGCAATAGCCTCCTTCTTTTTAAACAAATTAGTTTTCAATCAATGTAAAACTATTTGTGTGACTATGCCCCTGCGCAATACACACACATTACCGCGGGATGGCGGGTGTTCATTTCATAAACTGTACGCAATGGTAGCTTATTTAACCTGTCAACCTTTGCCAGTGCGCCGACGCTCTAAAGCGTTTTTTTGTAGCCTATAAATTAATGTATATGTCCAAAAAACGGATAATGTCATACTTTTTAGTAGTGCTATCGTGGCGTAATAATCTCTTTGGTTGTAAAATGTATTACCTGAATGAAATGAAATCGAATGTATCGTCCTGTGGAATCATTCATTCACAGACAGCTTACGAAGATGTTCAACTAATAAAGATCTTCATCGCTAGCAAAAATATGATGCATTTGCAGATTTGCTTTCACTAGACTAAACTGTAGATCCACGGTCACTTCATCCAACGCTCTTGATGTTCTTAAATCTCCCTGTTACGACTCCGAGTCGAGTGTGATTGAACGCGCTTCAGACAATTCAGTGCGTGCAGGAAACTGAACCGATCATTCAGACTGATTCGCGAACCGTTTTAGACAGATCTGCCAACTTGTTTGATGAAGTCTTTGAACAGAATCGACTCAAAAGATTGATTCATTTGTAAATTGAGCATCGCTCATGTCCATAAAAAGATACAGCGCGCTTGGAATAAACTCATTTAACAACATGTAATTGCATTAAAATAAAGTATGAGAGGAACGTCGCCCAACGTAACATGTAAAAGTATACACCTTGTGTCCCTGACAGGAAAATACCCTGCTGCGCGATCTGTGACAGTAGGCGCGGCGTCAATAATGTCAAATATACTAGGCTACACATGGAATTGCGCGAAAATATAACGATATTCGAAAAAGCTATTTTATGATCCCAACCCAACTTTGAGAATAGATTAACGGCGATATTTTTTTTATCGCCCGATAAGAGTCTCACGTTAACGCAGCACGTTAACGTCGATAATGGCCCACCACCAGACATGGGCAGTATTTCAATTAAATGTATTTCAAATACGTATTTAATTACTTTAGTGTATTTTGTAATTTGTATTTTGCAGGTGTGGAAAAAATAAAATGTTGTTTGTAACAAAATATTTTGAGGGAGTGTATTTAGAGTATTTCAAATACTTAAATACTTAAGAAAAATCACCATAGTAAATGATTTTGCCATAGTTCGGTCTGATGTTGGCAATGGCAATGTCCAGGTTAGATGCACGAAAATCACGTGATACCCTGTAGACCGGGCTCCCTCCAAGAAGTGAATGAGTTTTGAACACCGGAGAAGAAGTGGCGCTGCTCCTCTTAAAAACGGCATTAAAGGTGGTATCAGCGATTTCAGGCCCAAAAAAGGCCGAAACATAAATTATCACATTCATCTAATTTTTCCTAGCGATCCGCTAGCTGCCCGCCCCATATGCATGCCGTCCAAAAAACGCGTCTCTGTAGGCAGCCTAGGCTCTGAGATCTGCACACAAAAACAATGAGTTTCACCAACCACCAAAACCACCATAAACAATGTTCCAACCAATAGTGATGGGGACGAGACCGCCTATGCGGAGTCCGAGTCAAGACCGAGTCTTTGAAGGGTCGAGTCCGAGTCGAGACCGAGTCCGTTGGTTTTCAAATACAGTCGAGTCCGAGTCAAGACCGAGTCTTTGAGGAAGCAAGTCCGAGTCGAGATTTTGTCTCGACATGTCAGTTTTGATATTCATGATTTAATATCACCCCAGTTAATAATCAACAGTTAGGCCTACAGACTAAGCTAGATTGGGAATTGTTTAGAGGAGCAGTCTTAACGTCTTAATATGGACTATGCTTTTACTAGTGATGGGGACGAGCCCGCCTATGCCGAGTCCGAGTCAAGACAGAGTCTTTGAAGGAACAAGTCCGAGTCAAGACCGAGTCTTTGAAGGAACAAGTCCGAGTCAAGACCGAGTCTTTGAAGGGTCGAGTCCGAGTCAAGACCGAGTCTTTGAAGGAACAAGTCCGAGACGAATCCGAGAAAGCAGAAATCGGTCTCGAGACCCGAGTACTACATCACTACCAACCAATCACCGACAGGGGGTGGGTGTTGTGAGGTTTTGCGCTCATGCACGGCTGCATGCGAAGTCGGAGCAAAACCTCACAACACCCACCCCCTATCGGGGGTGTTGTCATTCATAAAAGGACATCATAGGCCCTACCTATTATGAAACAGCGCGTCTGTCGTAACTCCACTGAAATCACAATATAAACGTATTACATATGAAAAATATTTAGCGATTTTGTATAAAACTACCACACCATTGATGTGAACTTAGCTATACATGCCATTTACATCAGAGGGAGCTATTTCAGGCCCTGTAGAGATTTAGTGAAATGCCCATACTTTTTTATTTAGCTACTTCGCCATTTTGAATTTACACATTTATCATATTTGTGTTATTGCTACTATTTGTGTTATTGACCTTTCAGTAATAAAAAAAAGACTTAAGATTATTGTGGGAGTATTTTTGTATTTTCAAAATACTAATTACTTGTATTTTATTTAAATACATTTTTCACATCAGTATTTTGTATTTTATTTTGTTATTTCATGAGCCAGTATTTGTATTTTGTAACAAAGTAGTTTTTGATGTATTTGTGCCCACCTCTGCCCACCACTAGTATATATATATAATGTATGTATGTATATGCATGTATACTGTATGTGTACATGTAATACCACATGTCAAAGAGTGCTGGTGTTTTGTTCCTAAATAAATAAATGTTTTAAACAAATCTGTTGAATGAGTGATTCAATGACTCACTCATTAAGACGGTCACTTGTTTTGTTTTTGGATGAATCTGTGGCTTTGAACAAATCTGTTGAATGAATGATTAAATGATTCACTCATTTTAAGCCACTTGTCACCACATATGGCATAACAATATAACCTGCAGAAAGAGTTACTAAAACAGTCTGTCTAAAACTTGCAATGCAAAGTCACTGAAAAAGTGAAAAGTGTGAATGCTGTTTGAGGACCATAACTTAAGCTGGGCACACACTACAAGATAATTGGGCAGATTTTGGGCCCAACATGTTGAATATTTCCGATCCTAAATCCTGTAGTGTGGGGGAATCCCCTTGGACAGACAAGCACCCACTCTGTAGTGTCACGTGGAGTGGAACGAAACGAAACGATTCCCAAACAGAAAGCAAGCTGGCAGAAGACTTAGTCAAACCAAAAATCTTACACCAGACATAATTTTTTATATTTATTTTTTTACAAGTGGGTGCAGGACACTATAGTTAATTTATGTAAGTGAGGATAGCAAAATAAAGTAAACTGTGACATATTATACCCAAAAATTATTCATACAGTCCACCAGTCAAATTTATAAAAATTTGTTACCAAAAATTATTCAGACACTTTGACCTGAACATGTTTTGCTTAAGTGTTTTTTCTTTAATTTCTAATGCGGCCTTTTTACACCACAGACTGATCAAAATGAGCATTTCTTGGTAATTGTTTGACCTAAATTGATATTATCTAATTGTGTACTTGAATTTAACATCTGACAGCTATTCAACCTAATTCATTTGTGAGACTGTCTAACAGAAGGATGACCAAAACCAGTGAAATATCAACTGATTTGATAACTCTGAGTTCTTGACATTTTTTATTACCATTTTTTTAACTATAGTGAATAAACTGTGATAATGTGAGAAATGTTGAAGGTGTCTGAATACATTTTGGTTTGACTGTACCTCCAGCTCAATCTGTAACATGTTAAGTCTATGTTAACGCCGTCTCCACGGCTTCATTAAAACCTAAAAAAAATCAGTAAATATTCCGTTAAAAGCAGTCCAAACACTATTATCTCCATTTCTTTTTACCCGTCGTCAGTCATGTTTGTTTACTCTATAGTAACATTTGACCATGACAGATTTTGCTAGATTTCCCCGTGTTCACAGTCGGGACTGTGGTTGTTTTGTGAATGGAATCTGTGTGTGGTGTGCTGTCTTGGTCAAATCACGGCACTCCACACACAAAGCTGTTAAATCTAGGATTTTTTTTATTGTCATGTTTGTGGTATCTCGTGTGTGGGCCATCCTTAACTGTAGTATACATTTTACATATTTTAATAAAAATTAACCACTTTTCAACAATATTAAAAATGTAATAGGTAGATAGAAGTACATTGACAATAACTTAAATCACAATACAATATTATTAATATATGTATTTTATAGTGCAAAGAATGTAGAATCATATGAAAATGTTTATTTTGTTTGTTTTACACTACACTTTTGGGGTGAATACTGCCCTGTTGCATGATTCAGTCGTAACAATTACCATTTTGCCTTATTTCAACCTTCTAGTAATTTAAGCAATGGTTTTCATTGGATAATCGTGTACAAGGATCTATAGTGAATTAATTGCTCTATTGAATCTTATATTGCATGCATCAATTCTAATCAAACTCTGCAAAAAAAATTATATACACCTGTTTACGGTTGGTTCTTAATGAAGTGGCTAAATTTACCTGGCTGTGTTTCCACTGAAGAGCCCTTGTGTGTGTACATATAATTTTGACGGTTTGGAGGGTACACAGTGTCCTGATTCATAATTAAACAATCCAATTCAGAGACAGAAGACTTGTTCATTAATCAGCCTTTGAAATTTCTGTTTGCAATCAGAGATCTCGGAGAGATACTGTCTGCCTGTAACTCCTACCGTCCATTGAGCTGCACTAAGTGATTGAGAGGGTGGCTGATTGCAAATTCATTTATGTCAGTCATAGTTAGGGTTGATAACTTTAGCCATGGTTGCATTAAAGTGAAAATTGGCTTAGAGTAGTGTGTTTATTTGGGGATAATACTGTGAAAAAATCTAAATGCCATGGTCAGAATTAGCATTTATATAAAGCTATTACACACTCAAGTTGCATTTACTTACTCGTGTCAACCTTTTAAAAAATCAGTGGGCACCTATTTAGATTGTTGCAGAAAATCAGCAGCTTTAAAAAAAAAAAAAAAAAACATCAGACAGTTTTAATGAATCGTGTTTAGAAGACCTTAAGAGATATTGTCGCCAGCCTAACTTACTGACAAGTTTGGTTTGATTTCAGAACTACTTGTAATGTGACAAAGTTAGACGTCAGTTTTACAGTTCCAACTGAACCAAAACAATGAGCTTATGCTGCATTCACGTTATAACTACTGTAATTTGGAAGAGATGGAAACCCCTGACTTTATACTGGTGGTACAGGACACTGATCTTTAAGTTGTTTTTTGATCATTATTATTGTAACGTTATATTTTTTGAGACCTGCTGTACACGTTCATGTGTTTTGAAGGAGGTGTGGCTTTGGAGACGCTCTGAAGGGAGGGTGAGATCTTGTGCATTCAAAGCTAGCTCGCTATTGCTAGCCTCTTCGAAATTTGCGCACCCTCCCTTAAGTTTCATTTACCACCATTTTTACCTTTGTCGTAGATGTTTTTCTAAAATTCCATGTAAATTCAAAAATAGAAGCAAAAAAACACTACAAAACACTTTTTACCATCTATTTACTTTAACTATTTGCTAATTATTATACTACAACTATTTACTAATATAATAAATAGTTATATAATAATTTACTTATATAATGCAACTATTTATTATATAAATATATAATATATAGGGCATGGCGCATCTACTTGGCTGCTTTCTAAGACTCAGCTAAAAGTCTGTCATAAAAACAGTGTTGGTGTGAGAAGAATCTGAAAGTTGGCTTCTAGAAGGTCAGGAGGCAGCTGAATGTCATAATGTCGAAACAATTCATTCAAAATGAATGGTTGATGCAGGTTTCTTCTAGCTGGCTCTCCTTAAAATTGAATTCCTAGACTAAAATCAATAAAAAGATGAGATTATAGATAGCTTATGCTGTTGCAAAACATAAATGAAAATGAATGTTAGTGAATTGTCAGAGGGTGCATGCATGTAAATATGAATGGAGATGAATAAGCAGCACCCCCATATATCACAACAGTCGGCATCCCAAAAGTCCAGCAAATAGCAGAGAACGTACTGGGCTTGAAAATCTCAAATTCCCATAACCACATTTGATAACAGATGGCATGCATGCACAGTGTTTCATTATTTCTGATTTTCTCATTTGCAACAATGTAGATGAAATGGAGCTATTTTGCATGTAACCTTTTGGCTCGACACACATAGCAGGTATCAGGAGCACCAGGCATTGTACAGGAATGCACCCAGATCAATTATGTTGAGTGCCAAATTAAGCATTGTTCTTTTTCCATGTACTACATCAGTGGAGTAAACAAATTAATCTCGCCCATGGATATGAATCCCAACAGGATTTCACATACATCAACAAATGAATATTGGCTGCCTGAAGCAGGATATGGAGTATCCCTTCCGTAAAATGATCCTCCTAAACTCAAAAGCATGCTGGGTCTTATGTTTTTAAGTGTGATCGGGTTGCACTTCTCTGTTCCGCCCGAAACAGAATGTACAGTCTAAAATTTGTTCCATTTGCTCCTGTCACTTCGTAAAGGTATAATGTTGTGAATGACCTTACATCAAATAAAATAATTTGATTTAATCTGTTTGTCCATTCATTTTCTAAATGACCAATAAATATATGTATATATATATATGTGTAACTAAATAATTTATAATTAAGTAAATATATAAATAACAGTTGCTGCAAGGAAATGGAAATAATGACCATTTATTGGGTAAAATTAGCCCAGATTTTAGTCAATATGAGCAGAAGGTGTCTTAAAGTGTGCAACCTACTTTAACCCAGCATGTGTTCTTTTTTTTTTTTTTTTTTTTTTTTTTTTTTTTAGCGCTTTTCACAATACATATTGTTTCAAAGCAGCTTTACAGAAAGTGCATTTCAGAAATGTACGTAAAAAATACAGTTAGTTAATCATCATGTATTAATTTAGGGCATAACATATCGCCGGCGTTGAGTCGTCTCTTCACAGGCGTCGAGTCGTCTCATCGCAGGTGTTGGGGACTCTGAAGTCTCCGTGAGAGGCTGGATACAGACTGTAGCTGAAGAACGCTATTTACCTCGGGACTAGCGTCCCGAGATAACAGCAGAAAAGCAGATGGGAAATAATTAGCGTAGCTGCTGTTCATAATATTAATGCATTCGATCTGATTCAACAGTAGTATAAGAGGCAAGCATTATGTGAATGCTTGGCTGAAGAGATGCGTCTTTAATCTAGTTTTGAACTGGGAGAGCGAGTCTGAGCAACGAACAGTATCAGGAAGGCTATTCCAGAGTTTAGGAGCTAAATGCGAGAACGCCCTCCCTCCTTTAGTGGATCTGGATATCCTAGGAATGACCAGAAGCCTCGAATTTAGGGATCTTAAAGAACGCGATGGATTGTAGGGCGATAGAAGGTCCATTAAATATACAGGAGCTAGACCATTTAGGGCTTTATACGTCAGTAATAGTACTTTGTAATTGATACGGAACTTAATAGGTAACCAGTGCAGAGATGATAAAATTGGTGTTATATGATCATATTTTCTTGACCTAGTAAGAACTCTAGCAGCTGCATTTTGCACTAACTGTAGCTTGTTTATTGAGGATGTAGGACAACCAGCTAATAAAGCGTTACAGTAATCTAGTCTTGAGGTCATGAATGCATGAACTAACTTTTCTGCATCAGAAACAGATAGCATGTTACGTAGCTTAGCAATATTTCTAAGGTGGAAAAAGGCTGTTCTTGTAACATATGAAATATGATTTTCGAAAGACAAGTTGCGGTCTAGTATAACACCCAGGTCTTTTACTGTAGTGGATAAAGTAACTGGACATCCTTCTAAATTAAAGTTGTATTGTACGAGGTTTTGTGGGTAGTTTTTTGGACCAATAAGTAATACCTCCGTTTTATCTGAATTTAATAGCAGGAAATTACACGTCATCCAGCATTTTATATCTTTAAGACACTCTGTCAATTTAGATAAGTTAGTGTTTTCATCTGGTCTTGATGAAATATATAATTGAGTGTCATCAGCATAACAGTGGAAATTAATTCCATGTTTTCTTATAATATTACCCAGTGGCAGCATATATATATTGAGAATAGCAGAGGGCCTAACACCGATCCTTGCGGCACTCCATAGTCTACTGACGTTATCTTCGATTTTTCACCATTTAAACAGACAAAATGGTAACGGTCTGATAAGTACGATCTAAACCAGCTTAATGCCTGTCCCTGAACACCAGTGTAGTTTTGTAGTCGATCCAAGAGTATTTTATGATCTATAGTGTCGAACGCAGCGCTAAGATCGAGTAGAACTAGTATTGAGATACAGCCTTGGTCAGAAGCTAAAAGTAAATCATTTGTAATTTTAACTAGCGCAGTTTCTGTGCTATGATGCGGTCTGAATCCTGACTGAAATTTTTCATAGATATCATTTTCTTGCAAGAAAGAGCACAATTGAGCGGACACAATTTTTTCTAGTATTTTAGATATAAATGCAAGATTTGAAATGGGTCTGTAATTTGCTAAGTTATTTTGATCTAATTGCGGTTTCTTAATAATAGGTTTTATTACTGCCAGCTTAAATATTTTTGGAACATGACCTAAAGATAAAGACGAGTTAACAATATTGAGAAGAGGCTCTTCCACTACAGGTAACACTTCTTTCAGTAGTTTAGTGGGTATTGGGTCTAATAAACATGTTGTTGGTTTCGCTGCAAAGATAAGTTTATTTAGCTCTTCCTGTCCTATAGTTGTAAAGCGGTGTAGTTGTTCTTGAGGGGCGATAATTGTGGCTGAATCATAAGACACCATAGAGGATTGTACATTTACAATTGTATTTCGGATGCTTTCTATTTTCTCATTGAAGTAATTCATAAAATCATTACAACTATACTGTAACGGAATATTTTGCTCTGGTGATGTCTGTTTATTTGTTAGTCTAGCCACGGTGTTAAATAAAAACCTTGGATTATTTTGGTTATTTTCTATTAGTTTGCAGAGATGCTCAGCCCTGGCTGCTTTTAGAGCCTTTTTATAACGTGACATACTGTCTTTCCACGCAATTCTAAAGACCTCTAAATTAGTTTGTTTCCATTTACGCTCTAAGTTACGAGTTTCTCTCTTGATAACATGTGTAGTACTATTGTACCATGGTGCTTTAGTTTTCTCTCTAACCTTTTTTAATCTAATTGGTGCAACAATATCTAATGTACTAGAGAAAATGGTGCTCAAACTGCTAGTCATTTCCTCTAGTTCATCTGTTTGTTGGGGTTCACTGAGCAGCTGAGATAGATCAGGTAAGCTATTTGTGAATCTATCTATAGTGGTTGGAACGATTGTTCTGCCTGGTCGATAACGTGGCGCAACATGGCAAATTTCAGCAGTACGTAATATGCACGTTACCATACAATGATCAGTGAGATCGTCACTTTGCGCTATAACATCTATATCGGTTGGATTGGTTCCATATGATATAATTAAATCTAGTGTATGATTTAGACGATGAGTGGGACCACTGACGTTTTGCTTGACCCCAAATGAGTTTAATAAGTCTGTAAACGCAGCCCCTAACGCATAATTTGTGTTATCTACGTGTATGTTAAAATCTCCAACAATTATTGCTTTATCGGCATTGACCAATAGATCTGAGAGAAAGTCTGCAAACTCTTTTAGGAAATCAGCATAGGGCCCTGGAGGTCTATATACGGTCGCCAAGGCTAGAGATAATAGGGATTTCTTTCTTACATCTAAGAGCGTAACATTTAGCACAAGTACTTCGAACTAATTAAACCTGTGACCTGTTTTCTGAGTAACATTAAGGTTCTTCTGTCCAATATTTACCCAGTGCTGGGTTGCCAGTTGGGTTGTTTTTAACCCAGCCTTTGTGTAGGTGAGCAGAATTTCTTTTTGAAAGCTAGACTTCGGGATGCAATTAAAGTATTATATTAAGAAAATAAACACTGTAAAAAATGCTGGGTTGTTTCAATTTTCAACCCATGTTTGGGTCAAATATGGACAAACCCAACCGTTTGGTTAAATTTCATTTAAAAAATTTAAACCAAATGTTGGGTTCAAACATGGTTGAAACAGCCCAGCATTTTTTAGTGTGAACCTTGGCGGTGATCCAGATGGACTCTTAAGCCTCAGTAAATATCCATCGTAAAATGTTCAGCTACATTTGAAGAGAGCATGTTTTATTATGTGAATAAATCAGAGATATTAAACAGATGTGGAGGGTCCCGCTGAGAAAAGGCCATTCAAACCTCATTTGTTAATTATGGAACTGCTGAGTTATTGATTGGGCAAAGCTATGATTTTCCCCATGCCTTTTGGGGAGAGAAAACTGTTAACTGTGATAACTGTGTCTGTTTTTGGGCAGTATAAGATAGTAAACACAGGTGTCGGGGGAAATGGATTGAAATAAGTGTGTGTGTGTGTGTTTGTGGATTCTTTTTTTAATAGAGATTGTGCACATTCTCTCACACTCTCTCTTTTCTGTTGACCTTGAAACCCTGTCAGGGGAATGTGAGTGTTTAATCTGTGAAAGTCTCAGACGTTGCTTGGAGGAATGTTTCAGAGAGAATTTTAGTCCTTTATTTCTTTAAATAGAATGCAGGGGCAAACTCGGACGAATGGACACTGAAACGGATGCTGAAATTGAGATCTAGAGGCTCTTTCATGGTTTGTATGGCTCAGCGGTACATTGTGTAACATCAGAAAGTATGGCCAGAGTGTTTTATTTGTCTGAAAATATCCTTTTATGGAAATGTTTTCTATATTGTATGTATTGCAAGCGGGTAGATGCTGTCAATAATAAACTGCCTGTCATTATTTTTGTAGAATTTTGGGTTACACTTTATTGTAAGGTGTCCTTGTTACGGTGTAATTATACATTTAAGTTCTGAGTTATAATAATTAACAACACTGCTAGGATTGGTTAGGTGCATGTAATTATGAATAATTTACTGTTATTACTATAGAAAGTATATGAACTTGAACTAACTTGAAACAAGGAGACTAAAGTATACTAAAGTGTTACCAAATGTTATGTTCTTATTTTAAACAAATTTGTATAACATAATATAATAAATATAGACCGCACACATGTATGTGTGTGCTGTCTGAATTACAGCATATTACAGTAATAAGTTTTTAATATATAAATATATATATATATATAATATATAAATATGTATATGTGTATATGTGTGTGTGTGTATGTATATGTGTGTGTGTGCTGTCTATATTTATTATATTATTTAAATGTGCATTTTTTTATAAATATTTTATATTTAAATAATAGATGGCACACATAGTATTGTTCTTGTAATTCAATTAAATTAAAATGACCAAATTTAATTGGATTTAAAAAATTGAAAAAATGTGAATAATGAATTGTCGTTTTGCGGTACATTGCAGTAAATACAAATGCATCTTTCTGCAACAGATCTTCAGAAGATGCTGGCTTGTATTCAAGAAGGCGTCCAGTAAAGGACCACGGCGATTAGAGAAATATCCAGATGAAAAAGCTGCTTACTTCAGAAGCTTTCACAAGGTAAATGTGACTTCCATATTTCATCTTGATTGAAAACTTAATTTTGATCACGTTTACAAATCACTAAATTAAGAGACACATTGGGTCCATTCTGTTTAAAATGCACCCTCAGTTCATTCCAGGCTCAAGGATAGCTCTATTCATTACTTGCATCATTTATTTGCACAGCGTACCTTTTGAGAAGTTCCTCTGACAGTGAGGGCTCTGGCTCAAGGGTTCATGCTGGGAAAGAATATCTGAGTCTAATTATTTAGTTAGCAGGGGTCATAGGCATTCCGGAGCGATCGCTGTGTGATACTTTTGGAGCTGACAGTAGCTCAGGTTAAAGGTGTAAACGTAAGCACATGTCTGTTTATTTGCGTTGTGTCAGTTGATAATATGATGTGTTCTCTGTGGAGTGTTGGTCAGAGACTTCTATCTGACATTGGCATCGCTCCAATGAATTTGAAAGTCATTGCGATAAAGGATTTGATCAGATGGTCTAGAGTACCTCTTCCTAACCCGCTCTGAAATTGCTCACAAGAGTTTGAGATTTCCTCAGGTGGTTGACAAATGGAGCATCCATCCATCCATCCATCCATCCATCCATCCATCCATCCATCCATCCATCCATCCATCCATCCATCCATCCATCCATCCATCCATCCATCCATCCATCCATCCATCCATTTTTAAATATGAAGAACATGGATGTTTTTGCATGTTCATTATTTCTTTGTATGGCAGCCTGGTCAAATATTATTTCTGCACAATTTGGCATCATTGCATTATCACAAATAAAACCCTTGACTCCAAGCTCAACTATGCAATATAAAAAAAATTAAAAAAAAGGGGTTTATAAAAGATTTTAAGGGTAATAAAGGGTGAAGGTCAGTTTTCCTAGTCTGGACATCACTTACAGTATTATTTAGATAAATATGCAAATATATGTATTTTATTTTTATTTATTTGATAAAAAAAAAGTAAAAACATTAATATTGTTAAATATTATTACTGGTTAAAATAACTGTTTTGTAATTGAATATATTTTAAAATGTAATCTCTTTATGTGAAGTAAAGTTGAAATTTCTGCATCATTACTCCAGTCTTCAGTGTCACATGATCCTTCAGAAACCATTCTGACATGCTGATATGCTGCTCAAGAGACATTACAATAAAATGATTGTTGATACATTTTTTCAGGATTATTTGAATAAAACATAAAAAAATCACTGTTTATTTGAGATGGTAATCTTTTGTAATATTATAAATGTCTTTACTGTCACTTTTGAATTGAATGCATACTTGCTGAATTAAATATTAATTCCTTAAAAAAAAATCATACTGAGCCCAAACTTTTGAATGCTTATTTGATCATGTCTGATAGTTTTAGACCATTTTTATAGTTTACCTAATGTACCCTCAGAGAATTTTAGAGATTTTTTTCTAATTATCAGAATTTTTTTTCCTAACTGCAGTATCAGAATTAGTTTTATAACGTATACAGCCAAATTAAAATCCATAAAGGGCATTTTGCAATTGCACCAGGTTTCCGCCCAGGAAACAGACCCTCTTTTAAAGTGAATAATTTCGAGCATTACATCCCTTTCCTGTCCTCAAGCCCTTTTGAAAATATTCCAATTAGGGCTCATTATCAGGGCGATGGCTGATGATCTTATGCGGCGAACATGGAGAACATTCTAGAATAATGAGCACAGATGCGGTTGTAGATTAGGGCCGTGACACCACGGTTTGATGTCGCTGCATTGTGGGAACGTGCCTTTATCAGCTCTAACAAGCCTGCTAATAAGATTACACATTAGACATGAGGGAGATGAGTGAATGTGGTACAAAGCAACAGCCCGGCTTTTCAGTATGTGTGATGAAGACGCTGTAACAGGCAGATCTGGTGTAGGTGTAACTCTCATGTCTCTGCACTAGTTCTGATTTTAGATTTAATGATACAATGATTAAGCTCATTTTCTATTATACTCGATGTATACTTGACATACTTTTGTTCATATTTAATGTTTATGATATTCCAATTTGAACTCAAGTAGAATTGTTAGCATGTTGATACATGATGCACTAATCCAACTGAGCACATCCTATATGTAATACATTTTTAAATCAATTGATAGGTATATTTATTATTTATTATAGATACTATAGATATAATAGATACATCTGATCTTAACATTAAATTGTCAGCTATTTTTAGGAAAATGTTCAATTTTGTTTTCATGTTAAATAAAGTGTCCCTGAATTTTTGAAAATGACCTTTCATGTAGTGTGTAACACAGCTCTAAGTGAATGAAAACATCCTGCAAAGTTTTAAATCTGAAAGTGCACCGTATATAATGTTTTTGTCTTTCAAAAGTAAGAGTCGACTCTGAGTCAATGAAATGAATCGTTTTTCAAATGAGTCATAAGCCATTTTGTTGTGATGTCAAGATGAAACATTAGCATATTGCCCGCCCACTTATTGCATGCGCAGACACCAGGGAAACCATGAACCTCAAACACTGAAGCTGATTCCTGTGGATACTGGACAGCATCATGTCCAGAAGACGTGCTCTAAAATCTGAAGGTAAAGCCAGTTTTTTTTCACTGCCCAAGGACGAGCATGTGAAGAATCAGTGGTTAAAATTCATCTTTACCACAATACCACAGCAGTAAAATCCTAAACTTTTGTTGTGTTCCCTTTATTTTACTGACAACTGCTTCTCAAATCTCGGAGTTCAATGCAGGATTCGCAAACTTCTTGCTCTTGAAAGATGGTGTTCAAAATACTTAGTTTTGAGTTTTATATTGTGTTGGTCTCCTGCTAACTGGTTAACTCACATTATTACTGTCTTACTGAAATACTTCTGCTAATCAGTTGTGGGCCACTATTACCTAAAACTGTGTCTATAAATGCAGATTGTCTGGCGTTCTCACTTCTTTGAGGAAAGATTAAGCAGGGAGCAAGATTTGTTTTACCAACATTTGTTACATCAGTCATTCACGCTAGAGCTCGGCTAATGTATGCACTGTTATTGATACAGTTTCCACATGTTCACCGCAATAAATTAGAAAAAATACTCGGTAAATGAATAAGTACAAGTAAAATAATCTGTTTGTTGATGGACATGCACTTGTCAATGCTGATGGTGAGGAATTACAGTTGCAACATCTCATAATGTACCTCAAACTGAGTAGCGTATCACTGAGAAACGTCCTGCTCGAGTTGTCCTTTCGATGGAGGTTCGGGTTGAATAACTAGTTCTCCCAATGTTTCATCATCGGACTTGCGCTCAGATTGATATGGTAAAACGACGTCATTGGTCGTTACTGTGTTTAATTTACGGTGTAGGACGCCTCTTGACAGCTGACGTTGTTATGGCAATGGCCGTTTTTGTTTTCGACGCGCACTGTACACGGTAGACCAATCGCAACAGACTGAGCTGTCTGGCCAATCAGAGCAGAGTAGCTCGTGGAAAGAAGGGATTTAGAGAGATTGATTCATCTGACGAGTCGTTTGAGAGTCATTAAAAATGTGGTGATGTGCAAATGTATATTATGAGAAAATGAAACCGTTTTTTGACCTTTGATGCATGTAAACCTGTTGTAGGAGACTCCAAAACAACATTAGGAAACTTTAAAATAGCATAATAGGGGCACTTTAAATAATTTAATAGCATGAAATCACATGTAGGGTAGTGACCTCAATAAGCCAACTTTTTTCAAAGGAAATAAACAGTTGTTACTGTTATTAACTCCTATTTGGAGCCAATTTCATGTTCAGTTTTTGAGAAATTGTGATCAAGTGTCACTGTTGAACACTGTTCCAGATTTGTGCTGTTTAATAAGTTGTTCAACACTATCTAGTGATGAAACTGGGTATTGACAATCATTTTAAAATTAAGAGATTATTAAATTGAATGCAACCTGATATATTATTTAAAGAAGTATTCTGTATTTAAAAAATGAATATCTGCAGCTAGTGCATAACACTTTTTGACAAAACTGTTTGACAAAATGTGTTGTGTTTAGGTGAGAGATTCATCTTCTGTTTAATACTCACTTTATTGGAAGACTTCAGTTATCTATAAGAAAACATGGAAAACTTGATTTAATATCATCACTTTATTTAACAGTGTTATTTTAGTATTATTTATGCACCATAGTATTACTATTTAGAATTTTTTTGTTTTTATTTAAATTTAGATTAAGTTTTAATCATTTTGTGCTTTTTGTCATTTTTTATTATTATTTTTTTTATAGCTCTATTTAGCTTTAATTTATTGTATTTCAGTACTTCAACTTATTTCAGCAAGTTGCCAAGGAAACATTTCCAAATGTTTGTAAATGCCTGTATATTTAAGAAAATGTATTTATATATCAAATATTTATATATAAATTGTGTGTGTGTGTGTATATATATATATATATATATATATATATATATATATATATATTATACACACACACATATAATACATATATATATATATACACACTGTATAAACATGCAAATATTTTTTAAATGTATACATATATGTGTGTATTTATATATACAAAATAATTCTACACAGTACACACACATATTATGTAAAACTTTTATTTTGGATGTGATTAATCGCGATTAATCGTTGTCCAGCACTAGTTCAGTTTTATTTCAGTTACCGAAAACCATTTTTAATAGTTAACAATAACAACACCATTGTATAAACATTCTTTAGACTGTACATTACTAGTCTCGGACCGACTGCCTGGCCAGAATAAGATGCAGTGTGGGTCTGACTGTTTGATGTCTAATCAAAGGTCTGGCTTTGCTATGGAATTAAAATAATGACAAATGTTTTTGAAACCAAAAAAAAAAACTTGTTGAATTGCACTACTTGAAAAAATATGCATTGCATTAACCCTGCTTGCATTATAATGGGCTGAAATTCAACATGGTTGTATATTTAAGCTGTGAATATTTCAATTCAAAACATTTCACACACATTTTCATTAATAAAAAAATCAATGATCCATATTCACCTTTCAGATTTCACTTCCAAAATATTCATTCTGTTTAAAAATGCAACCTATAATATTCGACAGGCAATTTTTGGTCCATTTTAGTTCGCTTTACAAATTCGCTTCCACAAATTCAGTGGTTCGAATTCGACAAAAAAATCAACATTTCACATCCGGGAATATCTGTAGATTGCCGATTGATAATCTCCATATCTGTTAGTCAGCCTCACCAGCAGGGAGTGCAAGCGATTGTTGATAAAGAAAACTTCATCAACAAGAGACGGTCCCTAAATGTGCGAATGTCGAATATCCAGTGTCAAGCCAACTTTATGCCAGTATTTCACTGGGAATCACTCAGCGTGAAACTTTGTCCGTTGTGTTCATATTCTGAGTCCACTTGCCTGTTCCTAAATCTGGTATAGCCTGCATCCCCAATAAGGTGTGAGTTTGGTCTTTTTTTATACTGTATTAGTCCATTAAGTGTTAAGTGTCCTGACCGCAGGGGAATCCTGGAGAATGACGTATTGAGGAAAACACTAGGCCTACTGCTGCACATCACGGCAATATAAAGTTAAGAAAACTAAACAACCGAGAGAAATATATGTCTACTAGCCTAGAGTATCTGTTTTATCTGTACATCATGCATTCGGGGAATGACATTATAATTTTGTTCACGTTAGAAAAAGCTGCTTACATGAGCAATATAACTGTGAAGGCTTAAATGTTAACACAGCTTTTGAGTCTTTATCAGCTTTTCCATATATATACTGGCCCTGATAATCATTAAAAAAACTCACCGCTTGCTCCATTTCTGTAAATCCGTTTTTATGAATTAATGACTCTCTCACCCGTTGCTCTAAGTTTTCTTTGTCAACAGCCGGTTGCTGTTGAAACAGCAAGCCGCTGCTGGTAAGATTGACTAACAGCTATGGAGATTATCAAACGTCAATCTACTGAAATTCCTGCCGTTCCAGGAAGTCGAATGTTGAATTTTCTGTCGAATTTGGACCACTGAAATTGGAAGCGAATTTGTAAAGCGAACTAAAATGGACCAAAATTTGCCTTTCGAATCTAGCCTATAGGTTGTATTTTTAAATTTTGGAAGTGAAATCTGAAAGGTGAAAATGGATTATTTAATTTTTATTAATGAAAACGTGTGTGAAATGTTTTGAATTGAAATATTCACAGCTTAAATATACAACCATGTTGAATTTCAGCCCATAAAAATGCAAGCCCTAAAAAGACAATGCATTAAAATGCAAGCAGGGTTAATGCAATGCATATTTTTTCAAGTAGTGCAATTCAACAAGTTTTTTTGTTTCAAAAACATTTGTCATTATTTTACTTCCATACTTTGTGAGGCTAGCACATCGCTGAAAGCTAAGAAGTTTTCAGAAGATGCTTCAACACACCCATCATCAGCACGTCATCCATTCACTGTGATATTCTCAAGCTGGAGAAGTTCTTTCAAAGCCTTGGCTTGAGCAAACCCTTCATCAGACTGAAAAACCTTGAACCCACTCTCAAGCACAACACAAACACATTCAGATTCAAACACCTTCCCTGTTGCCACAGGCAAATCATATACTCTCAAACCAAGAAATGCCACCGGCAATGCTGAGAGGTGAGGTGTAGCGTCTGCTGTCTCAACTACATTTTAACAGAGCTCGGAAGAAGTGTTGGTAAACTTTGTGTAATGTGTTTTTTTTTTTTTTTGAGGAGTGTGATGCTAGAAGATGAAGTGAAATGTACCCGAAGAGTATTTTAAATTTAGACTGTGCTTATTTTGTACTGTCAGTAAGGAGGCTGCTTTTATCTGAGGTAATAAATAGTGTTTGTCATGAATGTGAAAATATTTTAAATCATGGATGAAAAATCGTATTCAAATTCACATCCCTACTAGCTTAATTTATTAAAGCGCAAGCAATCACAAAACAATATCAGCATTCATTCTTTCTAATTGCAGTATGGTGACAGCTTAGTCATATCGCTTATTATCGCATTATCTTCCTTATTTAGTGTACTGGATGAAACCGATTTGCAAGAACATTTCTTATGTTTGTTTTTTTTTCTAGATCAGTGGCTTCCAAAAATGTTGACTCCAGGAACCCCCATTATCCAAATCAATATTCAAAGGTCCCATGATTTTTACAGTTTTTCGTGATAAGGATATGGATTTTTAAAAATATTTGTACTTACACAATTTCTACCTCATAGATTATTTTAGATCTTGGCTTGACTAAAAAAGTATACTCATTATAAAAATGCCCATCTAGTTATAAAATACTACTATAATAGATACTTTATAAAAATCAAACTTAAATGCTTAAACTGCTGATGGGTGAATTCAAATATGAAGCATCTTGATTTTTAATTGTTTTGGCTCATTTTACTGATTGTTTTGTCTTATTTTAAATAATTTGAAGTAGTCTTGAGGCCATTTCCCAATCTCTTTAAGTATAATAAAGCATTGGATGAAGAAATGGGTGTCTGTGTAACCCTCATTGAGAAAAAAAAGTGTCTGTGGTGACATTTCTGCAAAATGATATTATGTTGAGTCTTGCACATTTTGCCACACTTTCTAAGTGAAATGTCCAGTCAGCGGCACTAAAAGCGGGTAGGTTGTTGTGCGTAACGTGTCAGTTTGGAAATGAAATGTTTGGTGAGTGGCGTTAAAAAGTTGATGATCTATCGTGTTTGAAAATAACACTCCACCATGACTCTCACCAGGGCTTGACATTAACATCCGCCAACCTGCCAAATGCATGTGGATTTCAGCAGTGGCGTGTAATGCAGTCACTCCTACTACCACTTTGGCAGGTTGTATTTTATATATAATATATAGGCTACATTTTTTCAATTGTAGTCTTTTAAAAGGCATCTGAAATAATAAACTAAGTGCAATGTAGAGTTGTCAAAAATATACATTTTTCGATACCTATTGATACTACAGATTTGTGCACACACATAAAGCCGCCTCGAAGTACTAAATACTAAATTGAGTTCTTTTTTACTGCTTATTGCGCTTAAACATGGTCAGTTATGTTTTAAGTGAACATATGTTAAGAAAGAAAATGCTTGTGAATAATGGATCTGTGCGTCAGATCCTAAAGTGACAGCAGCCTAATATGGATGCTACCAAATTATGAGATAATAGTAAAAAAATATATATGGCAGTTTTTCCCCATGGTATCGATGTCATAATTGTGGCCAGTGAAAATGCTGAGTGGCTAGTAACTTTAGAAAACCACTAGCCACAGTGCAGTGAGCAAAAAAAGTTAATGTCAAGCACTACACACCACCTTCACTAAACCCTACCCTAAACCAAACAATAGTGTTAGCAATTTGCTGATGCAACCATGCGATTTTTTTTTTTGCTTTTAAAAGTCATTCAGCTCTTTTATGGTAAATCTTGTTTCAAGAGACTCCTATCCTAGCACTCTGCATTACAAGTGCAATGCTGTACCAGGTGAGCTACTGAGCAAGTTTACTTTGTTAGAAAAGCCAAAAATATGATAAATGTCAAAATGTATACATTTACAAATCATGCACAAAAATAAGTTTTTTGAGGTCACAACATAGTATTGTACAAGGAACCGCAGCACGTTTTCACAATGAACCAAGGTTGATGTAACCCTGTCTAAAACATACTTGAAAGTATAGAAATATTATGAACATTAAGATTTATTTTAAATTTCCAATGTCCAACTGCTCTTTGGTGTTTGTCATTAGTGTGACAATAGATAGGGCAAGCATTAACTCTCATCTCCTTTGCTCCATAAATCCAGGCACAGCAGTAATTTCAAATCATTTCATTTTCAGATAACAGTAACTACATTACCTCAATGTCATCCTCCTTTCTTCGTTTCCTCCTCCTGAGTTTGTTCATTTTGGTAATGAGTTTTGTCTTTTTCTTCCGCAGATTACTGAGCTCCACAACATTAAGAACATTACGCGAATGCCACGAGAGACCAAGAAACACGCAGTGGCAATTATTTTCTGTGATGAGACGTCAAAGACATTTGCCTGTGAGTCAGGTAAGCATTGTCTCCAGCTATGAGAAAAGTCTTTGTTGTAGTGCTGGATTGTATCCAAAATGACTTCATTTATTCTATATTTCAAGATGCGCAAATATTGATTTTCACATATCAGGGATAATCGTTTTTTCTTTGAGTTATTCCATTAATACCTTGAAAGTGGAGAAGGTGCTGCAAAACATTAAGACTAGTAAGTGTTAGAAGAGCCCATTGGGATATACAGGGATTTGTGTCTAAGTGAATGAATATGGCCAAAGGCAACAGACAGATCAGCAGTTAGAAAACAAAACAACAAAAGAAACGCTTAAAATACAAACACGCATTTGAAATATGAATGAGATGCTTTACTCACCATTAGCTTGGCAGCAGAAAGTGTCTTTTCCCATGTGTTTTCTCTCCTCTCCCACTGAAAATCTTGTAGTGGAAAGATGGCAATGTCAAAACTGATCAAAGTGTTCTCGCAGGGGGAAAAAAAAATACATCCAGAATACAAAGACGAGTTAGCACTAACTTGGTTGCGAAATGATTTTAGAATAGTTTTAATATTCAGTTCTGGGGTTTACCACAATTATTATTTTTTTTTTTTAAGAAATTAAGGGTTTTATTCAGTAAGGGCTCATTAAATTGATCAAATGTGACGGGAAAGACAATATTAAAAATTATTTCTATTTCAAATAAATTCTATTCTTTTGATCACAGTTTCCTCAAAATTATTAAGCAGACAACTGTTTTCTACATTGATAAAAATTAGAAATGTTCCTTTTAGATTATGATTTCTGAAGGATCATGTGACACTGAAGACTGGAGTAATGATGCTGAAAAGAGACAAGACAAGCATAAGAGACAATACATTAAAAAACATAAAAAAAAACTTGACCGATAAAAAATTAGAAAAATAGCGTATAGCTCCTATGGGATTTGAAATGCACATGTATGAATGAATAAATGTAAATATATATGCTTTATCCGCTTTTCCACATCATATTTTGAACCGGTAACCTGCATCTAGTTTAACGTAGTACTAAATGCACAGATAAAATGCTGAATGAGTATTTAAATTACGTCATTCACATCAGAAAACACCTCCTTTTTATGTAAATGGCTTTATTTAAATATATTTATAATTTATAATGAGCCTAAACTCACTCGCAAAACTCAGCACTATTGAAAAGCATTTCATTGAAAAAGAGACATTTACATTTATTCATTTAGCATAATAACATTTGTATACATTTTTTTGTGATCATGGCAGCAGTTATTTATCAGATCATTGAAAAGAACGTTATACCCAGGCACAAATCCATGGTGCAGTGTAGACAAACACGAACAGTCTTTTTTTCGAGTGTACCTGACTTTTAGAATTTCTTTAGCGAGTATGTGCTGATAAACCATAATAACAGCAGGTCCAAATAATTCTTAGTGAATTCCACCCACAATAATGTGGTCACAAAGACATTATTAGACCAGAAGAAGAGAAAACTTGTCTTAATCTAGCACTGAATTTGTCCTTTGCCTTCACATTTTCCTGTCGAGCTAAATTCCCAGGTAGGATAGGAGAGAAGGGGAAGACGGGAAGGAGAGGCAGTGGAGTGGATATGTAGAGGGTGAGCAGCATGGTGGACCCGCTGGGATATCATTAGCACCTCTGGGGTCTTCCGCACTGCCAGGGGGAGGCGAGGAATGTTCTCCTGAATCCATTTACCACAATAACCTCCCCACCCCCAGCTCTGCCTCGACTCTCTTCCACTCCCTTCAGAGCCAGGATATTAATGGGAAACGGGTAGTGCGGGCATAGGGCATAAATGAAGAGCTGTGCGAGATATGGGCGTACACCAAGGGTTTGCCTTGAGGCCGTTTAAATGAAGTCTTCAGTCCTTCAGTGTTGCATCTGTGATGCTTTCAAAGACTTTTCTGTGCTTGTTTGTTGGTAATGTGTCCTGCTGTATTAGATCACCTTGTTGTCCTTGGGAGTAAATCACCTTTGTGTCAATGTGGACCTCAGGCGCGTGTGTGAGTGTGCTAAACTCTCCTTGTGGCTCTTTTAATTTTGGCACAGGTACGTATCCACAAGCCGCCCCCTCTCGAACTTCCCCTTTCCCACTAACTCTGGCCATATGGAGCTTGTGTCCCTCACATGTCCGCCACATGTAGGAATTCGACCTCCCTTGATCCTTCACTTCCACTTCCTCACTTCCCTCTGAGTCTTTCGGGTTACGCTTGTGCTGATCTGACCCTTTTCTTCTCTCTCACTTTCTCTCTCTCTCTTAGACTTATCATGTCTGACTATGAGGGCTGTGATTTATAACTAATTGGAATCAAGATTTCACATTTTGATCAATGTGCAAATTTAATTGTTTTCAAAGGTTTTGGGGTCGTTATAATTTTTAAACAAAAATGAATGCATTAAACTGATCAAAAGTGACAGTAAAGTATATTTTGCATTGTTACAAAATATTTCTATTTAAAATAAATGCTGTTCTTTTGAACTTCATTTAAGAATCCTAAAGACTGGAGTAATGATGCTTTGCCATCACAGTTATAAATTACATTTTTTTTTAAATGTATTAAAATAGAAAACCATTTTCATAATATTTCACAATATTACTATTGTGCAAATAAATGCAGCCTTGGTAAGCATATGAGATCTCTTTCAAAAACATTAACAAATCTTACTGACCCCAAACCTTTGAATGGTAGTGTAGATTTTCCTAATATAAAAATTCAGTAGAGCATGACATAAGCAATGCCAAGGTCTTGAATTTGTTTTCAGGGAATGCATGGAAAAAAATAAGAAGTATACCTTCTATAAGATGTTTGGTCACATGCATAAATGTAAATGTTAATTTAAAACTTACATTTGATGTTTAGCAATGAATATTGCTTTCTTGCTTTTAAGATGCTCTACTTTGCTAAATGAAAATGCTCACCTTATAAAAATAACGCAGCAAAATGTAATTAACGATTTCCCTCCCATGTAAATGCATTTTTCAGTGCTTTAAAGTGCCTTCACCTTCTCAATGCAGGGCCCAGAGACCCTAGAGATCGATGAAATTCATCAATGATTATTTTCATTATCAATTTGATGTTGCCACATTAATCTATTTTCATCCATCCTGACCCATTTTCTCTCTCCTGACTATTCATCATGTAGTTGTTCTCAGTTCCTGTGCTCTGAGTGAACCATTAAGCATGTGAAGATGTTGTGCTGTAAAGTGCTGTGATTCCACCGGGCATCTTTGTGTTTGTGCACATAGCTGCCTGAGCACTTGAGAGTTTGCCATGCTGATGAAGTATTTGTTTATCCAATTTTCCACTCAGTGGGCCCAAAAGTGTGTGTGGATTTAGACACACTTAAAGGTCACCGTCTCAGGAGAGAGGCCATGCAAAAACTCCAACAAAAAGCTTGTATAAAAAAGGAGACAATGTAGACAATGATTTGTTTGTGATTAAATACAGTTAGATATAGATCATCCAAGGCATTGTGGTTTAATTTCCAGCTTTTGGATCTGTGTGCACAACTTATCTGAACTTATTTGATAGGACTTTATTGTACTATTCACTAATGCATTTGGCACTAAAACAAATTCTTTTTTTTCTGATTGAATATTTTGAATGGTGTCTGCTCACATTACTCAATCAAGCAAAATTAAAATGTGCATAGACATACAGTATTCATTTTAAGCTTCAATTACTACAGCTGAAATATACTTAGGGAAACATCAAGCAGACAGCAATTGTTCTTCAAACAAGCTCCGCTGAATACGCAAACTCGACCATGTTCATCACGAACTACTTGGTGCATAATTAGATAAATCTAATCTCATAATGTTGAGCTTTCAAACCCATGTCACAAGGAGAAGTGGTGTGGACGAAGCTCATTTTGTAGTTGCCGTAGTCATAATTTGTGCTCCCTTTGTGTCATTGTACTTAACTGCATTAGGTGCTTTTGAGTGGATGTTCATTTGCAAGGTTTTACTCATTAGAATGATTCTGTTCAGAGTCTGCTGTAGATTCGCCAGGAGCTTTTCAAGAATTCCATAAACTAACTGCCAAGAAAAAAAAACAAGAAGTCACATAAATACATGCAAGTGGCTTACTCAACATGCTCCACTCCTACAGAATGCTATTTGTGTTTTTCTTTTGTGTGCACACAGGGGCCAAAATAACTATTGCAACACCTGCCAATAATGTGTAAACTGAGAAAATGTGCCACCCATAAATATTATTTTTACTGTGTATTAAGCTCTGCATTATTTATATAACTATAAATATATCACTCTATACACTAGCAGTTAAAAGTTTGAAAGAATTACGATTTTTGTGTTTTTGAAAGAAGTCACCAAGAGGTTAAGCTCACCAAGACTGCATTTTTAATTAAATTAAAATTTTATTTAAAATACAGTAAAACAGTAATATTATAAAATATTATTACAATTTAAAATAATATATATAAAAAAAAAAAAATATATATATATATATATATATAATCATGACTGGGCTAACAATGCAAAAAATTCAGCTTTCAATCTCAGAAATAAAATACATATATATATGTATATATATATATATATATATATATATATATATATATATATATATATATATATATATATATATATAATATGCATTTTATTTATGTGATTGAAAGCTGAATTTTTTGCATCATTAGCCCAGTCATGATTATTCAGAAATCATAATCTAATATGTTGATCAAATATGCAAGAAAGATAATTTTTTTAAATTATTATTATCAATGTTGAACACAGTTTTTGCTGCTTAATATTTTGTTCACAGCACCATTCAAAAGTTTGAGGTAAGAAGAAGATTTAAAACTTGTATTCAGCAAGGACACATTAAATTAATCAAAAGTGACAGTAAAGACATTTATAATGTTACAAAAGATGTATTTTTCTAATAATTCCATTTCAAATGTTCATTGAAATAAAATAAAAAATAAATAAAATAATAATAATAAAAAATAAATTATATATATATATATATATATATAATATATAAAATATTAAGCAGCAAAAACTGTGTTCAACATTGATGATAATAAGAAACCATATTAAAAATAACTAATAATTGAGTGCCAAATCAGCATTTTATTGATTTGAAGAATCATTTGACTTTGATTGAAAAAAATTCAGCTTGGCCATCAAAGAAATAAATTACATTTTATAATATATTAAAATAAAACAGTTAATTTAAACTGTAATAATATTATTAAATATTACTGTTTTTACTGTATTTTTGATCAAATAAATGCAGCCTTGATGAGCATAAGAGACTTCTTTCAAAAACATAAAAAAATCATTTGATTTTAAACATTTGACCGATAGTATATAACATAACTATATAAAATATAATTTATATATGATTGTAAGTGTAATAAATAGTAAAGTTCACCTAAAAAAAAAAAAGAAAACCTGTCATCATTTTCCCTCACATTGTTGCAAACCTGTATGAATTTATTTCTTCCATCATTGCACTTCCTAAAAATGGTCAGTAATTCTGTTTTCTTTCTTGACAGCCGGTTTTTTACTCACATTTGGCACTTGGCGAGTATTTTTAGACTGTGTCCAAACCTATAAACTTGCCTGTCTGTCTGTCACTTGTGTATGTCTCTCTGGACATGACTACTGGCTATTTTAGTTTTAAAACACAAATCTCTTGTAACATTAAACATTCAATAAATATTCATAGAAAGGCTAAGCTGTTCGATGACTAGAAAAATAACATCCATCACCAATGTAGCCATCGCAAATTGCGTGTTTTGTGTATGAATCTGTAAATGTGTTTTTCTTCTACTTGTTCCCTGTTTGCTGCTGTCTCTTCAGTAGCTGCTCCTGTATGTTTGCATATAAACATGATGATATGGATGTGTGTGTCCACAGAGCTGGAGGCTGAAGAGTGGTGGAAGTTATTGTGTTTGGAGTGTCTGGGCAGCAGACTTAATGACATCAGCCTAGGAGAACCGGACTTGTTAGCAGCAGGGGTGCAGAGGGAACAGAACGGTCAGTATCCAATTAGAGCCCAGCTTTTTGGGTGATTTTTACTCTTGTACTCCCTAAATGATTCTATTACAAGGACCAAATGTGTTTGTTAAACACAGTCCCTCCAGGTCTGTTCTCATGTTTATAAATGATCTGCTCGGGCCAAGGATCTTTACTAAGCACTAATGGGTACTGCCGTGCATCAGAGCATCAGCCCATAATGAAGCTTGAGATGGATGGGATTATGACGCAGAAGAAAGCTGGATGAATACGTATAGCACCTCTGCACAAAAAAAAAAAAAAAAAAAAAAGCACTTAAGAGAATGAGTGAGATTCTTTAGTGAATTCAATTTGTTTCCTTCTAGAATGAATGGTAATGTTTTGAATTTAAAGTTACATTTTAAAGCCGTGGTTCTAAACGGGTTTTGCTTTAGGACCCAGATTTTACATTGGACACATCAAGTGACACCCAAAACAGTACCAGAGCTGTTCACTGTACAAAAATGAACTATGTTTTAAGGAACATTAAATTACTAAGGTTATTACATTACATGTTTTCATTTGATTGTTTCCTGCTCTTAGCAGCCAGTAATTCTTAGGCCTTATTTACACCTGGTGTTAAGATAAAAAAAAAAGTGTAAAAAGTTTTGAGCTTGTCCAGAGGTAGTGGAAACTAGAGGTCTTCACAGTGCAACCGAGACCCGTCGACCCGGGACCCGTACGGGTTCGGGTCTATATTTTAAATGATCAGCCGGGTCCGGGTCGGGTCCGAATCTATTACTTCGGGTTCCGGGTCTGTTTAACATTGTGTGTAATACCCGTGCGATCGGAGTCATCGGACTCGATCAGAGTCAGAATGAGTCAGTCAGCACTACTTGTGTTTTTTTGCAACTAGTAAAATTAGGTAAAGAAAAGTGTGAACCAAAAAAAAAAAAAAAGAGCGATCTCACTCTCTCTCTGCCGTTAGAAGCAGAGCGCGCAGTCTCAAGCGCGTGTCATGTTTCTATGGCAACCAGAGCTTCCGCCAAACCGCGCTTTACATTTTCTCCCATTTTTATAATAACATTAATGAACCGTCTTGTTTAATCTTAAAGTTTTGGTGGTCAGATTCAGACTCAATGCAGAGCAGAGAGCACAGATATGATAGCAAATAAATAACGTCAGTGGCCATGGCACTGAACGAGCAATCGTTATTATAGTTCAAAAGGGCAAACAGTTAAAGTTATTAACTCGAGTCAGAATGTACATGTGCAAAGTTGCATTTGTCATCCATCACCGTGACATCAAGTGGACTTTTAAAGCTGAAATAATAAGTGGATTAAGCTTGGAACAATGAGAGAAATAACATGGATAGAACTTTCTTGTCGGTGGATTGTAATGCATCACAGTCAGTCAGGTAACGTTAACGTTACAAGGAAGTGAGACGACGGCTACTAAAATTAGGTAAGACAAAAAGGTTTATTTTTCGCAACTTGTGTGAAATAATATGTGACAATCGGGTCCAGTCGGGTTTGTGTCTTCCCGCCGGGTTCGGGTCCAGTTTTCAAATAATAGACGGGTCCAGGTCGGGTCCGGGCAGTACATTTATGAGATGGTTCTCACTGCGGAACATGAAATCCACGGGGAGGAGTCGGATCCAGATCCGACTCCTCCCACCTTACATACACCTAAACCTACCCAACTCCGCCCCCTGATCCCTAAACCCACCCCTAATCCCTAAACCCAACCCTAATCCTACCCATCTCCACCCCATGGATCTTGATCCGACTCCTCCCCGTTGGATCTCATGTACTGCATTGAGGTGCTACTGGATTTCTCGGGTCTGCACGGGTCCGGGTCCAGCTTTTGAAATAATAGACGGGTCCGGGTCGGTTCGGTGTAGCACATTACGGGTCTCTTCCGGTTCGGGCATGAATTTTTGGACCCGTGAAGACCTCTAGTGGAAACCTCCTTTGACCGAATTTCTTTTGTAGTGTAAACTTTCATGTGATCGAATGCATTCGAACATCCACAAAAGACCGCCTACTGACCAACATTATGGGAAGCGCGGTAACCAGATGGGATTTAAACTTTGTCGGCTGATGACCCAAGTTTAGTTTGAAGACACAAGAAACGTACCAAGCACAATGTTGTCTTATCCATTCTTGATTTCTTACATGCACTCACCACGTTCTGCTTGGTCTTACGGCTTTCAGTGCAGAAACGAAAGCTGATGTTCTCTGTGTATTTTTCCGCTGTCTCCGGGCACGTTCATATATAAATTGCAGGAGCTTATTTCATCCATTAGATCGAAATATCTGAAAAAGCTCATCCATCTACCTGCCTTTAGACTCTCTCCTCAAAGAAATCAGGACAGAAGTGGTTGAAAGTGGACAAACATATATATATATATATATATTGCCCTTGCCTTTATAGTTTTTGAGCATGTCATGCAACCTGTCCATGTTGCCTGGCTAGTTCCTGAAAAATGAGAGTTTGCTTGGACACAGAGTGAACAACAAAAATATATTTTGAGGAATGTCAAAAAATTTTTTCACTTTTTTTAAGCTTTTAAAATGCCCCATTATGCTATTTTAAAGTTTCCTAATGTTGTTTCGGAGTCTCTTACAACTAGGGCTGCAACAACTAATCGATATAATCGATAATAATCGATTATGAAAATCGTTGTCAACGAATGTCATTATCGATTAGTTGCTCTGCTTACGTCACGGGGAGCATTTACTGGTGATTGGTTGAAACAGGCCTATCATGATGCGGCACACACGCACACACATGCAAGGTCTCTCTCCCTGTGCCGCTCTGTCGTGCGCACGCTACACAGTTTGGACTTTGGAGCACTCTCTTCCGTCTCGCATGCGCTCTCTTGCTTGCACGCTCTAGATTCCAGGAGTTTGAACTAATTTGCGGGCATCAGGGAGCCGCTATCAATATGCGGGAGACTCCCGGAACTTCCGGGAGACTTGGGATGTCTGTATTTTGTCTCGGGCATCAGGTTGTGCAATCATTTCGCTCGCAACATAAGTGATGGATTAAAATAGCGCTACGCAGAAATAGGCTAAATTAAAACGGTGTTTAGAAAGTGAAGCACTAAATATAAAGGCAGTTATTAACAGCAGCAGTAAAATATTGTTTTTTAGTCACTGTAGTCAGTGGTTTTCAGCGAATGCTTGTGCACTAATGCATCATTTTCTTGTCCTTTTAATCAAGCCTGTTTGCTGCGTCCCCATTCCGTTCTCTTTTTATAGCATTTGTCTTCTATTAAGTTTTAATTGTTTTACAAACGCGATCTACTGCGGCTCTACTACGTTCACACGCTTTTTTTCAGTCTTTCTATATTTATTTTAGCAATTTATCCTTATAATTAATTGAATCTTAAATAAAAATTAAATGAATTATGTACTTTACATGTTTTTGGTTTCTATCTTCACATCTGAACATGTCTGTGTAAATTAGTTTTTAACAAAAATTATGTTAAAACAATGTTGTATATAATTTAGATTTTTTTGTTTTTCATGGTTGTCAACTTGCCATCAGCAATTATCATTAAAAACAATGCAAATATTGATATTAGTAAAACTCAATGTGTGGCTTTTGTACACTTTTACACATAAATACCATGATTAAGGGTTTTATTTAGTTGTAATAAACAAAAAATCAAATTGAAATTTTATCCGATTAATCGATTAATCGAAAAAATATTTGTCTGATTAATCGATTATGAAAATAATCGTTAGTTGCAGCCCTACTTACAACAGGTTTACATGCATCATATGTCAAAAAACTGTTTAATTTTCTCATAATATACATTTGCACATCACCACATTTTCAATTATTCTCAAACGACTTGTCAGATGAATCAATCTCTCTAAATCCCTGCTTTCCGTGAGCTGCTCTGCTCTGATTGGCCAGACAGCTCAGTCTGTTGTGATTGGTCTACCGCGTGCAGCGCATGTGTCGAAAACAAAACTGCCCATAGCCATAACAATGTCAGCTCTGCGTGTCCTGAGGCTTCCTACGCTGTAAACTAAACACAGTAACTGTGCGTTCACACCGCCGCCGGTGAGAGCGGCAAAATTCGCTCTTGCCGCCCTGCCAACGGCGCCGTAGAAAGATTCATGGACTCTCTGATGTAGATCGAATGCTTGGTCTTTTTTTAAACTTTATTGAAAGGGGACGCAAAGCAAACAAGCATGTTGATCGTTGTTTTTGCAGACTGACCAAGTGGGGTATAAATTAACTTCATGGAATCTTTTAAATGTGAAAGTAAGAAATTGATTGATGTAAAGAACTTAACAATTATAGTGACATGTTTGCAAACTAAATAAACCAATTAAAAGCCATTTATGTGGTGTGTCTTTTGTGTTCATGGTTAAGTGCTCATCTAATTTGCATTCCCACTGAAAAACGCTGGCAATCTCGCATTGTTTTCCTGCTGAGGAGCCGAGACTGAACTCCAGGCCGTTCCAGCGGTACAGCGGTTGTGGCAGAGGGACGTAACGTCTCCGTTCCCTCCTCAGGGAATGAGGGTTACATACGTAACCGAGACGTTCCCTTTCGTTCAGTCACTGCGAGTTACGTCAGGGGGTACACTGGGAAGCATATCTCAGTGGAAATATGCAACACAATGCCTGCCCGAAGGGAGGACTTGTCTTACAGAATACGCATATGACCCAAGTACGGGATGCATATGGAAGACTCAGAGGTATCCAGCCCGCAGGGTGAAATGTTTCAACCTCGAGCGAGAGGGAAAGGCACGAGCTCGATGGAGACTTACCGTGGAAATACACATATGGGGGTCACCCAACGGGGGAACCAAGCACATGGAACACCTAGCCAATCACGAGGGCTGACCAACCGGGTATGTACTCTGGTGATGGCATCATCAGTGTAGGAGGAACTCAAGGTCTTGGGAAGAAGAACTCATCTGAGTGAAATATCGCACGTATCCAGTCTGAGGAGTGGAATGGTGAGCAAGCGATGAGACAGAGCGGGTCCTATTACCGGCCACTGGGGGCGAGTACCTGAGAGGATACTGGCTCCACTCGGAGATTATAGAATCTCGCAAATGTGTTGGGTGTCGCCCAGCCTGCAGCTCTGCAGATGTCTGTCAGCGAGGCGCCATGCGCTAGAGCCCAAGAGGAAGCTACTCTCCGGGTGGAGTGTGCCTTCACACCAAGGGGACATGGTCGACCTTGCTGCTGGTATGCTAAAGCAATGGCGTCCACTATCCAGTGAGACAACCTTTGCTTGGAGAGAGCCTTTCCCTTCAGCTTCCCACCATAACAGACAAAGAGCTGGTCTGAAGTCCTGAAACACTGTGTTCTGTCTATGTAAGCACGGAGGGCGTGTACTGGACAGAGCAGTGCTAAGGCTGGATCTGCCTCCTCCGAGGGCAGCGCTTGCAGGTTCACCACCTGATCCCTGAAAGGAGTGGTGGATACCTTGGGCACATATCCAGGATCTTAGGTCACAGGATCACGTGAGAGTTAGCCGGCCTGAATTCCAGGCACTCTTCGTCAACCAAAAATGCCTGTAGGTCCCCTACCCTCTTGATGGAGGCCAAAGCGACCAGGAGCGCTGTCTTTGTAGACAGGATTTTAAGCTCCACTGATCGCAATGGCTCAAATGGAGCTCTCTGCAGGGCAGATAACACCACTGCGAGGTACCAAGAGGGTACAAGAGGAGGAACCTCTAAGGAACCTGATGACCAGGTCCTGCTTCCCCACAGACTTGCCTTTAACTGCATCGTGATGTGCGGTGATGGCGGCAACATACACTTTGAGGTTAGAGGGAGACAGCCTTCGCTCCAACCCATCTTGCAGGAAGGAAAGCACGAAACTGATCGGGCATTTTCTGGGGTCTTCTCGGCGAGAAGAACACCAGGTGATGAAGAGGTTCCACTTCAACGCATAGGCGTGTCGAGTAGACGGCCCTAGCGGAAGTGATGGTAGCCACCACCGGAGGTGGTACGGTACTCAAACCTGCCGCAGTTGACCCGAAGGCCCAAACGGGCGAGGTGCCGGAGCACCAGATCCCTTTGTTTCCAAACCTGGTCAGGGGACAGGGCTAACCCGAATGGGAGAACCGTGTACTGGTATGCCTACGCCTCGAAAACAAACCGAAGTAACGGTCTGTGTCGAGGAAGATTGGAGACATGAGAGTACGCGTCCTTCAGGTCAATCACTGCAAACCAGTCCAACGGATGAACACATTCAAAAATGTGTTAGGCTGTCAACATCTTGAACGGAATTCTGTAAAGGGTTCGGTACAAGATGCGCAGGTCCAGGATTGGCCGTAACCCTCCGCTCTTCTTGGGTATAATAAAGTAGGGGCTGAAGAAGTCAGATTTCATTTCGGCTGGAGGGGCGGTCTCGATTGTACCCTTCGCCAGTAGGGTGGCGATCTCCGCATGCATGACAGGAGCATTGCCACCCACCACAGTATAGCGGATTCGGATTATACGGCGCACACTGCCATCCGCGGCCTCTGAGCGCTCAGAGATGGGAATGTCAGTTCTTTGGAAGAAGAGGCTCTCCCCCGGCCCTCCACCGGGGGAAGGAGTGGCCCTGCAACCACTTCCTGGAACGAACTGCAACCTATTTTTGAGCTACCCGTAAGGGGAGCGCCGCCTCGCCTGGCGTTGGGTAGGCTGCGGGGCTGGTACAGGCTGGGGCGCCTTCCACCGCTACCTCCACAGCTGCTGCTGGGGCCGGGCGGGATGGGTGGAACGCGCAATAGGGCGCCCTCTGCGGCGAGCGGACTGAGGCGTCTGAACCGGTGGCTGGGTGGCAGCAGCTGGCCGCGGAGTCAGAACATGTTTGATTGCCATCTTCTTCTTCTGTTCGTTCCGTCTCGCACATATCAACCAGGTTAAGCCAGAGGTGTCTTTCCTGGACCACGCATGTGGACATCACCTGACCCAGGGAGCGTGCGGTCACCTTCGTCGCCTGTAGAGCGAGGTCGGTGGCGGCATGCATCTCTTCCATGAGCCCTGGACCAGCCCTCGTGCATACCCTCGTGCATGTCAATGAGTACCCTGGCCTGGGAGACCTGGGTGGTGATGGCGCAGTGGATAAGTCACATGCCTTTGGTGTGAGAGACCCGGGTTCGAATCCACTGTGAGACACCAATGTGTCCCTGAGCAAGACACTTAACCCCTAATTGCTCCAGAGGCGTGCAACCTCTGAAATATAGCAATTGTAAGTCGCTTTGGATAAAAGCGTCAGCTAAATGAATAAATGTACAAATTTAATGTACACAGACCTAAAGGATGGCCATAGCATGTAGTGAGACGGCAGCCTGCCCAGCAGCTTTATAGGTCTCTGCCACCAGAGTAGACTAAAACCTACAGGCTTTGGAGGGGTGCTTAGGGTCGCAACGCCAGGTGGAGGCACTGAGGGGACACAGTTGTGTTGCCACAGAACACTCCACGGGGGGAACCCCAGTGTACCCTTTGCCTCGGCCTCATCAAGGGCAAAAAAGGCCGCTGAGTATTCGCGAGAAGTCAAAGGAGACTTCCACGATCTTATGACCCGCCCCCAATACCTTTCTTCCCGGAGGTGCATGAGGAGGTCATGAGATCGTGGAAGTCTCCATTGACTTCTCGCGAATACTCAGCGGCCTCTTCCGTCTTCTTTGCCCTCGATGAGGCCAAGGCAAAGGGTACACTGGGGTTCCCCCCGTGGAGTGTTCTGTGGCAACACAACTCGCCGCCCCCAAAAACCAATCATCTAGCCGCTAGCACTTGGGACAGGGTGGAGGATTCCATTCCAGCCCGATGCTCGCGTCTGCCCGGGAAAGCATGGCTGTCAATTCCAGATCAGACTCGGGCAATGCTGGCACACCCGAAGGCGGCAGCACAGCCGAGTCTTCATCTCCGGAAGACTCCAGCCCACCTTGTGATGCGGCGAATCATCTGAATGAGACACGGGGCGGGTCCAAAGACCGGCCGGCAATCTCATTCTGCACGCTCGCGGGTTCCAGTGCACAAGAGGGGGGTGTGGCCCGAGGAGGAATCGTCGGGGTTCTGTTCCACACCGTAACCCTGGTCACCAGGCAAAGTATCGCCTCTCGCGGAGGGGATAGAATGGGGTGTGGCAGAGGGGACTCTACCTCCACGGAGGTCATCGTGTCTTGACCGAAGCACCGCGATGGTCATGTTCCCGCAATGAGAACATGAGTCATCCACAAATGGTGCCTTAGGCCGTGTGTCCAACAAAGCGTTTTTAGCCGGCTGAAAACGCTAGACGCTCTGCTGAAAACGCCTAGCTGTGGGCGCTTGAGAGCGTTTTGGCAGCGCTGCGTTTTTTCAGTTGAGACGATTCGTTGCTATGATACAGAATATGCGCAGCACAGTTTACTTGTAACTGATTTCGTAGATAATTTGTTTCATACTAAATTTATTTTTCATCCATTTTGTTCGGTTAGCTCTGCTGGTTGATGTAGTTGTACAGAAAGAATGTTGTGACAGTTGGTCGGTGTGATATTTGTCCCGCCCCTCCTCCACTGTGATTGGACGGCTTTGTAAAAAGTGACAGTGATGAGCGCAGCGTTTTACCCAAAGTTGAACAGTTTTCAACTCTCGGCGACCAGTAAAAAATGCCGGGCGCTCAGCGCTTGAGCGTTAAATACACGCTCAGCACCTCGTTACCCTCATGGCGTTTAAAAAACGCGGCGCTCCCATTGAAAACAATTGGAATTTTACGCCAGCTGCGTGAAAAAACGCTTTGGTGGACACACGGCCTTAGCGTGATCTAAGCCCAAACACGCAAGGCACCGATTGTGCCCATCAGATGACAAAACAAATCGATCGCAGCCAGAAGTGCGCGGGGCGAGACATCTTTAAAAAGACATGCCACGCGCAAGCTCTTTTTGTGAGAGGAAAAAGCTCAGCAGAGTGATGAAGCGCCCAGGGAGAAGCACACACACTGATGGCAGATTACTGCACAGACCAGCAGCTGGAAATGTGATCTTGCTGGAACGCGCCGTTACACCAACACACTGAAGAGCCGCTCGTCTCGTAGTATCAAAGATCTCAGATACAGGCTTGCAGAGGAGTGAAGAGATGCTCTTGGCTCCGAAGCAAAAACATAATGCGAGACTGCCAGCGCTCCTCCTTTTATACCCACGCGGTGGGGCGGAGTCGCGGCATGCAAATTCCGCACACCCAAGGCATTTTCGCGCCATTGGCTTGTTTTCTAAAACTCGAAGGTGATAGGCCTCTAAGCGAAACCCCCATTTTGTCATTCACTGACGTAACTCGCAGTGACTGAACGAAAGGGAATAAGCGTTCTAGCGCAAACATGTTGCATATAAATAATGTTGCGCCGCCTTATTAAATTCACATGATCAACCTCTCCTCTATTTTGCTTGGGAACTAATGTGGTCGGAACCAAAGTTTACTTGACTGCGTTCTCTGGAATTCTCTCAAGCGGAGGACTTCTACATTCCGATCGTCAGCTTTCCAGAGGCGTCCTACACCGTAAACTAAACACAGTAATGAACAATGATGTCAATTTTACCATATCAATCCGAGCGCGAGTCCGATGATGAAACATTGAAAGAACTAGTTATTCAACCCGACCCTCCATCGCAAGGACAACTTGAGCAGGACATTTCTCAGTGATGCACTACTCAGTTTGAGGTACATTATGAGATGTTGCAACTGTAATTCCTCACCATCAGCATTAACAAGTGCATGTCCATCAACAAACAGATTATTTTACTTGTACTTATTCATTTACCGAGTATTTTTCTAATTTATTGCGGTGAAAATGTGGAAACTGTATCAATAACAGTGCATACATTAGCCGAGCTCTAGTGTAAATGACTGATGTTACATAAACGTTGGAAAAACAAATCTTGCTCCCTGCTTAATATTTCCTCTAAGTAGTGAGAACGACAGACAATCTGCATTTATAGACAGTTTTAGGTAATAGTGGCCCACAACTGATTAGCAGAAGTATTTCAGTAAGAGTAATAATGTGAGTTAACCAGTTAGCAGGAGACCAACACAATATAAAACTCAAAACTAAGTATTTTGAACACCATCTTTCAAGAGCAAGAAGTTTGCGAATCCTGCATTGAACTCCGAGATTTGAGAAGCAGTCGTCAGTAAAATAAAGGGAACACAACAAAAGTTTAGGATTTTACTGCTGTGGTATTGTGGTAAAGATGAATTTTAACCACTGATTCTTCACATGCTCGTCCTTGGGCAGTGAAAAAAAATGGCTTTACCTTCAGATTTTAGAGCACAGCGTCTTCTGGACATGATGCTGTCCAGTATCCACAGGAATCAGCTGCAGTGTTTGAGGTTCATGGTTTCCCTGGTGTCTGCGCATACAATAAATGGACGGTTTCGTCTTGACGTCACAACAAAACGGCTTATGACTCGTTTGTAAAATGATTCATTTCAGAGTCGACTCTTACTTTTGAAAGACAAAAACATTGTTTACGGTGCACTTTCAGATTTAAACTGCAGGATGTTTTCATTCTTTTTGAGCTGTTACACACTACATGAAATGTCATTTTCAAAAATCCATAATAGGGGCACTTTAAAAATACATATTTTTTCTATCACTCATGGTTACATGAGTGATTGATATATATATATATATATATATATATATATATATAATAAATATATATATATATAATAAATATAAATTACATTTACATGAATTACATTAAAAAATGATATATAATTATAAAGGCTGTCAAGCAATTATAATTTTTATTGAATTAATTGCATGATGTGCCGATTAATTAATCAAACATCAAATGTGGCTGAATAATTACCCCCAAAAGATAATTTAAAGTTATTATTGTGTTAAATGAGAAGCATGAAATAGACAAAAAGTAGCTTTAGAAAGAAATATTTTATTTGATTCAACATTAGGCTACAGCTGCCATGGTTTTTCTTTAGAAGCTGCATCTGAATTGATATTTAGATACATTTACAGACTATTTATTGCAGTTCAAAGGTGGCATGAATGCATTTAAACTGCATTTACAATTGCATAAATAATGGGATGAGATTAATGGATATTAAAGGGATGGTTCAACCAAAAAAGAAACTTCTTTCATCATTTACTTAGCCTCATGTCGTTTTCAAACACGGATGACTTTCTTTCTTCTGTTGAACATTAAAGAAGACATAGACATTTTGAGAAATGTCTATTTGTCTAATGTCTATTTTTGTCTAATGTCTTTTTGTTTCATACAATTGAAGTCAATAGTTACCAAAACAGTTTGGTTACCAACATTCTTCAAAATATCTTCTTTTTATGTTCCACTGACTGCTTTAAGGCAGCTTCGTCTCCTCTAAGAGCAGACTGTTTCAGTCTGAGATGGTCTGAGTTGTGTCAGTGTTTATGTGAGTGTTTTTTAAGCATAATTCTGAAAATCAATATCAGTTCATCTCCTAGTGCCGCTGAAGCATTCAAGCATTACGCTGCGTCAGACACCGTGCCGTGATCATCAAATTTTTTTTCAATCAAATGACAGGCAAATATTGATTTGTTTTCATAACGAGAGTGCAATGTGTATATGATTCTATCAGCTGGAGGTCAGCGAAATGATCGTTTCTGCGCTATTCGACAGCTGAGGAATAACGAGCAGAGTTTGCCATTTTGCGCTTCAATTAGACCCTCTAACGGCGGGCTGCGATAATTAAATCAGAGTTAATTTTCACAATCCCTAAAATAGACCCCACATTACATTGCCTCTTCCTCCGGAGAGACACATAGCTTATTTTGAAGCATTAGGTATAATTAGGCCCTATTAATTTGGATTATGAAGTGCACCCTTGTCTTTTTGAAGCTAATTGAGATGGTGTGGTTACTCCAGCCATGGTTGGCTCAACTGCAGCTCTATGGCAACAATCTGTTGACCTTTGTGCACTGCGAGAGCTGCATCTGCAAGAAGGGAAAATAGTCCGTTGGAAAAATAATAATCATGCTAGATGGCTCTGTTAAGATGTTCTCTCACTCTCTGGCCGTACCCTTTAATTCTCTGTCATCTTTAGGTAGAGCAGAATCTATCAGCTGCGGAAATAAAAGCTGCATTTACCCAAGCTGTTTTAGATGTCTGTAAATATGACAGCTGAATGGACTGTACCGCCACAGTGGTTGCCCTTTTTTAAGCAAATGTAATTATTATTAAAAGAAATGTCAATCAAACAGCAGTCGGCAACCTTTTCAAATCTGTTAAAGAAACTGTTTACCCTGTTATGAATTTTCTTCCACACAAATCATGATGAACTTCTATGAGTCATTTAAACCACTTCGTTTTGTCAACCTACTTAATATAAATCCTTAGGTCTGTTGGGTGAGCTTCATCTGTGCTTGTATCAAAATATATTAAACAACATTTCTGCAAAAACAGTCCAACATTTTTTGACAACCCCAACCCCTTCAGCTTCAGCTTCATGGCTCCATTCTGGCATATAACGCCCACTTTTAGTGATTTAATAAATTCCCAATAAAAAAAAAATTCCTATTCTACTTTTTTTCTCGCATTAAATATCCTGTTTTACTTGGTAATACTAATGGAAGTAAAATGAGCTGTGAGCACAATTTCGATAAATTACATTATATATAATATAATATAAAATGTATAATATTATATAATACATATAATGTAATATATAATGTATTATAATCTTGTATATAATAATATCTTGTCACATTATTTGCATGTGGTTATTGCAAAATAATTAAAGCGTATATAAATAATTTTTTTAAGAGTAAATGAAGTATTCTATTTAAATGGTTTTCAGTTTATTTTATTTATCAACAAACCCCCAGTCTTGTCACATTATTTGCGTGCTGTTAATGCAAAATTATTAGAACGTATATAAACCCTTTTTTATAAGATCAAATCATTTTTTTAAGTCTAAAATTTATATTTTAATGGTTTTAATTGTTTGTTTATTAATTTATTCAATTTATTATACATACATTTTTATCAAATCAGGAATCTCCCAGTCTTGTCAATTTATTTGGATGTTGTTAATGCAAATTAATTGAAACGTGTATATAAATACTATTTATAAGATCAAATTAAGTTTTAAGTCTAAAATTTGTTTTTTTTTATAAATAGAACATTGTTTATTTTATTTATTTAACAAATGAATAAACATCCAGTCTTGTAACATTTATTTGCTTTTAATTGTGGTTTAATTTTTTTTATTTTATTTTTTTATCTCAACAAACCCCCAATCCGCAGTTCTTATGACTTTTAATTATTTATTTATTTCCAGAGAGATTTAATGTTTACTTGATGCCTACCCCAAACCTGGACATCTATGGAGAGTGCACAATGCAGATCACCCATGAAAACATCTACCTTTGGGACGTCCATAATGCCAGAGTCAAGCTGGTCATGTGGCCGCTCAACTCCCTGAGGAGATACGGCAGAGACTCAACCTGGTTCACATTTGAGTCCGGGAGGTGTGTGAACGCCATTCGATTCTAGTTGGGTGTGCTGTTGTCTAAGAAGATGTTTTCATCCTAAATCAAATAGTCCTGATTCTGCTGCTCTGTATATTGATTAGCTGATTCATGAAGGAGCTCCACATTTAACATAAGCCTTCCCTTACAGGCTGCCCTTACTCTAACTGTTCAGCCTATTACAAGAAGTGTGTGAGTACTGAAATCTAATAGAAGCAACAATGCTTAGGGGTGTGTGTGTGTGTGTGTGTGTGTGTGTGCGCATGCGTGTTGTGCTTTTACAGGATGTGTGATACAGGGGAGGGTTTGTTCACGTTCCAGACCAGAGAAGGTGAGATGATCTATCAGAGAGTTCACTCTGCCACTCTGTCCATCGCTGAGCAACATGAACGCATGATGATGGAGATGGAGAAGAGCTCACAGGTATGGTAAAACTTCACATCTCAAAACTCTATAGGGCACACTGGGGCGAAAAGGCAGTATTTTATAACAATTTGCTGTGTGTATTATTCTGTAATATTAGTAAAGCATATTAAACAACTGAGTCTTAATTTTAGTGTTCAAATTGGAGGGATTCTGGGGTTCTTTATTAATTTAGCATTGATAACAGTGCTAAAATAATAATAATAATAACCTCCATGCGCACAGAAAATGATGCTTATCTTTTTAACTTTTGACAGTTACTGGAAAACCTATGAATTCAATCACCTAATAGAAAATTTAAAAAAAGATATTTTTGAAATACTCAATTAATTACTGTTCAAAATCTGGGGGTCAGTAAGATTATTTTTTTTTTAATAAATTAAAACTTTTATTTAGCGAGGACATATTAAATTGATAAAAGTTACATTTTTAATGTTACAAAAGGTTTTTATTTCAAATAAATGCTGCATCACGGTTTCCAAAATAAATAAATAAATAAATAAATAAATAAATATTAAGCAGCACAACTGTTTTTAACATTGATAATAAGAAATGTTTCTTGAGTGCCAAATCAGCATATTAGAATGATTTCTGAAGGATCATGTGACACTGAAGACTGGAGTAAGGATGCTGAAAATTCAGCTATCACAGGAATAAATTAATTTTCTAATTGAAATAATATTTCACAATATTACAGACTTGATAGGCACAAGAGGCTTTCAAAAACATTAAGAAAAAAAAAAAAAAAAGTTTACTGACCCCAAAATTTTGAATGGTATTGTATATGTGATTATATCAGAGATTCATGTATGCTACAAACGTCTACAACATAAAAAAAAAAAAATGACATGCTACTTAAATAGGATTACTCTAAGTCTTCCCATGTGCTTGCTTGTACAGCACGCAGGTCACAGAACACTGTTGGTCGAATATCTTCAAATATGATGTGCTTATGTGTTCCTATAGCTCAACTGGTAAAGCATGACGTTATTAGCAGCATCAAGGTCAAGAGTTTGATTCCCATAAACACACATACTGATAAAAAAAGCATACCTTCAGCTGCAACTGAAGTCGCTTTGGATAAAAGCGTCTACCAAATATGTACATGTAAATGGATTAGAGATGGAATATAACAACAGAAATAACAGCCTCAAGAGGTTTTCATCATTCAAAGCTCTCTGCATCTAAACAGTAATGCCTTGAAATGTGATCTTGCCATTTTTATTGTCAGCAAATCACTGAAAGCACATTTTGGATTAACCTCCTGAAGCTAGCGAGGTTGATGAATCGTTCAGTCGCCTGGCGCGGATGGTCTTTCCTGCACTATTTAAATCTGGCTGGCAGTGAATCTGTGCTGTCATCTCTAAGGCCTTCAGTGGAGGCTGATGAGACTTGACCATATGGCCCTCCGCTCAGATCTCGCATTCAGGACCCCTGCCAAAAAAATGCTGCTTGCTCTGAAATCTTGATTTAGAGTCCCGCTACGAGTATTATTTGTTCGAATTTACGAAATTCTATTAAAATGCTGCGATAATGTCATCACACTCCACCTGTCATCTGTAATGATCAAAACAGCCTAATGCTGTTTACTGCGAGTCTCGGTCTTTGAAATCCTCTCAGTGTAAGGCCTTTCCGAGCAATTTGACTGGAAATATAACCAATGTAACCCAATGATTTTCTGCTCTGCCTCACAGACTCTTTCAAACGAGAGCACATTAACAAAGTCGATATCTCTCCCGCGAAGCGCTTACTGGCACCACATCACGCGTCAGAACAGCGTGGGAGACATCTGCAATTACCAAGGTAAGATAGAGCTCTTTCCCACTCCACAGCTCAGTTAAAACAGCATCTTTAAATGTTCGCCGTACTTACGAGGGTGACGATTTCATCTGAAGCTCCATTTGGTACATTTATAAATCTGTGAGCAACACTGGCCCTTTCACTTGGGTAAAGTAAATCAATCTGGCGATTGAGTAAAGCAATAATATGGCAACACATTTGTTGTGCATGTACTAGCGCTACGTGCTCTTTTACATCCCGCTGCCTTTTCTCGAGTAGTGTTTTGTAAGACGGTTTGAATGTGGTGCTGCATTAGTCTAGCTGGGAATCAGACTGGTGGATTTAATTCAATACTTTAAGTGAACATAAATTAAGCATGGAAGGTTTCCATAGTGATTTTGCATTACCAGTAAAGCTGTGTTTCAGCATAGGGAGCGGATTTGCATAAAGTAGCTGATGAACATGAATTCATCTTATTAAAACAATTGTGTCAGCAAAACCTTACTGTATTTGTTTATTAAAACATTTTGATGCTTGTCCTGTTATGCTAACAAATAAATTTATACTGCATTTTAAAGTGGAATATGCTTACATCACATTTATTCTTTATTCTTTAAAATAAACAATGCACATTAATTAACATGATGAGCACTCAAGTCCATTATGTAAATGTGCCAGATTTAGCCATACAGGCTCATTTTCATCTGTAGTACCTGGCAGGTTAATGGTAAAGAAAAGTACATAAGTACATAAAAACATGAAAAATCATATAAAAACACATTCCAGCAAACATAGCCATAACCAGAGCATATTGACACACAATTACTTTAAGGAGACAGAAACAAGCCACTACTCCAAATTATGAAGGCATGTTTGATTTTCCAATAACCACTGTTTGTTTAATCGATGCAGAAAAAGATGTAATATTTCTTAATTATGTAGGTATAGTATTCCAGGTATGTGCAGCTCTATAGGAAAAGGCTGACTGCCTGAAAGCACTTCTACTAGGTGTTATTGTACAAGCCCCTCTAGTAGTGTTTCTAGTAGATGAGTTAGGATTTTGTCTAATAAAGTCATTAATTGGAGGTGGGGCCATACTGTGCACAATTTTATACACAAGTAAAATATGCAATCATATTTCCCTTTCTGTTGATTGTAATGTAGTCCCACCTTGTCTGCGTCAAGCTGGTAAGGCAGTAATTCATATGTGAAAAGATCATGGTATTGATGTATAATTTTGAGGCCTCAGTGGTTAAATTATTTCTAAAATGTATCAAATTTACCAGATTAAATACAATTTAATTCACAAGTTTTTTTAAACGTAAGTTTACATTTACATTTACATTTATTCATTTAGCTGACGCTTTTATCCAAAGCGACTTCCATTTGTTATATATGTCAGAGGTCGCACGCCTCTGGAGCAACTAGGGGTTAAGTGTCTTGCTCAGGGACACATTGGTGTCTTATGGCCTACCCGGACACTGTTTTCTATCAGCAAGGTATGATCTTATCCATTTAATTACCTCTGGTGAGAAATTATAATTTGATAACTTAATTAAAATCTCATGATTTACTCTCTATCAAAGTCTTTATTTAAATCTAGATAGACAGCTCCCACCACACCTCCTTTGTCCAATTTAGATTTGATATTTTCTAAAAGAAAACAATTAGCAGTTTCTGTAGAATGATTTTCAGTTTTGTAGAATGACTTTCAAAACCCAAATTGGAGTACTATTAAAATGTGATAGTATCTGTTCAGAAATATTTTTTTCTGTAGGATACTAATTGGTCTATAATTGATACTAGCCATGTGATCACCTGATTTAAACACTGATGTAATTATTGCAGTTCTCTTACGAGAGGTTCTCTCGTATTGCGTAAGCTAGCTTACGCTACGGGTAAAGTCATCTTTGCTCGAGATATTGAAGCCAAAAAATTATCCTTAATTTTGTATTTATTGTCAACGCAGTGCAGCAGCCAGCAGACCTAAAGCAGGCCATATTGCGTGCTCATTGGCTGCCCTGCGGCAACTGCTGCAGCCTACCACTGAGCCTCGCGCGTGACGTCACGTCCAATGAGGGCGCTTCGCGCCCTTACACGTGTAGCCCATAGCCCGCCAAAAAAATGGGGGTGGCTTAGCGTATAAAAGCCAGGCTCGTAGGCTGCGTCACTGATTTCATCATCTTCAGCGAAGCTCTCCGCATTGCTGGACTCTGAGAGAAGCCTTCCGCCGTTGAATCCAGCGACTAGCAAGCAGAGGAAAGTGCCTGAAGAAGCCGGCCGTCTTCGCCACCTTCAGCCATCCGTGCCTGCTACGCCAGCCAGCGTGTATCCTTTTGTACTTGCAAACTGTGTGTGTTCGCCGCCGCGACACTCACTCTCTCACTAAAAGAGCGTGAGCGTTTGTTCCAAAATGCCTCGCCTTTCTTGCGGCTCGTGTAGAGTGCCGCATCTCGTCCTGTCAGTCCCCTCAGTGAAGGCTACTGCAGACATACATATAGCAGCCAACGAGTCGGCAACACAGCCCGCTCGCCTGCACACAAACGCCGTTTTTACGGCGACCCAGAGAAATCTCAGAAAGACTATAAATTCTGGTTATCCGGCTCACGCCGAGTGTGTTTTATGTGTAGTAAACGTGCCCACAAGTCAGTGCTCACCCCTACACATAAACACTATGCCCCATGTATCTCACATGCTCACAGAGCCCACTCTCATAAAGCTGGCAAATGCCGCTCGAGTGTTAGATGTAGACAATGTGCCCACAAATCTGTGCGCACCTACTCACTGCACGCTCTGTCACACGGCAACAGCCTCACAGCGCCTATGTTATGAACGTAAGTCACGTGACCGCCCACGAGCGCTCACGCTTACTGACAAACACTTCGCCCCAGGCTCCGCTCGCAATAAATATCGCCACGAAATGTTCCCCATCCCCAATGATCGGGTCATATCAAGTGGTACAGGCAGTTACAGCTGTCAGCGAGCCGCCGTTACTGAGATCAGAGAGCGTGTGCGCCCCGCTCATGCCTACGGTACAACCCGGAGCCCATTCTGCCCCTAGCTACACATGTAGAAGCATGGAAGGCTATTCCAGGTGTGACAGATTGGGTGCTAAGCACAATAAGTCAAGGCTATTCGCTTCAGTTCGCTCGCCGCCCCCCCCCGCTTTCGAGCGCGGACCGAGACGAAAGTGAAAGCGGATGTAGCGCATCTACTCCGCGCAGAAATAGCCAAACTGCTGTGCAAAGGGGCCATAGAACCAGTACCTCCTTCTCAGAGCGAGTCAGGCTTTTACAGACGTTACTTTCTCGTACCCAAGAAGGACGGAGCTCTAAGACCTATCTTAGATCTGAGACATTTGAACAAAGCTCTCATGAGACGGCCGTTCAAAATTATCACGACCAGACAAATCCTCGCGCAAATTCGCCCGAGGGACTGGTTTATCTCTCTCGATCTGAAAGATGCATACTTTCAGATCCTGATAGCCCCACGTCACAGGCCATTCTTGAGATTCGCCTTTGACGGTCGGGCATATCAATACACCGTCCTCCCGTTCGGCCTATCCTTAGCGCCCCGTACATTTACGAAGTGCATGGATATGGCTCTCGCCCCCTTGAGAGTAAAAGGGCTGCGAATTCTGAACTATTTGGACGACTGGCTGATTTTAGCCCAGTCAGAGATAGAACTGTTATCTCACAGAGCTGTGCTTCTCAGCCACCTGGAAAGCTTGGGTCTCACGGTCAACTGGACCAAGAGCTCATTACTGCCCAGTCAGTCAGCTTCCTTCGTAGGAATAGAACTGGACTCTGTGGCTATGACGGCCCGCTTATCGACACAGCGCGCGCACCGTGTTTGACAGCTAGGAGACAGCGCGTCTTTCCAGGAGGGCAGCATTACACCTCTGAAGACATTCCAGAGGATGCTAGGCTGTATGGCATCAGCTGCGGCTGTGCTTCAGCTGGGCCTGCTGCGCATGCGCCCGCTACAACGCTGGCTGAACACCCAAGTGCCTCACCGGGCTTGGATTTCAGGCCACAGACGAATCAGAGTGACTCAGAGCTGCGTTTCGGCTCTGCAGCCCTGGTTAGCAGCCGACTGGTACCAGCGGGGAGTGACAATGGGGGCTGTTTCATACCGATTGGTCATCTCGACGGATGCCTCCAACCTAGGTTGGGGCGCCGTTTTCGAGGGCAGACCGGCCTTTGGCCTGTGGTCAGACCAAGAGAAACGCTTCCATATAAACTGTCTGGAAATGATAGCGGTCGAGAATGCGCTCAAACGCTTCCTCCCGTTCATACAGGACCACCATGTACTGGTCCGCTCGGACAACATGTCTGTGGTGTCCTACATAAATCGTCAGGGCGGCGTTAGATCCAAAAACCTCTGCCATCTGACGGAACGCCACCCTAACCCTTATATGGTCTCAGGGCCGCCTGCGCTCGCTGAGAGCCACGCATGTGCCAGGCCACTTGAACGACGATCCAGACAAACTGTCCAGGAACTACGTTCCCCCAGGGGAATGGTCCCTGCACCCCAAAACAGTCCAGTTACTGTGGCGCCTCTTCGGCAAAGCGAAAGTCGACCTGTTTGCGTCAAAAGACAACGCTCATTGCCCGCTGTTCTTTTCAAAGAACGAGGATGTGCTGGCCCAAATCTGGCCCAGCCTCCCACTTAATGCTTTCCCTCCGGTCTCTCTGTTACCACAGGTAATCAAGAGAATCAGGGAAACGCGCCACTCGGTGCTCCTTATAGCCCCGCGCTGGGAGAATCAAACCTGGTTCCCGGAGCTGATGCGGCTGTCCCACACAGCCCCTTGGCCGATTCCGGTGAGGAGAGACCTCCTCTCTCAAGCCCGCGGCTCAATCTGGCACCCCCATTCAGAGCGCTGGTCTCTGCACGTATGGTTAATCAACGGATACCCGTTGTACTGCCAGAAGGAGTGATGAACACGATTACGTAATCCAGAGCTCCCTCTACGAGGCGGCTTTACGCGTCTAAATGGTCGGTGTTCTCCAAATGGTGTGCTGATAGAGATCTAGACCCACGAACGTGTGGGGTCCCGGGGTTGCTTAGCTTCCTTCAAGAGCTGTTGGATAAGGGCAGGTCCCCATCCACGCTTAAAGTCTATGTGGCGGCCGTCACAGCGTTCGCTGAGTCGACGCGTGGCCAGTCAATAGGAAGGAACGAGCTTGTCATTCGCTTCCTTAGAGGAGCTAGATGAATGAATGCCCCGCGACCCCCGTCGGTTCCCATGTGGGATCTTTTACTGGTCCTAGAGGCCCTGAAAGCTTTCCCCTTTGAACCATTAGACTCCGTGGACCTAAAGTGCCTCTCGCTCAAAACCGTTTTTCTGACAGCTCTGTCATCAGTTAAACGTGTGGGGGATTTACACGCGCTATCTGTTAGCGCAGCGTGTCTTGAGTTCGGGCCAAATGACTCTAAAGTCATCCTCAAGCCAAGACATGGTTATGTCCCTAAAGTGTTGGGCACCCCCTTCAGAGCGCAGGTCATTTCTCTTTCGGCTCTGCCAGCATCCGATAGTGAGGGTGATGTGAATCTCCTCTGCCCCGTCAGGGCGCTGAGGGTTTACATTACGCGCTCCGCCTCTTTCAGGCGTTCGGAACGGCTCTTTGTCTCGTTCGATGGGCGCACCAAGGGTCTCGCCGCCGCAAAACAGAGCCTGTCCAGATGGATAGTGGAAGCTATCACATTTGCTTATAAGTCTAAAGGTCTGCAATGCCCCTTGGGCATCAGGGCGCATTCTACCAGAGGCGTGGCCTCGTCGTGGGCTTGGTCCAGTGGAATTTCCATTCATGACATTTGTGAGGCGGCAGGCTGGGCCTCTCCGTCCACATTTGTTAGGTTTTATAACCTGGAAGTTCCCGCCTTGCAGGCTAGACTTCTGTCAGTGTGAGCAGTGTGTTTGTCCTGCCCAGATTATCATGCGCAGACTTCTCTCACGCTACGTTAGCTCTCCTGGTTGAGCTGCACTTTATGGTGAATATTTATATGGACCGGCGACGCAGCTCTGTATACCCTGTATGTGCTTATAACATGTGCTGGCCCGCTTTGCCGGCCACCTGTTCCCACTTATCTATGTTCCCCGGGAATCCCTGGGACTCATGAAGTGGAGGCTGGGCGCGCACGGCGTTGACAATGGGTTCCCGTAAGCTAGCTTACGCAATACGAGAGAACCTCTCGTAAGAGAACGATACTCGGTTACTAACGTAACCTCGGTTCTCTCTAGAAGAGGGAACGAGTATTGCGTAACCTGACCGCGCAGGCGCCACGAGCATTTTCGCTTCAGCTGATGAAACCAGTGACGCAGCCTACGAGCCTGGCTTTTATACGCTAAGCCACCCCCATTTTGGCGGGCTATGACGCGTAAGGGCGCGAAGCGCCCTCATCGGATGTGACGTCACGCGCGAGGCTCAGTGGTAGGCTGCAGCAGTTGCCGCAGGGCAGCCAATGAGCACGCAATATGGCCTGCTCTAGGTCTGCTGGCTGCTTCACTGCGTTGACAATAAATACAAAATTAAGGATAATTTTTCGGCTTCAATATCTCGAGCAAAGATGACTTTACCCGTAGCGTAAGCTAGCTTACACAATACTCGTTCCCTCTTCTAGAGAGAACCGAGGTTACGTTAGTAACCGAGTATCGTTTTCCAAGCACTTGGAAAACTCCCTCATTTATAGACCAATTAACAATTTGGAAAATAGGAGGAAAGAGTGCCTCTATAGAGGGTTTAAAAATATACTATATACATAATTTGCCCTTGAACTATTAATAGAGGAAATAATCATGTACTTTAGAATTAGTCAGTTCTCTAAAATTCAAAATACGAGCATTAAAAGATAAAGTCTTGCTGCATGGACAAAATGCACCATAAAATTATCATAAAAGTAGTTTGTTTGACTTTTTTCTAAGTCTTCAGAAGCTCTTTAATAGCTTTGTGTGAGGAAAAGACCACATTTAAGTTAAGATTCACTAAAACTTTCATTGTATGGATAAGAGCATCTTGGAACAGTATTTATTGTACAGTAAATACTCGTTTTTGTTTAACTGAAAACCACCATACAGATTCAGGGAATATTTACAGATTTTATTTTTATTTTCGAACTTTTCTTTTAAACAGACATTTGTATTACTCATGTAAACCACTCACTGATGCACATTTAAATCAATGTTACAAAAATATATTTTGCATCTTGCATTTTGGGCGCCATTGATTTTCTTTTTCTTTTTCCACGGCTCCTTTTTAGCTAATGCTTTTGAGAGTTGGATTGAAAGCGTGTGTATAGGTCCATGTGCTCCGGAGACATGTAGCATTAGGGAAATTATGTGTCCATCTGCTGCAAGAGAGATGAGTTAATCTGCCTGGACCCCACATGGGTTTGCTGCTTCTGTCTCTGTCAAGCTGTCAAAATCGTCCGTTGTCTTATGCGAATAACCTGTGTTTTTACTGTTACGCAATTTCACAAGACACAAGCAGGAAATTTGAACATATGAACACACACAAACAGATTATTGGCTATAATGGCAAGATATTTGCGTCCCTAATCAGTGAAAAAATGTTTTGAGGCAGCTCCAGATGCTGATGTATCTGGCTCTGAGGCAGCCAGCCTTAAAACCTCTGTCTCGTTCATCATTGTGGCATTCCCATTGTTGAGATGTTAGCCTGATATAGTGAATGTTCCCCCTCCTCACCAGCTTCCCTCAGAAATACAAATTCAGCAGAATGCTGTTTTTTTTTTTTTTCAATGAATAAATTGAGTGCATCACCATGTTGAAGGACGGTGTTTAGGTTGAAGAGTCAATGAGAGCGCGCACCTTCCGTGAGAGGAAAATGGAAATATTATAAAGATCTCTGCCGTGCAACAGCACACTCCTTACGAATTGTGCTGAATAGAGGACTTTGCCACCTGCGTAGGATGGCATGTACAGCATAAGATGCTTTTTTTTAATCAATCAGCATGCATATGAACAACCCACAACACTGCTGTGTATGATAATATACAGTTCATGGCATAAATCGAATCATTCACACCTGAAGAATGGATACTAAATCAATGAACAAAGATGGATCGGTGACAGCTGGTCATTAACAGACAATATGTAATGTTCAGTATGTTCATTTAACTGCTCATTAGATTGTGTACATTATTACAATATTACATTGAAAAGCTTTTAAAAACGTTTCAATAAAATAAGTTTTATAAAAAAAAACTTTTTAAAAATGTTTATTAATTAAATGTTTATTGATTGTTTTTTGTGTATATTTGTTAATTATATCACAAATTAAACATTAGTATTAGTAATAAAAAATAGTAATAAAAATATGTACACTACTGTTCAACAGTTTGGGATCAGATTTAAAAGATTTAAAAGGATGCATTTAATTGATCAAAAGTGACAGTAAAGACATTTTTAATGTTAAAAAAAATCTATTTAAAATAAATGCTGTTATTTTGAACTTTGTTCACAAAGAATCCTGAAAAAATGTATCATGGTTTCCACAAAAATAAGCGAAACTGATTTTACATAATAATATGAAATGATTGAACAAAAAATCAGCATATTAGAATGATTTCTGAAGGATCATGTGACACTGAAGTAATGATGATGAAAATTCAACTTTGCCATGAATTAATCACATTTTAACACACAGTATATATCATTGCATATCATTTTCAAAAATATTTTAAAATCCGGCATGGTCCAGCATAAGACATCATACTACCTTTAAGTAATTTTGCGACTACATGTCAACTAACTCTCATTAGAGTATTAGTAGACTGTTAGGTTAGGGTTATTAGAATAAGTTGACATGTAGTTGCAAAGTTACTTTTAGAAAGTAGAATGTCTGTTTGTGGACCATCAAAATAAAGTGTTAGCAGATATTAAGAAGACAGTCTACTAATACTCAAAGTTGCAAAGTTACTTATATAGTTACTTATAACACATAGTTGCAGAGTTACTTATAGTTAGTAGAATGACTAAAGTGAACCATCAAAATAAAGTGTTCCCAAAAATCGTACTGTCCCCAGACGTTTGAACCGTAGTGTGTAAATCAGTTTAATGACATTTCTAACTATTAGAATCTACATCAACTAATTTACATTATTCAACCAAAAATGAGGGGGAGAAAAAAAGAATCTGATGATATTATTAATGAAGGTTATTATAATTTAATGCATTACAATATAAAGATGAATATCTGCTCTTTAATTGTTTACAGTAAGTTCTCCAGCTAATATCCACATCTGGCAGGAAAGAACATGACTTCCTGTCACTTTGTGAATGAGAAATAATGCCTGTAAAGTGTTGTGCTGATGTTCATTCAGTCACAGCTCAGGTGAAAGATAGAAAACGGGACAAACTGGCAGCGTACATTTGGTCACAGGATACATTTTTAGTCAGCAGCTATGGATTTGCTGACTCACTAATATGAGTCATACTGTATGTATTCTGTTGAAAACGGATCACCTCCTTCCGCTCCTCCCAAGACATGTAGCACAATTTATAATTAACCCGATAGTCTTGCAGTTCTTGTGTATGACTTTAACTACCTTAGAGTAGGTGAAATAACAATGGCATAATAATGTCTTTGAATCTATTTGGGCTTTTTCAGAATATTTTGATATGTGCAAGTACCTGATGATAATTCGATTGAAATATTTTTTTTTTCATTAATCGACAGCTCTATTTAGAGTCATACTTAGGCACCTATGATTTTGCGATGTGGAAAACACATGAACTTCAACTCCAGAGCTGATCTGAGAGTCACTTCACCAGCATTTTACCATTTCATCTAATACAACTATCATCATATAAACACAGAAACTCGCAGGTATTCACTACAACCCACCAAATTATAACGGAAATATATTACCATTGTATTAGAATGTACTTTTTAATGTAATGATAATACTTATTTTACACTTTTTCATCCATGTTATAAACAGTAAAACTTTCAACAATTTTATGAATTCAGTTAAATTTGACATGCTTTTTGATTTATTAAAATGTAATAAAAATTGAAAACACAAAAAGGGAATTTGGAATTCTAAAAATGTGTATGCTTATATATATATATATTATATATATATTTGTGTGTTTGTAAAATTGAAAACATGGTGGTAAAGGTATTTTTATTTTCAAGTTAATTTTTACTGTGCTGTGTCACATACTATATACGCTATACATCAGGCATCCTCAAATAGCGGACCACAGTCCGTTTCCAGGTTCCAACCGGACCACGAGATATAATGACAACATCAACACCATTTTACCTTTTCTACAGTTTAATGTGAGCAGTGCCTCAAAACAATGGAGCGGTTCACACCACAAGTGCTCTGGGTCATTTATGGTAATGATCTTTCAGCACTATATCCTCTAATATTTTTATCTAGAGCCAAACATGCTTCATTCAAGCTTCTCTCTCCCGCTAAAGGCCCTAAAGCGGCACATTAAAGGGATCGTTTTTGGGATAGTTTCCCAAAAATGAAAATTCTGTCATAATTTACTATCACTCAACCTGTATGAGTTTTTCTTCTGTTGAACATTAAAAGAAGATATTTAATATGAATGTTGATAACCAGACAGTTGACGGTAGCCATTCCATTTTCCCCCCTACTATGGATGTCAATGGCTACTGTTAACTTTATACATACGCTATTGTGTAGCTTTAAATTACACCACTATAGAAAGCTCCCCATGTATCATAATTATATACTGTAGTATAGCATAATTACAGTTACAATGAACTGTGAGCAGAGAGCAAATGCGCACACACATTCATATGAAACATTTCCTGACACGCACACACTCTCACACACATTGGGTTTTTTGTGAAGACGTGATTTTTCTACTATACAAACTTTACATTATATCCCTTACCTGGAAAACACACACACACACGCACACACACGCACACACACTTTCTCCAGGACACCTGCACTAAGCACATGGTTGTCTGGATTGGAGCTGAGCGAGTCCAGTCCATATACACACTCAAAAATGCCCATCTTCGCATTCCTCACCATCTCGCTAATCTGAAATCAATACACAACAGACCCAATCTGTGTGCCTCCCTGCCAGACAGAACGGTCCCAGCACCTCTAACCTAGCAGTGATGATATAAAGAGGCTTTTCTGGAACATTCAGACAAGAGTAGAACGGAGAGAGCTTTTCTTATTATATAAACATGCTCACACGCTGCGCTCAGGTCTTGGGGACGCTCTGGAGTGGTTTGATAAGCCTGATCAGTCCCATGTGTGTCCCTTTGACCAGCTGAACCTTGCTTTTCTACTGATTGGGCCTCTTCTGTTCCCTGTCAAAGATTGTGCCACAGTATGTATATTTATATATATATATATATATATATATATATATATATATATATATGCATATGTGTGTGTGTCTGTGTTGACTCTTTCCTTCAGCAAAATATTGAGTAGGCGTACTTTTGCAGAAGTATTGTGCTGTTGCTGTAATGTACAACAGCTACAGCTGCTCTTGTTAACTAGTATTACTTATTATTTTCTGATAATGGCCGTACCTGTATTAGCCATAAACTGATATATCATGTAAACAATGTATAAAGCCAATGAGTTTATATACATAACTGGTAGCTGACATTAAATTATGACAAATTTGTGGCATGCTATACTCCAACTAGAACTATTTTATCATTTTTATTATACATTATTAGTTGATAGATGAAATTGAATATTTGTACTTTTAACAATGCATTTGTTGCACCACATGGTTATTTAAATAAACAGAGTAAACAAATGAATTGAATCTAAAATATGTATATCATCTAGAAGATATAAACATAAAAATATAACATCAAGTCGGGGGAAAGATTCATGGGCCTGTTATTTGTCAACTTCCCAATTATAGACTTTTGAAAATGGAGGCTTTTGCTTAAAACCTTTTCCTCTGCCTTCATTAGTTTGGCTCATTTACTTTGGCCTTTAGGTTTGTAATCACCTTGCGGAGAGTGGTTGTCTGGTGATGGCAGGTTATATGTGAGCAGCAGATTGGGCTTGATGTAAATCAACTTTAAGAGCAGGAAAATGGGAGTTTACTAATGCATAGAAAAACATGGTGGAAAAATGTTTTTCCCAGTCAAATTGATTTAATTCATTCATATATATATATATATATATATATATATATATATCATATATATATATATGCACCCAGTAGCGGCTCCTGACAGTGAATGTATCTTGGGCGGATTCTTGGGCTAAACATTTTGTAAGCTTTATTTTCTAATCGCTGAACACATGTAGAACACTTTTGGGAGAGGTTGCAGTATTCTGCCTGACAACCTGTTATTCTGCCTGCTCTCATTTTGATTGACAGGCTTTAAGTACACATGACACATGCATAGAATGCTATTTAAAATGACCTTAATGTAGTATTTATTGCCAGAACAGAACTACATTCACATGGGCACATTTAAGGGTTTATACTTTCATTAATTTGATGCGCTACTCAGGAAGAACAGAAATGCCAACTAGTTATTGACCTGATGCAGACTAATATACACATAGCTGAAGCAAATTGATATCGTCTTGGACTGGAGCGAGGTTTGCGTAAGGGATTGTGAAAACAAGCAAGGCAGCCTGAAATCTGTCCCAATAGACCTACACAGAAAACAAATTGTCATGGTAATCTTAAATCAAAATCTGAAAAGTCACTCCTGTTCTGGCACTCTAAACCGTCAGACTACAATGAGCGAGGGATGGATAGGAGGTGCGCTTAAGTAAAACCCTGCTCTCTATTCAATGTACCGTTTCACTTGGAAATACGTCACAACACTGAAGTAAAGTCGGTTTCACCTTCTGGTTCACATGGACTTTGAAAATCAAAGATGGTTTCAATTAGAGTGTGCTGCAGTTCTATTTTTTCATCACAGATTTACATTGGAAAAAGTTGGGGAACCGGGTGAACCAGGTGTGGATGTTTTGGATTACAGACGAGCTGTTAAGATCGGTTACATCTTAACAGACAGCGGATTATACCATTTAGATTAGTTTGCTTTAGAGCCACAAACATCTCATTATTCACATTATGTTCAGAGTTTGAAGGATCAAAGTCATTTAAAAGAAGCAATCGGCAACCATTACTACTGGTCAGAGGTTTCCATGCATATCAGGTTTACATGTGAGGTTGTCTATATGCTGTAACTAAGCTAAACAGTGCAATGCACACATTGCTATTTGTTTGTGGTGTATTGGTTGCAACTTAAGTGCCCATTTATCCCACAACTACACTAAGCTGATGCAACATACCCATGAAGCAAGTGGCAGTGAGATGTCATGCTGTAAGTGCAGCAGTGGCACTGCTTTCCCCTTTTTTCACAGCTACATCTTTCTGTCCATGGAAGCTTGTTTCTGCTACAGAATAAAAAATAAAAAAGGCAATTGCGTCAGGAAGAAGCAACAGTAGGTGACAGTAACTGTAAGTGTTTTAAACTAACAATTCTATTTTTTATTCCAATATTTCTATTTAGCTTTATTTTTATTTCAATTTTCCTAATTTTATTCTTCAATGATCAACTTTATTTCAGGTAGTTGCCAAGATAAAATTTCACATTTTTAAGATTTCTGTTTAAGAACTGTAGTTTAACTACAACTTGTATTTGAAATGAAGCTGAAATAAAATAAATAATTTTTAAAGTTCATTTTAACAAAAAAACATTTGAAAAGTTTTAGTTAACGATAACAAAACTGTCACTTTGAATAACCAAATTTACTAATATAAATGTTAGCTAATAGCTAGTGAAAATGTATTGCCATTTACTGAAAATCTGCACTGGGATTTTTTTTAATAAAAAAAAAGAAAAAGTTTTAATCTTTTTCTAATTTGATTAGAGCAGTTGTAGTTACTAGGAAACATTGTTTGTCTACTGTGCTCACGTTCTATAGTCGCGTTGAAGTCTCGTTTGTTCAAAAAAATAAAATTACGTATACTGCATTAGACTAAACTGAGATTGGTCACAGCACTTGCATATTGTTGTTATTGTTAGTTTAATTGCTTCTATTGCTCTCCTCATTTGTAAGTCGCATTTGGATAAAAGCGTCTGCAAAATGATTAAATGTCATTTTTATACAATTCACTTTTTTCTTGCAATTGCGAGTTTTCACAGATAAGGCTTAAGCTAGTCCCTGACTAAAATGCATGTTTGAGCTGTTTTAACTGAAAGCAACTTGCACTGACATATCTTAAAACATATCAGTGCCATTTTTTTTTATGTCTCAAGATTCACACCAGTAGTGTTTTTTTTCTAAGGCACGTTAATAAAATCTACTTAAATGCTCTAATTGAACTAAGGCCTAATCTCACAATTCTGAAGTTTATATCTTACAATTCTGCCTTTTTTTCCCTCGCAGTTCCACATTTCTCTCACAATTCTACGAAAAAAAGGTCAGAATTGCGAGTTATAAAGATGGAATTACGCAAAATAAAGTCTTTCGCAAGATTGACGAATTGCAAGAAAAAAGTCGCAACGTATTTCTTGTTTCTCGCAATTGCAAGTTTATATCTCGCAATTCTAACCATTTCTCACAATTGTAAGATACAAACTTGCAATAACTAGTTACAAAGTATGAATTGCGGATAAACACTCACAATTCTGAGAGAAAAACAATATGGAATTATGAGTCGCAATTACCGCAATTACGTTTTATAAAATATAAAGCTAGACTTTTAAATCGAGCTTTAAAACTTGTTAATGATGCTTCAGGCCATCATGCAGGGGCCTTCTTTGAGATGCTTCCCTCAGGGAGAAGGTATCGCTCTATTAAATGTTCCACTGATCGCCATTTAAACAGTTTCTTTCCCCAAGCTGTGATCACTTTAAACAAAGCACTTTAAATTAGGCACTTTAAGACTTTGCTTGTCTGTTTTATGTTATGTCCTTCTATGTGTTGACAATTGTACCTTGAGCTTCTTGCACATTCTTTTCCAATGTGGTTTTATACTGCAAATGGCCAATAAAGTGAATCTGATCTATTCCATGATGGAAACAAGCTTTCATAGTCTGTCAGTCTGACAGAACAATAAAACTATATTTGAATGTGAAGGATTACAAAATGTTCAAAGTATTAAAATAATTACATTTACATAATGAATACAACAGGTTAAAGCAAGTACAACTCTAGTTTCTGCTCTTTATTCTCTAGTCAGACTGGTGTGGCCTTCTTGCTTTAATGTCAAGCCAATGACAAATTGTCTTTGTCCCACCAGGTTAGATCAGTGTATTGGAGCCTCTTGCGCGAGTGTGTGAGTGTGTGACAGCTGTGGTCTAACCCGGAGCCCTGGCACTGCAGGAGCTGTCTTGCACACAACAAATATGCATGTTTACCATCTCGAACGATAATTCCTCCTCCTTTTTTTCTTTTTTTTTTCTGTCGTACCAAGCTGAAACAGGGCCAGAACTTTGAGCAACAGATCTGCAGTATAATTGCTTTTTTCTAAAGGCTGGCTTGTTTCAAGTGAGGTACGAAAGGCATGTTTGGCTTTTGTCATTTCATAGGAACTAAGGAAGGAGTATGGAGAGGTTGTCACTTTGTTTTCTTCTGTGGTCTTTGTTAGTTCGAGCCCCTGCGGTGGGATCTGATGGCGTTGGCCAATTGGCTGTTTGCAGTCAAAATCTGGGAGTCAAACACAGCAGTGCTTCCGTTGATGTTATTAGCTAGAATAAATGGAACACCATGCCAGTGTTTGAAAATAAATCAATACACGTTTTATGTGCATGTTACTCTTTTAATGACATAAATATAAGAGGAGATTCTCATTTCCTTCTCGTTTAGTGTTTGATGTTTAAAAAGTTTAACATTTTAATTTTAGTTTTGCTTTTAGTCATTTGGTTATGTGCTGTTTGATTCATTTTGATTTTTTAAAGTATTTCTATTTAGCTTTATTTTTATTTAAATTTTCCTAATTTTATTCTTCAATGATCAACTTAATTTCAGGTAGTTGCCAAGATACAATTTTTAAGATTTCTGTTTAATTACTGTAGTTTAACTACAACTTAATGTATTTGAAGTGAAGCTGAAATAAAATAATTTTAATAGTTAATTTGAATTTTAACAAAAAAAAAAACATTTTAATAGTTTTAGTTAACGATAACAAAACTGTCACTTTGAATAACCAGTTTTACTAATATAAATGTTAGCTAATAGCTAGTGAAAATGTATTGCCATTTGCTGAAAATCTGCAGTGGGATTTTTTTCATTAAAAAAAAGAAAGAAAGAAAAAGGTTTAATCGTTTTATTATTAAATTGTTTTTTTGTATTTGAAATAAAGCTGAAATAAAATAAATCATTTCATTTTTATTTCAAATACAAAAAAAAACATTTTTAATAGTTTATATTTAGTTAATAATAACAATAGTGTCTCTTTGAATAACTGTTTTTACTAATATAGCTACATGTTAGCGAGGGAAAATGTTTCATTAAAAAAAAATTTTTGTAAAAGAAACAATATAAAATGAACGAATGTTCACATAAAGACAAATAAAATACTAAGACATTTGTTTAATTAATTAATTTCTTTATTACACAATAATTATTAAATATAATCTATAAAAATGTGTCATTGAGTTCACGAAAAAAAAAAGTTCTCATGTAAATAAAATTGTTGCATGTCATATCGCTATATTTCTGTCTGTTGAAATGAATAATGGATTCATACTGCAGACTACAGTCACGTAGTCTGATTTTTTCATTATGGTTTGACTCAGTATTTGATCAAGATATATTTTCCCGGTTGTTCAGGTACTCTGTATTGCCTTTGTTATAAGAAAGTGATACAGCTTGTAGACTCTAGACATTGCAAATATTGAGGTGTGTGTGTGTGTTATCATCCAAGTCTGTTTATCTGGCCATTGCTTCATTTCCTCATCCTGTAGAGCTCACTGGCAGCTCAGATCATCTGTGGCGCAGAACCCTGAATGCAATTTCCTAAGGTGATGGAAACACGCATGTGGATGGTGTGTGTTGGGCAGGTCGCAGGGGCCGCGGAGCCATTGCATGTTTACCAAGCATGCAGGACAAGCGGCGCTCCAACTGCCCTTGGGTTCATATGGCTCCCGCAAATCCGCTTACATCAAAAGTGTGACATCTGGATGAGAGGACACCCTCTGTGCTGTAAATCATGTACCAGAGCGAGAGTGTTCAGTTCTGCTACAGGATCCCTCCATGCAGAGGTTAGATTCAACCCTTCTGTAGGGTTCACACTTGCCTAGTGTTGTTCAGATGAGGAGGGTTGGAGCTAAACTGCACCTAGTTCACACATGAAGATGCAGACACTTCAGGCTTTTAGCATGAGGAATTATGGCAGATCATGCAACAAATATGGACAACGGGACATGATGTCATGCTTTAGAGCCAGGGTGATTATAGTTGACTAAAACCAAAACGATAAAAAACCAAACATTTTTGCAGCTTAAAATAAATCGAACGTTAACTGAACTTTTAATTTATTTTATTGCAGTTAGTTGCCAAGGCAAGGTTTCTTCTTTTTATTTAGTGTAACTTGATGTACTAAAATGACTAAAACTGAAATTAAAATGAATAAAAACTATACAGACTTATTAAAAAAAAAAAGAAAGCTAATAAAAATATCAAAAACATACGATAAAGTGACTGAACATTTAACTAAATTTAAAATGAATCCAGAAAATATGAAAATAAAAACTAAAATAGTATCTCAATGATACTAAAATAACACTGTCTAGGGCTTCTGTTTTGGTACTAAATTAGAAATATTAATTAATAATACAAATTTTGGGTCAGTAAGATTTTTTTTTTAATGTTCCCTTAAATCTCGTATGATCACCAAGGTTACATTTATTTGATCAGAAGTACAGTAATATTGTGAAATATTTTTACCGTTTATATCACAATTTAACTAACGGTTTTCTATTTTAATATAGTTTAAAATTGTATTTTATTCCTGTGATGCAAAACTGAATTTTCAGCATCAGTCTTCAGTGTCACATGATCCTTCAGGAATCATTCAGATATGCTGATTTGCTGCTCAAGAAACATTTCTTATTATTATCAATGTTGAGAACAGTTGTGCTGCTTAATATTTTTGTAGAATTTATTTTTCTTCAGGATTTTGTGATGAATAGAAGTTCAAAAGAACAGCATTTATTTGTTATAGATTTTTTGTAACATTATAAATGCCTTTACTTTCACTTTTTATTAATTTAATGCGTCCTTGCTGAATAAAATAACTTTTAAAAAAACTTACTTTTTAACGGGAGTATAAATAAATAAAGCATCTATTTCACTTTCATCTTTAAAGATTCTATTATTCATAATTAGTCAAAACTCTATACTGTCTATTGATCAGATGTTAGGCATAGAATCTCGAGTCGTGTTAGTGATGTTTTAATTTGCTAAGCAAAGCGGACAAGTAAGATCAAGGATAATAAAATGAAGTATAATATAAATAAAATCAATGCGTTTCACTCAGATGCATATCATCACTTAAATTAACACAGTATCCGTTGAAAATCACCATATTAACAAACACTTCGTCGTCAGTCCGTATCAGTTAGACACAAAGAAATGTTCTAGCAATAGTATAAAATGTAAACTGTCTTCATGTGTATGTTCAAATAAAACTTATGCCACGCTTTCATAGGTCTTTTTGTTCTGAATTTAAAAATATTTTTTAAAATGTAAAAAATTACAGAGCTTTGATCATAAAGTATAAGAGAGTTTTTGGAGATGTTTGGGTTTGGTCCAATATAACATCTGCACCAAATTGCAAATTTTTTGCTCAGTTTGGGCCTGAGGGGGTTTTTGTCCTTGATTTTGAGCTCCATATCATACTAGATGAACCATAAAAACACAATATATCAGCTTTACAGAGTTAAGCAGAGAAAAGGATTGGAGAAATCTGGCATTTCAGCAGTATGACATTTTGATTAAACATTGCTTGTAAAAAAAAAAAAATAATATATATATATATATATATATATATATATATATATATATATATATATATATATATATATGTGTGTATGTATGTATGTATGTATATATATATATATATATATATATATATATATATATATATATATATATATATATATGTATGTATGTATATGTGTATATATATATATATATATATATATATATATATATATATATATATATATATATATATATATATATATATACACATATCCATGTATTGTGGAATTGTTCACAGTAAGATAACCTGCATTTATAAAATAGATTAGGTGAATTTTCATTTTATGCCAACTGTGGATTCTCCCTCACAGTCCTCACCAAACAAGATTACATTCTCGTGTCCGGAGTCTGACTGTTGGTCTTTTTGCTAAATGTTGTGGGGTGATATAGATGAAAAGCATACGAATCCAGTGGAAATAGGCATACTATTCCCAACACGCTTTATTTTGGGACGCACTGATTATTATTTAGAACGGATAGTATGCGAATTAGGATACAGCACAGGAGCAGGATTCAGCACTCCTGTTTAGCTCAAAAGGGCATTTGATTTCTATAAACCTGAAGAAATATTTTTACCAAAACACCCTCCACCCACCTGTAAGATTAAGTTACGAAGTGTCAGTCTTCCATGCAATACCTGTACGTTCCTCGGTTTCTAAATAAGGGTTGTGTCGTGCGCTCGGTGTGAGACTGTATTTGTTTGAGTCAGTGCTCTATATATATATGTGCTCGCTGTTGTTAAGAAACAAGTTTTGTGTGATTCGCCTACTTGGAGAGCAGGTATCCTCATCTCACCCTGGGTATTCTACTCCTCCTCATCCATAATTGATCACACAATCACCTCTAGAAAAGCGAGTTAAGCCATCTACCTCTCCCGCGAGCGTGCCAAACACTGGTACGTGGAGAGTTGCCAAAATCTCTTTTCCCTTCTAGTTTAAGGAGCTAGCAGCAGTGTTATTAATGCACAAAGAGGATCAATGCTGCGTTCAAAAAGCGCAAGTTAATCAATGCGCAGGAATGCGTTTTGCTGTACAGTTCTTATTACCTTCACTCGAATGCCTTTTCGAATCAGTGCCGTGTCAATAACATGCGTAATGATCTCTCTTGCTCTTCCAAGGTACGAGTTTGACGATGACACTCATTCCACGGGCTCAGACGTTTCAAAGCTTCCTTTCCGAGCAGACTGAGCAGGAGCAGGAGCAGAACCAGGATCAAGCAACAGCGGCCTCTAGTGGCCACGATAGGAACCGCAGCGCCTCGCCGCTCCGTTGACATCCACTGTCATGGCTAGACGAAAGCCACGACTCCCGGACATTCCAAAGCTTTAGGAAGCTCATAGAGACATGAACAGTATGAACTTTCTCTCTCTCTATATATATATGTATGTATATGTATGACTTAATAATTATTTGTAGAACAGGGTGTATACGAATAAGTCTAGGAGCCTCCTTTTGTACGTTGAAGAAAAAAAACAACAAATGCCAAAAAGTTGTACCATAAACTTTATTTTCCTTGTGTAGTTTATTTTTCAGATATACTGTAAATATTAAAGCGCTGTAGCGCTTACATCCCTAGTTTCTTGCATTTTTGTCTGTCTTTGTAATGGGACACCCACTATAGCTTCTGTCAAACAAGGAACATGTTTGTGTTTAGCACCCTGCACTTTTAAATTAGAGCTTGTTTTGCACTTTTGTCGTTTTCTTTGGGTTTCATTATGCCATGATGTCTGTAGATGCATGCTGTGTGGTGTTTTGGGGAAAAGTGGAAAAAAAGGGATTTTACTTTTAAAGGGATAGTTCACCCAAAAATGGATATTCTGTCACTGTTTATTCACTTTCCAAACGCATCTTCTTTTGTGTTCCACAGAAGAAACAAAAACATACATTTCAAAGACTGCTGGTTGCTCATTTCCATGAAATCTGGAAAAGCTTCAAAAAGGACTCAAAAGACTTGTTTAGACGGTCAGTCCAAATCTGATCATATTTAACAAGTGTGAACGGCAAAAAAACAACAACAACAACGTCTCATTTCTGGAAATCGGTTTCAGTCTTACTGCTCTGATTGTAGCATTTTTTTTTTACTTTCTCATGCCACGTAAACACATATCATACTATATATTAAAAATGTATAATCATATTCTATATAATATTGCAATGCAACACTGCAAACCCCTCCATGCTATTTTTGCCGTATGCGGAGCAACGCAACATAACGCATAAACCAGTGCAGATATTCTGAAAAAAATGAAAGTGTGCCATGGGACACACAAATCATATCTGAACAGTTTCGATACACATTGTGGACTGTCAATTCAGTTTAGATCAGATTCCAATCACATCTAAACCATGAGCAAATCATTGTTTTGAATCAAATCTTTTCAATGAATCAGTTAAGCCAGTCACACTAGACTTTAAGCAAATTTCTACGGACACTGCAATGATCGCAATATGACGTCACACTCTGTGGCCTCTTTTTAAGTACATAATTCAACATCAAATATGCAATCTTACTCCAATGTACTACAACAGTGCTGTACTGTAGATTCAAAGTTTGCTTCTTTTAATTCAGCTAAGAGCGGATCAATCTTCTATTGGTCCATGAGAATTTGCATGTCAGAGTTCACTTAGGCCTTGTCCACACTAATACCAATGAATCATTTTTGTTCGAAAACGCATCTTTTTTCTTTTCCACACTGAGATGGCATTTTTGTCCTGTAAAAACAGCTTTTTGAAAACGCTTTCCCAAGTGGATAAATTTGAAAACACCATTTTCACATTGTATTGTAGTGTGAACCATGAAAACGGAGGCATCTGAAAACACTGACGCATGTTTAGTCATGTGACTCATTAAACCGATAGATATGTATACTGATATTGTGCCTGTAATGTGCTATTCACTTACACACTGTTGCTAAAATATGTTACTTTGTACACTCTTCATATCACAGTCATGCAAAGATAATGGAAAGTGTACTCGAAATTGCTGTCCTGCGGCAAAACATGAGAGCAGTTGCGTTTTAGACCAAACATGTAATGATGAGTGAGTGCACACTGGACGCATTAGTGAATGGTGAGATATTTTGCTGAATAAAATGATCCTGCCTGAAGAATAGCATGAGAACTTTATTATATTATATATAAATGAATGTGCCCGAATTTGTGTGCTTAAGCACTATTATATGACGTTTTGTAGTATAAATAGTGCAAGTAGGTATAGGCTACTCGGGTGATGCACTTAATTAACCGAAAAAACGAAGTGTGGAATGTTGGACATTTCATGCACTCAACTGTCACAGACTCCCATGTTGAATGGCAAAATAACCTTATAAAATTCATACACTACACGGTTGAGTACATAGTGTAGGCCTATAGTGCGTAATTTGGAACACAACTTTTGTCTGTTTGGTCTGTATCATCTCTGAGTTTTACGTAGGCGTATGTGTAGTAAGGTAAATTTTGCGATTTCCGACGTTTCAGTGTGGATGAGAAACTTTTGGATAACACTATAACGAGTGGACGGAGAGCTTTTTTTTTTAAACAAAAAACACTGTTTTCAAACGTATCCGGATAAATGTAGACGTAGCCTAAACTTGAACTTTGGAACGCAATACGCAACCTAATGTGAAACTAGCGTTTCCGGACTCCAGCATTCGCATGATTCTGAATAGAAATCAATTTAATGAAAAATGTTGTGTGACCGTCCCTTCAATTGAAAAACGCGGTCTGAATGATTCATCTGGAGTCAATTACCTGTTCACAGCGATTAAGACGACGAGTCGTACAGGTTTGGAATGACACGAGGGTGAAAAATTATCATTGCATTTTTGGATGAACTATTCTGTTCAAAGTCCCAAAAAAACAACAACAACCTTATTTTCTATTAAATTAATTTGTGAAAAGTGTCTACACACTGGATGGGAGGTTTCATCTGAAGCCTCTCACACTGCAGAAGAAGTGCCTTCAGACTCTGCTAGACTGAGACTCTGGCTGGAACGCTGATTCAATTAGCATCCCCCCAACCATCCAACATGTGTATAACCCAATTACGTTTATCTGTTGACACTGCATTTGTCTAAAAGCAGAACAAAATATCTGTTCTCTCCCCGCACAGGAAAATGCTTAACTCTTCTGAATGTCTTTTTTTTTTTTTTTTCAAATGGTCTTGTATAGATAGGATGATAAAAGTGTGCACAGAAACAATAATGCATTCAGTGAGACAATCAATTTACTTTACTACTTGACCATAAAATACCTTTAAATGACTGTTGATCTTTTGTCTCATTGTGGTAGAAAAACCTGATTTGACCAGAATAATAACATATTTCATGATGTGGAACTAAATGTTTTAAAGCACATTATGAATTGTAATTTTTCCCCCCTTTTTCCACACGTAATTATTTGCTGATACTCAGAATTCATTCTAGGCAGTGTTTAGTAGCACTTGAATGTGAATTAAACCTCTGTTTTCTTGCAGTATGCATTGTACATTTAAAATGTCTTTAAAAGGGAAATATCTTTTTCTAAGGAGGTTTCTTAGGGATATTTGGTCAAACACTGTGTTGTTTAATACCATGATATTCCATTGCTTGGGAATTTCCCTTTGGGATTTTCCAGAAATCATTTCTTGTAAGATGTCTTTCTGGTTGTGTTATAGCATTTACACCAGTTTTAGTTTGTGTGTGTATGCTTATTTGTAACTGTATGTTGTTTTTAATACATGTTTTATTTTAAGGCATTAAGTAGATTTTGTCCTGTGTGGATGTGTCAATGTTTACTGAGTAAAATAAACTGGACTTTACAGAAACCCCTGAATACAGTATATATGCGTCAGAAATAATCTAATATTTTGATTTTTGTGCTCAAAGAAACATTTCTTAACATTGAAAAAAGTGATTTTTTTGATTAACAGAAAGTTCTAAAGAACAGCGTTTATTTGACATGGTAATATTTACTGTCTCCTTGCTCAATAAAATAATTAATTAAAATAAAAGAAATCTTACTAACCCCAAACTTTAGAAATGTAGATGTGATCTTTCCCTTCATACTTTAAAAATAAGAAAAGCAAAAAGTCTACATTAAATGTTAATATCTTTATATAAGTCTTAAAGAACACCATCATTCAGGCATAATACAGTCTCATGAAGCCAAATCCCATGTCTTTTCAGAGTACCAAGCCTAATTTTTGATTCGTAATCAAGTATAGAAGCATCAAAATGTGATTCATTTTATTCCTGCACGTTAAGTGCTCTGTGCTCAAACACCAAATCTGAACTTGTGCACGGATCCGAATCATTTCAAGTCATTATCCCTCACAATGCAAATCATATTCCGCCTGTAAGCTGAGCATTGTCAGTTCGACCTATGAGTAATGAAGCCTTCGTATCCTCGTTTTCATTCGTGAGGCTGGTACGTCCATTTCTGCAGAGAGAAAGCATTCAGGCTCAAACTGAAACACGATACAAGGATGTGATTCTGAGAAGATTCATCCACTCAAAAGCTCTCTGAGATCCAATCATTTGATAATTAGAGTCACTCAAGCTACAGCGTTGCTCCGGTGTCTGTTCAGAGTGACCGTGCTTGGCTTATATTTGGCTTTGATACAGTCCAGAAAGCTTCTTAAGCAGATTACCTGTCAAACAGACTTCACCGAGGAGCAGAGAGGACATTTTTCCACAATGTGCACATGAGCAGCACACATTCAGCACCATTATGCAATGAAATGCCATGAAATGTGGGTTCTGGGCCAGGCTTGAATGGTTAATGCACTGATGAAGATGACGATGATGATTATGGTGGTAGTGGTTCATCAAATAACAAATTATACGCACGGCTCCATTAATCTTCTGCATTATTAGGAATTTCCCCTCTGATCCATCCATTAGTATTCAGGTGCAAAAGCATTTCTTGGCACTGATGTTTGGTTTGTGTTTTATAGTTTCTGCTCTTCAGCCAAAGCTAGTTCTTCCACGTAGGCGCCAATTTATCAGTTTGAACTCTGAGTGGTGGTATCTCATCTCTTTTGTTTTTTATGAGCCCTCACCATCTGAAAGTTAACATATATTTCTTTATCTCTCGCCCCACTTTTGGTCCCCTTTTTCATCCTGTCATAGACACAGCCATGATCATATGGGTTACGCTGCCACAGAAAGAAAACATTCAGTTTGAGTTATGAATAAAAGAAGCATTAGTACTACTGCAAAACATCTGTGTTAAGGGTTGCATTAGTTAAGGAGAATGCGGCAGCTAAGCAAAGATACGTTATTTATATATATATAATATATATATATATATATATATATATATATATATATATATATATATATTTATATATGTGTGTTTATGTGTGTGTGTGTGTATATATACAGGTCCTTCTAAAAAAATTAGCATATTGTGATAAAGTTAATTATTTTCCATAATGTAATGATAAAAATGAAACTTTCATATATTTTAGATTCATTGCACACCAACTGAAATATTTCAGGTCTTTTATTGTTTTAATACTGATGATTTTGGCATACAGCTCATGAAAACCCAAAATCTAAAAAAATTAGCATATCATGAAAAGGTTCTCTAAACGAGCTATTAACCTAATCATCTGAATCAACTAATTAACTCTAAACACCTGCAAAAGATTCCTGAGGCTTTTAAAAACTCCCAGCCTGTTTCATTACTCAAAACCGCAATCATGGGTAAGACTGCCGACCTGACTGCTGTCCAGAAGGCCATCATTGACACCCTCAAGCAAGAGGGTAAGACACAGAAAGAAATTTCTGAATAAATAGGCTGTTCCCAGAGTGCTGTATCAAGGCACCTCAGTGGGAAGTCTGTGGGAAGGAAAAAGTGTGGCAAAAAACGCTGCACAACGAGAAGAGGTGACCGGACCCTGAGGAAGATTGTGGAGAAGGACCGATTCCAGACCTTGGGGGACCTGCGGAAGCAGTGGACTGAGTCTGGAGTAGAAACATCCAGAGCCACCGTGTGCAGGAAATGGGCTACAGGTGCCGCATTCCCCAGGTCAAGCCACTTTTGAACCAGAAACAGCGGCAGAAGCGCCTGACCTGGGCTACAGAGAAGCAGCACTGGACTGTTGCTCAGTGGTCCAAAGTACTTTTTTCGGATGAAAGCAAATTTTGCATGTCATTCGGAAATCAAGGTGCCAGAGTCTGGAGGAAGACTGGGGAGAAGGAAATGCCAAAATGCCTGAAGTCCAGTGTCAAGTACCCACAGTCAGTGATGGTCTGGGGTGTCATGTCAGCTGCTGGTGTTGCTCCACTGTGTTTTATCAAGGGCAGGGTCAATGCAGCTAGCTATCAGGAGATTTTGGAGCACTTCATGCTTCCATCTGATTTTATTTTTCAGCACGACCTGGCACCTGCTCACAGTGCCAAAACCACTGGTAAATGGTTTACTGACCATGGTATTACTGTGCTCAATTGGCCTGCCAACTCTCCTGACCTGAAACCCATAGAGAATCTGTGGGATATTGTGAAGAGAAAGTTGAGAGACGCAAGACCCAACACTCTGGATGAGCTTAAGGCCGCTATCGAAGCATCCTGGGCCTCCATAACACCTCAGCAGTGCCACAGGCTGATTGCCTCCATGCCACGCCGCATTGAAGCAGTCATTTCTGCAAAAGGATTCCCGACCAAGTATTGAGTGCATAACTGAACATAATTATTTTTTTTGTATTAAAAACACTTCTTTTATTGGTCGGATGAAATATGCTAATTTTTGAGATAGGAATTTTGGGTTTTCATGAGCTGTATGCCAAAATCATCAGTATTAAAACAATAAAAGACCTGAAATATTTCAGTTGGTGTGCAATGATCCTAAAATATATGGAAGTTTAATTTTTATCATTACATTATGGAAAATAATTAACTTTATCACAATATGCTAATTTTTTTAGAAGGACCTGTATATATATATATATATATATATATATATATATATATAAAATAAAATAAGTATTTACATTTCATGGTAGTATTTGTTGTATTGAATTTAATTTGTTGACTAATAAAATGTTTAGTATGGGCACGATGATTCATTACTGCCTTAGCATAGTAATAAAAAGAGGGTTTTTAATCACTACAATTTTGGAGGAGTAATGTGATTCATTGTGATGAAAATAAAGTCATAAAATCATCATTTTTGAACTTCTGATTTTGGAGTGAAATATGATCGTGGACATTTCTCCATGAGATTCACGCAGCAACAACACGTGGTCAGCTGTGCGGAGCAAAACTGATTGACATATTTACCTGTCTTTTGGCAGGGTGCAGTTTGATTCTGTAGTCTTCTCTCTTCCTTTTCATCCTGTGAAAACCAGTTTAGAAATTGAGTGACGGTTTACTCTAGATGACAATAAAATGATTAAGTGGCCTTTAATGTCTAAGGAGCAGCAAAGCAAACACTGCCGTATGGAGATAAGCTCGCTTCACTGCAAAATAACGAACTGTACACTCAGTATAAAACTTCGTGAGGCTGGCAGCAAGTGTGCTGGACATATGGTGAAGGCGGAGAGGGGACGGCATTTCACAGCCAATTATTTCACAAACCAGACGCTTATATCTTTATACCTAATGAAAGCTATGGGAAATGCATTGTTCTTCAACCTTCAGTCTTAATTCAGTCACAACATGCACAGAACACAAGTCTGCGCTATTATACCAGAAATGAATCAGTTCATACTTCCTATTTAGTTATGTTACCTCTAATTACTGTACTTTCATATAAAAAATAAGAAATTATGCTTTTGGCTGTGTTTATCACTTGCTAAAGCAAATCATCACGAGGTGGATTGAACCTGAAGTGAAAAAAACAGCTTTATGATTAATAAAGTAAGATGACATACCTATTCAGCCACGTCACTAATAAAATCATCAGAAGAGCGACACCAACCAGCCCTCCTCCAATATACACATACAGCATGTGATGAAGACCCTTCAAATCTGAAATGAGAGACAAATTTAAAGGGTCACTGAATCCTAAAACACATTTTTTTGAGATGTTAACTGATATGTACAAGTTGCACGTCAATGAAAACAACAATAGCACTCATTATGGGAAAAGTGTTTTTTTGGAGCCATTTCTTTCTGGTTTGAAAAAGCAAAGTTGAACCAACGTCACGAAAAGTGAGATATATGCGTTAATTCGAAGTGGTGATTGGCTGCTTCGGCTGGAGAATACAAGTCCACATCATCAGTTTCAGAGCATTTCTCTGCATTTATTCATGAGAATTAACTTTTAATCCAATCACTGCGCTTGTATTATGCTACATCAATTCAAAAGTCACAAAATACTGTTTTAGCACTGTTCGTTCACACTTTCTGTTCAAGTTAGGACACACGTGAAGTGTTTGTTTCCTCAGTAGGCCTACTGCAACACAAAAGTGTTGTTGGCATTTTCCCCACGATGCCGTTAAAGCTTAAATTTGAATACCAATACGACTGTAACACATTATTTAATATGCAAGAACACGCGAAGCGCGCAAGAGAGATTTTACTGCGCGGAACGCCGTGATAAGTTTAACACTCGCAACGTGGATCACAGGTCATATCCGGACTGGAGCTAGCGTGTTTCAAGCTTTTATGGACATATTTCATATACTCCAATGCTCCAAACTTGAACCAGCACCGTGTATGCGCACATATTTCATGTCGTCTTCAAATGAATTAGGCCAATAGATGTGATTTGTGATTATTCTCATACACTAAAGACACTGAAAGCCGAAAATTCAAAGAAGAATAGACAAAAAAAGTAACTGTGTTAAACTGATGTGTGTTGTTTGTTCGGAGATTGTAGTGCTCGTAAACCTACATTTGAGTGTTTTGAAGGTTATAATTGTGCGTTCGCTCAATAACTGGTTTGAGACACTATTGCACATTGCAGTGCTAGATCAATATTAGAATATCATTAATAAAAGCTGGATGACTTGTGTTGCTAAATGTCATGCAATTACTTTTAAAATATATTGTATGGTGGAGAAAATGCTGTATTACTGTTACTACAAATAAAGATCTTTCTGATTTTGTTATGTTAGCCACTTGTCAAAATAGTGTTGTCTCTGAGGCAGCATGGTACAAACATTTTACTCATGGTAAACCGTGTTGAGCTATTTAACAATGATTAGTTTTCTGTTGATAAAGGTATCCAAACAGTTGCTCGCATGTCTAATAAAACAAATAATATATTAAACCATCTGTGGTGTTTTCATGGTTTCTATGGAAGTAAAACCAGAATTGAGGGTAGCGGGGATATGACATCATTGACAGGCGACGCAATGACACGGAACGTTACACTGGTTAAAATTGCTGATTTCTCTGGATTTAAACATTATTGGAAACATATGGGATCATGTACAAAACTCATCAAAATATATAACATTGTACTAGTGATTTTTGGATGTTTTAATGCAAAAATCGTACATATTGTGCCTTTAATGAAAATAAATCTGCGTACGTCTCAGCTCAAGCTACTGCTACTGTCAACTCAAACTAAATGTGTATTTCCAAGAGACAACACATGTAATATTACACGTGCAGTGTGGTGCTACCAAATTAGGTGCCGGAGACATTTACAGAAATTTTGCTAATGACTGTACGTACCTTAAGTCTTCGCAAAGGGGGTCAAAATGATATGCATTTTCTATGGGATTTTCAATCATTTGGTCAAAAATGTTGTGAATAAAATGTAATTCACAAAAACTCAATGGATTATTACATTTTGGTTCAGGACTGTCTGTTTCATATTTTGTGCTAACCCTTATATGCATGAATGTTTCACCAATCATTATTACATATTCTGGACTTTAGCGACCCGGATCTATATCTAACACAGATGGCTCTCTAACTGCTGTAATAGTACAAAACTCTCCTGATATTTTAATAACAATGACAAAGGAATGAAATAAAGCGTATTTCGTTACCTTTTGGAACTTGGAAGAGTTCAATTTGAGCAGATGCTTTTTACCATCATCACAGTCATCGTTAGAGCTCATTTCCCAGTACATTCAGCATCTGGCTCATATTCACAATCTCAATCATATTATCAAAACTATTATTTTCAACACCTTCAAAATCTATATTTTGATCGCTGACAGCTTCTACACCAGATCCACCATCAAGTGACATTGACACTAATATCTGACTGCGTTCAGTACTTGCTCTGCAGTAAATCGCTCAGCCATTTTAAGTTTTGCTGATGAATCTTGTTATTTTGTAGCCTGGGAAAACACAGACGAACTTCCGGCAAATTTAGATTTGCTCTGCAAGTTAGTCTGGCGAAGAGTCCATTCAAGTTAATATCCAATCTTTCCAAATCGAGGCACCAATCACAAACGTTGAGGCGGGCTTTACAAGATGACGATCGATCTGATTGGTTTTAAGGTCTATCCAATTGCTTACAGAGGCATTTGAGCTGTGGAAATGAGCTGTGAATGAACTTTCCCCAGACCCTAACTCAGTTACGACTGAGAAGGGTCTGGTTTTAACCAGGCTAGTTATTTTTTTTTATGTCTGAGGCAATTATGTTTATAATCAATAGATTTAGGGAATACTACGAATTTTGATGTCTAACTTTAAAAAATGAATGAGGGGTAGGGTAATGAATGACATCTCAGGTTGTTAAAATACCTGAGGTATGCGTTTAAGGGTTTAAACAATTTTTGTCTGTAAAAATTCATACATTTTAGTATGGCAGTGGTTCTCAAACAAAGTGCCGGGGCCCACTAGGGGGCCTCAAGATAAGTTAAATGTTACAAACAACAAAACAACCTTTAAAATAAGCTACAACTAAGCTAACTATTAAGATATATCTTATTTCAATTCAGCGCCAAACATTTTAACTATAATTATTTTGTTTAATTATTATTTTAGTGGACAATGGGGGGCTTTCAGTCAAAATGCTTGAGATCTGTTTATCCTTTTTTAACAAAAAATGATTGCATGATAGGGTTTTTACTTACAAACACTACCACTCAAAAGTTTGGACACATGAATGACCTTTGACTGGTACTGGTCATTCTCTCAAAAGGAAGCAGGGTGGACAAAAAGGTGCGGAAAGGAAAGAAAGATTTTAAAGCAGCCCCATCCTTGTCCTACCTTGAGCAGGTAGAGTGGTCAGCAGGACTGTGGTGGACTGCACACCGGCGTCCGTGCTGAAGTTGCAGCGATAGAATCCTCCGTCTTCTTTAATGATGTTGGTGAGGTGTAGACTGACCTCCATAGCATCACTGCAGTTCACTTGTCCTCTACTGTCGAACTCATTCAGCTCCACTCCTTCGCTCAGCATCTGACACGTTGCTATAATATTGCTACTGCCCTTCTCAGTGTTTAGTTTCTCTATGCTTACTTGTAAAACCTCACCGTTGTGGACATGGTCACATTTAATGGTCAGGTTGTCGTTCTCTGCCACCACCAATTTAGTGTCCGGTTGAATAGAGATGGTGGTGGTGGTGATTGCTAGGAAAAAAAAAGTAGGAGAAATGTTATTCGGGATCAACAGACCTTATGTAGCCCCGCCCCTTTTCGGCACTGCGCTCGTTGTGTTCCGTCTTCTGGTTTGTATTTCCACAGTATGAAGCTAAGATTTTACGGATTTATGAATGAACCGCTCCTTTTTAAATCTTCCCGGTTAACTGACTTTTGACATCCTCTTCAAACATTACAATGCTCATAACTTTCATTAACTCTACACCAAGTAAATCCACTAAACCAGCTACAGTACATACTCTTTGACAGCGATGCCATAGAAATATACAGAAGTTCCAACACAAATTTCTAAGGATGGCTGCGCGCTTGTTTCTCTGGCGCATAAGGTCAATAACACTTGAAATTGTTAATCTAATAAGTAATTCACACTGTATATTTTAGTATCACAATTGAGGGTTATGCCTATTGAATTTAGTGCTCAACCAATATGGATTTCTTTGATGGCCGATGCCGATATCTTAGAGAGCAGGGTGGCCGTTATAAAGCCGATTGGCTATATATGATATCACGCTACTTCATTTAAAGACAGTAAATAATACATGGATAACAATTGCTGCAAGAAAAATTTATCTACATTTATTTAACATAAATTAGAAATCGGAAAATATATCCATACACAAAAAAGTGCTAAAAATTAAATCTGTAAAATTAACAGATTTATGTTTTACAGAACGCCCTAATCCTGTAATCCTATTTAGATTCAACAAATATTGGGGTTCGTGGAATTTAATGTTTATTACATATTCAAAGACTTGTCAGATGATATACCCTACATGTATGTGAGAAAGTGTTTTAGCGTTTGTTTTTTAATTACTGATAATAGAATAATAATATCCTTAATAATATACCATTCGATTTCATTAAATTTACCATGAAATCAAAATGAACAATTTCAGTTTTTTTTTATTGAATATTGCAGTATTGACTATAAATGATTTATCTGTGAACATAATTTTTTAATTCATGTGCCCTCGTAATCTTTAATCAAAACAACTTCCCCTTTCTCAAGCAAAGACATCTCTTCTCTGATGATGCGTTTACTGGCACGAGGGCGGGGCAACCTGTCAATCACATGACATCACAGTAATAGCAAACCAAGCAATCCAACAAATTCCTGATGGACAAAATCAAATCCCACCCTACATTTTTCTTGTTTGAGTAGCCGTTTCATTCGGAAATACGTTACAATAGGAAAGAAAAGACTATCGCAACTTGCTTCTCATGCCAAATGTTCTAGATAGAACTGTTAAACAAAACTAATGAAGGCGTTAATGGGTGCTGGGTTCATGGCACTGTTAAAATAAAAGTATTTTCTGACACTTATCGGCCAAACAGATAAAATTGTCATCCAATAATTAAAAAAAAAGAAAGAAAAATAATCGGCCTTGGCGGTATATATTGGCTGACCACTAATTAGCTCATGTGTCTTCATCTGTAGCTAATGCTGAAGAAGGCAAAAGTGGAATGGTTTCAATCACCTGTTTTTTCAACAAATGTGTCTTTTGTCCATGAACCCTGAGGATACGTCTGCAGAGAGCAATGATACTGGCCGATGTCATCCTCGGTGACGTTACTTATGGAAATGCTGCCATCCATCTGGGTGGTTTTCAGAAACTCCACTCTACCGTCATAAGATGATTCGAAGTTGGTGCCATACTGAGGATGAAAAATAGCTACAGGTTGTGAAAGAGACTTTTTAGTCCAAGAGACCATAGTGAGCTGCCCAGTCCACGGACACAGGCAGTCCAATATCATTCCCTCCTGCAGTATGACTGTTGATTCTGGGGCTTTCATCTGAACAGAACCTAGAAGACAATTGTGGAAGTCAGACACAGATTTTTTTTAAAAAAGACACAAAAGGGGGAATATTAAGTAGGAATATAGTACTTACACCAATGCCAATAAAGCTATTGTGAATTTGGAATGCAAAACCATCTAAAAGATACATAATTTCACATTGTTTTTTGTTATGCTAGATTTCAAAACTAATTTGTTAGTTAATTAATAAAAAAGGTAGAGAAAAAGAACATGAGGGAAAATAATTCATCTTTACATCAGTTACATTGTACAAATTTTGTCATGTTATGTTTAAGTTTTCATAAAGAAAAGTTTCATAAGAAATGTTAGGTAATACAGAATCCAAAGTTTTAAAGTTGATTAAAAAAAAAAAATGCAATGTTACTTTAGTTGCATATCCTGTTTACACTGTCATAAAAATGTGACCCAATTCTGATTTTTTGCTCATATTATGTGACACAGATCGGATGTGTTCTATGACCGTGTAAACGAGGACTTATATGCGGATTTGATACTCAAGAAACTTTTCTTATTATTATCAGTGTTGAAGACAGTGGTGTTAATATTTTTGTTGAAAGTGACTTTAAGATTTGAAAAAGTACAATAGAATTTTCTGTAACATTCTATCTACAAGGACACATGAAATATTTCAAAGGTGACAGTATAAAGACACTTATATTATTATATAAATATTACATCAATTACAATTACTTTTTTCAGATTTGTATAAATTTTAAATTACCAATCTGTTTTCTATATATACGGTATATGTGTGTATTATAAATTAATAATTAATATATGTATATACATTTTCCAGGCTAAATCAACAAACAATTGTTGGTTAAAGAATTATATATTGTTGGTTACAGAATTATTTTTTTAAATATATATATATATATATATATAAAATACCTAAATAAAAGGCATATGTGCCAAAATACAATCTTCTCCTAATTATCCAACAAAAGTGTTGCCGGTTTTCACTTCTCTGTCTCCGGTTATTTGGTGAAGTTGCAGCAGAACATCTTAAGATTTAAGTGTATGAAATGTGTTATTGTTCGTTTAGTTTTATAAGGGTACAAAATACAATGTAACCAACAATCACAAGTACAAGTGAAAGTTATTTTCAATGTAACCACATATCCGCCTTTTTAAACTAAGCAAAATCAGTTACTGCAGACGTTTCCTTCAATAATAGTCTATGAAAAACTTTTTAAAATGTATATTCATCATCAATAAAAAGTAAATTCAACTCGTATGTAAACAGGAACACTGTTTATAATGCAAGAGAACAGCATTCATGCTTACGCGTCTTTAAATCTAGATATAAATTACCAATGCACAAACCTTTAAACTACAGCCAAAAGTTCATACCTTTGCTAAAAAACTATATTACCTTTCAGAAAACAGAGCGCCATCATGAGTACCAAGAAGTACCAGTAATCCTTTTGTACTACCACCATCTTGCTCCTCTGAGACAGAATGAATACAGCATTGACGGGACTGAGGCGACCACAGGCACTATCTGTGTTCCGCTGCTAGAGTCTGCAATCACCTCGGTTAAACACTTACAGAGGAGGTGTTAGGTTCACCAAAATACAATGACCAGAATTCTAGCCCACATTTTTTTTTTTTGTTCTACTGAAACTGAAAGAGCGGATTTGAAACCAAATCTCTGAATTCCCCTATGATAAGAATGCATCAAAATAAAAGTAAAACAAAAATAATATGACCTTGGTATAATCACAATAATATGGGATAGTAGGCTACACCCAAAACATTTAAAATAATAAAATTTGGGTGTACTAGTCCTTTACAGTGCACGTGATAATTAATGAGATTTAATCATCCAGTCATACCGATCCGACAACTGGAAAATGGAGAGGCGTCTACTGTAAAACCGTTTCATTTATTGATTTGCTACAAAACAAAAATATACAAACACTGTTTCATAGTATTTACCAAAACATAAAATATACATTCACATTATTAGGTGACTTAAGAGTTGAAGATGTGTGTGAGATTTCTCAGGCACTTCAGAAGATAGATGTTCTGGGGTTTGTCACTTCTGTGCTCTTCTTCTACACGAACAAACAAACAAACAGACAGACAGACAGACAATTACCACACATTCACAGAAAAAGATCCAATCCTGATGAATCTACTGCTGTAGTACCATCTGAAGAGTAAAAACGAGAGGCTCTCCTATGATCAAACGGAATATATTCGCACCTTTCCTGGCGGACACGTATGCCTCTTCAACTTTCAGTCTGATGGAAGGACACTTCAAAGTGGCCTTTGCCTTTGCAAGAGGAGACATGCAGGATGGGAAGATAAAGGGTGAGAGAGATCTCCAAGTGTGTGACTCACATGTAATTTGTGTTTATAAAAATGATCATGAATAGTGTCTTATTTCACATCCCGCTGCCAAAGAACTGTTGCTTGAGTCTAGTACAACTATTTAATATTTTTCCCAATAATTCATTGAAGGGGTAGTTCAGCCAAAAGTGAAAATTCTGTCATGTCGTTCCAAACCCGTTTCAGTGGCTTAAAAGTGGTAGTTGCATAGGCTGTCAATGGAGGGCCAGAAAGCTCTCAGATTTCGTTAAAAATATCTGAATTTGTGTTCCAAAGATAAACGAAAGACTTACGGGTTTAGAACGATATGAGGGTGAGTAAATGATGACAACATTTTCATTTTTGGGGGAACTATCCCTTTAACTGTTTGTAAAAAGCATTATATAACAACTGAATGCCACCGAATAAATGACTTTACCTTCTGATTGTTGTGCAATAAAGCCCAAAGTGCTGAAGCTCCTATGGTACGTATATCTGATGAGCTACTGCTCAAACAAGAGACTAATAGCTCAACAGCTTTATCTGAAATACAAAGACATGTTTAAATATACGTATATGTAAATGTAAATATGACGCACACACACACATATATATAAATAAATAAAAAACACACACACCACATACATACTGTACATACATACATATACCAATGTTTAATTATAAAAAAGTAATAACAATGAAATTATTGGTAGGTGTGGATTTGCAGTTTCAGAATTTTAAGAGTACATTCACATCATGTCAAGTCAACCATCTCATTTCCTTTGCTTTCTATAAAAAGGAATTGGGCGGAAATGTTGGTGTAATGTGTAAAACTATTATCACTCCATTGTGGCTGTTGTGACACATCCGTACTTCAGTGTGTGTGTGTGTGTGTGTGTGTGTGTGTGTATGAGTTGCCATAAGTGTCTGTGTGTGGTGGATCACTTTTACACAGGGAATGTTAAATTCATCGTAACAGCCTGGAGTCTATGTCACAGACATAGAAAAAAGAAAAAACTTACTCACCTTCATTGTTCCAAACCAGTAAGACTTTCGTTCATCTTCAGAAAAGAAGATCTTTTTGATGAAATCTGAGAGCTTTCTGTCCTACACACATTTGAGCTTCAGCATAACCAATGAGGTTTATTCTCACGTGGCAAGCAGGTTCGATGGAGGTTCTGTTTATGTTCACTGATCAATGTTAATATGTGAATAAAAGTCTAAATTAAATCTTTTTATCATATAAAGCGACCGAGTCTCTTCAGAAGATTAGGAATAAACCGTTTAATTCATGTGTATTAGTTTAACGATCTCTTTATGAACTTTTTGAACCATCAAAGTGGTAGTTGGATAGCTGTCTATGGAGAGTACAGAAAGCTCTCAGATTTCATCAAAAAGATGAACAAAAGTCTTATGGGTTTGGACGACATGAGGGGGGAGTAATTAATGACAGAATTTAATTTTTTTGGGTGAACTACCCCTTTAATATTTTAACGGACTTGAGCTTATATGAACAATGAACAGTATTTTTATTAACTAACATTCATAAAGATGAATAAAAACGGTAACAAATGTATTGCTCATTGTTAGTCAATGCATTAACGTTAACTAATAATGCCTTATTGTAAAGTGTTACTATTATGTTATTGTTCCTTTTGGAGAAAAAAAAGGTTGATATATCAGCCAGGCCAATTATTCAGACAACATTTGGCTATTTTGTTAACCATGCCTACTGAGCCTTATTAGAGACTGGCATTGGCATCAACCACTCAAAAAGAAACATGTTGGTCGACCATTAACATCTAAAACCCTGTTAATCCAGCACTCATACCGTTGGCTAAGACTTTGGGCTTGTTAGCGGAGCAGAAGCAGATGTTGTGGAGAATGAGCAGGATGGTGGGTTTAGTGCTGGAGTGTTTGGACTGGGCCAGTTCGACCAGCAGCTCCAAAGCCCCTCGGAGCCTGAGGATCATCTGCTGTCCGTCCTCCCCGAACGACACGTTCAACAACAGCCTGAGCCACAGGGACAGAGGATCCCCTGTCGAAACGCCACCTCGACCACCTGCCTTAGGCATGGGGAGAGACAGGAAGTGCTGCAGGAAGTTACTCTAGGGAAAGAGCAAGAAAGAAGCTTTTGTTAACTCTTTGTGAATTTCTCTATGAAACTGAAAAGTGGATGTGCAGAAGTTCTTAACTATTTACTGTACAGACTAAAGTGGTTCTATTTCTTTCCCCCCTGAATTATCTTGTTTAAACATTAGCCAGTGAGTTACCTTCAGCAGTGCCCCTTTGCAGTCCCTTGAGATGGCCAGGTTGGCCAGCAATGAGAAAGCCAGACTGTGGATGCTGCTGTTGTCAGGGGCAACCTGGGAGGCCAGTTTCATCACCACATGCATCAGTGAATTTGTGACTGCAGTCTTAGTTAGAACAGCCTGAACTGAGCCAGAGCTACAACTGCTGCTGCTACATAAAGCACTGCAAGCTGAAAGAGAATGAGGGACAGACAGACAGACAAAGAGATAACTTGACTATGGAAAATAGTATGTGTACTAAGACTATAATGTATACAAAGAGTTACAAGAAACCAAGTAACTATCTCAGAAAGATTATATAAGAGCGTTAAGGAAACAGAACTGCTGATCAGTGTTTCTTATCAGAAACCATCCAAAACCCTAAAATTAGGCCAGACCCCTTACATAATACAATTTTTAGCTTTAAACACATTGCCACACACACACAGTCCCATATTCAACAAGGATGCATTAATTCAGTCAAAAGTGACAGTAAAGAGTAAGACTTTTATATTGTTACAAAAAAATTATGTATCTTTTGATCTTTCTATTTATCAAAGAATCCTGAAAAAAAGTACCACGGTTTCCACAAAAATATTAAGCAGCACAACGGTTTTTAACTGTTGATGATAATATTAAAATAATGTTTGATGAAATGTTGATTTACCAAATCAGCATATTAGAATGATTTCTGAAGGATCATGTGACACTGAAGACTGGAGTAAATTCAGCTTTGCCATCAAATGACATTTTAAAACATATTCAAAAAGAAAACTTTTAAACTAATAATATTTCACAATATTACTGTATTTTTTATCATCTATATATATATGTGTGTGTGTGTGTGTGTGTGTGTGTGTGTGTGTGTGTGTGTGTGTGTGTGTGTGTGTGTGTGTGAGAAAAACAATTCTCCCCTTGGTGCTGCAGAATAGTGGCATAGGAAAACACTGCTAGTGATATAAAACCACACAACAAAATATCACTGCGCAGTTGTGTAACAATGAGCTTGGAAACTCAATGGAAACTTCCATTGTATTTTAATTCTAAATATATCTAGATAAAAATGTATTTCCTCCAGGTCTAACAATGCTGCATTTAGTACAGTTTCAAAACCACTAAATGTCTCACTTCTGAGTAAGCTGACAGACATATTTTAAGAATAGCAGGGCTGTGGGTGAATCATTAAACATTATTCTACTGGATTATTGAGAGAACTCAGCAGGGTTTTGCTTGCAGAATAAATCCAATATTAATCGGCCAGATGAAAGAATGAGGGTTGTGTGTTGCAGGTTAATGAATTATACAATAAAAAGTGACACAGGACAGAGTATGATGGGAAGGAAAATTGCTGGAGGGCTGATTCCATAACTGACAAACCAAGCTCATGAACTTTAAACATCACCTGCTGTAAGCACAGACCTTGAGAAACACCACACATGAAGCACGCTATTGTAGCCTGGTGCTGTTAAACTACAGTGACAGCCCAAACGCACACACAAATATATGCCTAAAAACACATGCACACCCACAGACGTATATATACAAACTGACTATACGCCCATGCATTGCTGGCTCTTCACAGGTGTGAAGCCACATCCTGCGCTTAAGCACAGCTTTCCATGAGCTCAGATACGTGACATTGAGCAATCATTGTGTTTAGGTAAACACACTCACGAACAGACACTTTCATGTACAAAAGTAATCACTCTCACTCACACACGTGCAAATGCTTTCATGTGTAACCGTCTTGCTCTCACACACACAACGCAGTTTTTAAAGATTAACGTACAGATTTATTTTTTTAGTGTCTGAAGGATGAATTTCTTCCTAGTTTTCTCTAGATTTTTCCTAATACATAATATATATTTATAGAAAAGGGAGATACTACAGCTAACAATCTTGTCTAATATAATCAGCAGTGGTTGGTAATCGTCAGACCCTTTTCTTATGAGGTTGTTATAAATAAAAATTCTTCTAACTTAAGGCTAAATTCTCCATGAAATGTTAAATGCTATTTTATTTTAATATTATATTTTCATAGCTTTCATTAGAGGTAGTGGCCATTAATTTCAGATTTTGCTTTTTAAAAGGGTCATAAATTAATAAATGAATGAATGAAGGAATGAAGCATTTATATAGCGCTTTTCTTATGTACTACAGCACACCCAAAGTGCTTTACAATCATATCAGGGGTCTCTCCTCACCCACCATCAATGTGCAGCATCCAACTGGACAACGGTGCCAGGGTGAAGCAAATTGACTTATGGCTAAACCACGCCCCCAAACGCGATGAGCCAATCACAGTGTGCATAGCTAACCCAATACACTCGGACATTCTCTGCTTCCACGTCCATTGAAATGCATTGCAGTTAGTCAGATTTCATTCGTTTTTATATGTTTTTTCTTGTCATTTTAAGTTTAAAATGGTCAAACGGTGTGCATGGGGTACATGCAACTCCGACACTAGGTATCCCGAGAGGCTGGGTGACGGTGTGTATTTTTTACCCTTTCCCAAGCCACATCTCAACTGAGATAAGTGTCTGAATTAAGTTATGCAGTAGACCACAACACCAACTAAACGTGGATAAATTAAACAAGGATGTCTACATCTGTTCTAAGATAAGTCAACAACGTATTTGAACGTTATCTTTAACATCTCTAACGTAAGTTAGCCTAACATTAGAAAACGTAAGCAACTTAGACCTGTACATATTTAATTTGATCATGAACCATTAATTTCATATTGAAGCACAACATTTTAGACAACTTTCTACCAAAATATAATCTATATAATCTTTCTGTCTCCAAAAATCATCAATTGCCTCCTGTGAAATGTCTCCTATTGTGACAGCTGCCATAGCGCCTGTCACCGAATGTAGACTGTTTGTCCGAGTGAGTGGAGGGGGCGTGGCTTAGCCATAGGTCAATTGAAAGGATCGCAGCATAGGCCCCGCCCACTGGTATTTAGTCACTTAATGGCTTACATTTGCCTACACTGGATGTGAGCGTCGTATTGAGTCACGTCAAAAGCAAATAGTACCCACTAAAATCACTGACACGGTCTACACTGATAGAGTATGATATAAATGCTCTTTCTGTTTCTGACATGCTCCATGCACTTATTTATATCTATATAGCTCCAAAACTGCTCAATCCAGGCAAAGTAAGCATATACGTCTGAAGAACCTCCCCTTAACACAAATGCTCCATCCTAGCTTCCCTTCCAGTAATCTGACAGCACACTTAGACTATGACACAATCCTTTCAGTAGCTGTCGGGCTCATATCAGCCTTACATTTGGCACACAATGGCTCCCACTGTACCGGCACATGACTCATGAGAGGGTTACAGTGAGCACAAAGCTTATACATTATCTCAGCACCCTGTCTCTGACTTTCTAATCTTCTTTCTCTCTGTCATTCTCCTTTTCTCACTCTTGTTCCTCTCCACCTCTCAGAAGACTGACCAGCTGTGCAGTTAGCAGTGTAGACACAGAGCAGTTCCAGGGCTGAAGTCATGGTGAGGTCGTCCAGCAGGAACCAGGGCCACAGGGCCAACAGCACCGCTGCCAGGCGCAGCTCTGTCGCCACAGCCTGTGAGGAGAAAATGATTCACCCATTAATCAAATGGGACGACATTTGTCGTAATAAGTCAATATTGGATATTTAATTGTTAATGCAAATTTATAACATTTACATTACCTTTGCTGACAGCAAACACTCACTTAAGTTTAATCTTTAAAATCACTAAAAAAACAAAATTATTTTTATGTGTAAATGAATTCATATGCTATTACACACAAAAAGTCATGTTTTGGATTGAAATGGGCAAATGCTTAAAGGTGCTGTATGTAACTTTTTCACTCTACTAAAGCATAAAAATACCATAATATGTTTGGAGATATTTATTCTCTGAAAAGCACTTCTACAGCCAGTTATTTTACTTTGTACGTTCCGTGTTGGAATGTCTGTTTTTGTTTTGGTTTGTGTGATCTCACCCACTGCCGGTTCACCTAATAATATTTCGACACCCCAGGATGCTAGTTGGCAGGAAACAGCGTATTGCAGCAAGCAAACAACCTGGGTCAGAGATTGCAGATTCTACCCAACCTAAAAAGCCTCGGTATCCATCTAAAAATCTCTATGAACGAGAGCATATTAAAACATGGATAAATCAACTCATCAACTTTCTAAGTCTCCTTGGCTTTTTTTTTCTTTCTTTTTGTCAACTGCGCTCGTTCCTGTTGCGTGTCCTTAAACTGGCAACCTACGTGAGCGTCCAGACCTTAAATTCAGTGAAAGTCTTTGGGAATGTGCTGGAAGAGACTTTACAGAGTGCTTGTCAATACAAGATCTTGACCCAAAATTGATGCACCTCTTGATGGAAATAATATCACAGCATTTATTTCCATCAAGAGGTGCATCAATTTTGGGTCAAGATCTTGTATCAACAATGCAAAAGTCAAGCACTCTGGATGAAATGGAAAGTTACACACTCCATCAATTAGGGTTAAAAGAACCGTTTCCAAACTGTGCACTAACAGAGCAAATCAAAACGAACATGTAAAGTGTGAACACACCCCTTGAATAGAAAAAGTTAATTCCAAAAGTAGAAAAATATTACTGTGTTTTTTGAACGTTCATTGAAAGGCTGTAAATTAGGCTACTTAATTGGTAAAACGGTTATCCTACAGTCTCCGGTAGATTGACTTTCCTTTGTACTTCACAGAAATGATCACGACTCATTACACGCACACAAGCATCTTGCTGGGTGTCATGCAGGTTTTCTTGTAAAGATTGCATCTCAGTCCTTACAGGAAAATCTGCATGCAAACCCACAGTGTTTCAAACCCACAAGACCCCTTTTGAGAACGTCTGCGGATACTGTACGATGAATGTAACTGCTTAAATAATAATCATGGGGAACATTATTTAATATGACGTACTTTGCATTCATTATGTTGATACAGGCAATTTCGCAGTATCTCTAGAATCATCTTAAGTTCTCTCATGCTGTTTTCCACCTGCTGACATTGAACAAAGACAGAGCGGTTAGAACAAGAGATCATGCTGATATTGGAAATTTTGATACAGTCTTATTTGTAAATGCATACATTTATGTTGCATTTTCCCTGTTTGTATTAATTATAACTGTAACACGTCATAATAAGTTCATAAATCTTAACCAAAATTGCAGTACATAAATTGACAGAGCACACTGTAATTTACTTTTGAAGTCTGGCATGTTCCTGGATCAGCATATTTTGTTATTTCTAGAAATACATTCATTTCAACCATCATAACGCTACCTCTAAATTTAGACGGCTGTGATTATTTAATAGTCTTGTCGTTCCAGGACCAACAAAGGATGTCGATCCAGGAACATGTCCTACTTCAAACACATAGATTAGTTCCCATATTTTCAAATTTAAATAATGGTAAGAGACATGATAGTATTTTTTGTCTGTATTTATACATTAAAAAACCCAAACAAAACAAAATTGCCAAGGTGGTTTAACAATCCTAAGATTGTAACAAAGAAAGTATTATTAAAAGGGCCAAATTAAATAATATAAAAATGAAAGGGAATGAAAAGGAATATAACAATAATTTGGCATAATTACCATGATTATTTCTTAAAAAAACAAAAACAAACATATAATATAAAATAAAACATGAAAAAACCATGAGTCCGATTTTTTAAAAAGACCATCTTGGACATATTTGTCACTGACCCATATATGAATGATCTGCATTATATAACCAATAATGATTGTTGATGTTATTAATGAAAGTTATTATAAAGTGGAACCACGAGGAAAAAACTGGTTAAATCCACTGAACCAAAGGATTGCTTCAGTTTTGACATTTTTTGTTACATCTGTGACAGCTCTGTCTCCCCCTCTACCTCCCTCCTCCCTCCTCCCTCTTAACAGGATTTCAGTGTTTCATTCTGATGTTGACTCTGTCTGTCATGTTGCTGGAACCCTATGTACCTTCCTCCTGTGAGTGCTCTTGCCCGTTTTCACAGACTCCAGGTGAAGCTCTGCGTAAATGTGCTTCATGCGTTCCACACAGCTGTCAATCACACCAGCTGAAGAGGGAGAAGAGACATGCATCTGTCTATGTACTCATCCATCAGACAGTGACATTAAGCATTAAACACAAATATAATGTAACCTGGGACTAAAATGAATGTGTATGCAAGATTTCCACCTAGTTGAGTTTATAGTACCTTTTAAACTGCTATGCATTAAGGGGGCCATTTTCTACACTATGTAGCATCTTTCCCACCTGAAGTTTACTTTTTATGTAAGGCAAGTAATGCGTAGTAATTTATTGTACATGATAATTTTCCACCCTCTTTGACTCCTGAAGAATTAATATGTAAATATAGGCAAACATATGCAAATATTATGACATCAAAACTATGATGATTTCTCTGTTAAGCAAAACAGTTTGGTTTAATTTCCATAAATGGTTTGAGTGGAATGGGGAAGGAGCTTTGCGTTGTGAACACTAGCGTATGCATATAGTTCCTCATTGTGTAATAATGTGTTGAAAAACAATGAAATGATCTTTACCTTTACATGCGTAACTCTGAGCACTGGAACTACAGGCTAACAGAGACATGAACGTTTTGGCCATCACCTTTTTAAAGGGATCCTGGAACAGAATCTTCTCATATTGCTGTAAATTAAACAATAAATAAATAAAAATAATGAATTTTGGATTCTGAAAAGAAAAGAATCTGGAATAGTTTAGAAAAAAAAAATCATTAATTATAAAAAAAAAAAAATAACAAAGATACCTTAGTATAACTCATAAATTAATTATGTTTATCATAAAATTTATTAAAAAAGCATCATTTATTCTAATTATCGGGCGACCAGAGTTCGAGTCCCAGCTCTGGGACCTTTCCAGATCCCTAAAAAAACATTTTTAAATATCATTTAATTAAAATAATAATGCTAAATGTTAAATAATCTTTATTTTTTATTTTCCAGAGGAACTTTGTGTACGAGTTATGTCAGGAATCATCCACAATCTCAAATAAACGGAGTAGACTGTATAAATAGTTTTAAAAGTAATCTAAAACAACTTTTACTATGCATACAAATGCAAATCTGAACAAATTATAAAGAATACATAAATGCTTGCAATCTCCGATAGTAAGACAGAGAAATATCATGTAGCAGCTCATGTCATACAAGGTTTAAATAATTTAAATAGACATATTAAACAGTAGAAAATTGTGTAGTATAGAGTTTTCAAAAAGTACTGACTTCGGTACTGAAATTTAAAAACTGTGACACTGAGCACTGTTGAGCGGAATCGTAAACACCTCTTATTGCCCATTGTACTCACATGCTCATCGGATATGTCTGTGATTGGCTACAATGATCAGTGCTTCAAAAACATTTTGTAAATATACATCAATGACGCTCTTCACAGAGCGCTTGCACAGATACAGACAGGAGCGTTTGAAAGCAGGCGTCTATGAGCTGACCGGTCCGGTGCTTTCAAATGCTCCCGCTCCCGTTTTCAAAACACTTTAAAACACTTCCGAGTGCTCTCAAGCGCTCCCGTGTGTTGATCATTGTAGCCAATCACAGACATATCTGATGAGCGAGTGAACACAATGGCCAATCAGAGGGGTTTACGATTCTGCTCAACAGCGCTCAAAGTGCAATAATATCTGTCTGCAGAGCCGCAGAGCCACAGTTTTACCCCAGCAGTTTAACCCCCAGCAGTTTCACCCCCAGCAGTTTTACCCCGCACATGCGTAGTTTCACCACAACAGTTTTACCAGCGCATGCGCAGTGTCACCACAACAGCTGTACCCGCGCATGCGCTATCACATTGTTCTGTCCTAAAACGATCTAATGGTTATTGTTACCAATTATTTTTGCTTATTAGTTATTTTTTGCTCCTACTGTTGCTCGCAGGCCTTCATGGTCCTTTACTGAAATAAATCAATGCTTAATTGTTCATGAACAGTTTCATCTTTTACGCTTTTCCTCCAAAAACTAACAGCCTGGTATAATATGTACACACTTTTTGTTCAATGCAGGGTTGCCAATGCCAACCGTTCCGTATAATACGGAATCATCCCGTATTTGACACATAAAAGTCTTGTTCCGTATTGAACTGATACGGAACACACTTTGTTCCGTATTTTTGAGAATCAATTCAGTGCAAATCCATGACAGACACATAGCTTCTAATAGCTATATGTCAGACAGACTATGAACGAAGACATTAGTTGGCTATGATAAGAAAAAAAAATGACGGTGCGGTAGATAATTTCTCCCCGTTTGTCTATGATCAGCCGCGTAGCGTTTTTAACATCTTGGAACATTATCAGAGGGGTTAATGTGTAAACTTGAACACAGATGAAACAAATGACTTGAACACAAACTATTTACAATAATTTCAAATAAAACTGCTGTAGTGAAACTGCGCAAGCGCGGGTAAAACTGCTGGGGTGAAACTGTGGCTCTGCGGCTCTGCAGTCAGACCCTTCTCTCAAAGTGTCACAATTTTTAAATTTCGGTACCGAATTCTGTACTTTTTTGACAACTCTAATGTAGTATTTTAGTTGATGTTACTCTGGCCAAACTCTGATTTCTGAGAGACGCACGGAGATGGCAGCTTGATTTGTGCTCATTTCATTTATAGAGTTTACACTCATTCATTTCACACACTCATTATATTGTGTAGTGATGTATAAAGCTATAATAAATAAAAAATAATTATATAGCTATAATATCATACTATCCCCTGGCTCACCTGCCATCCAGAAAACACAAGGAGTGACTAATATTTTTTCTATTATTCGGCAGAATTCGTTATTCGTTTCAAAGACATTATCCGTTCTTTTCCGAATAAGGTATTCGGCTTCGGGCACATCCCTAATACATACACACCATTTTCAATCAGATTTGAGAACATAAACAAATTTTCCCTTAAAAACATTACAATTGCACTTGTCACATGTTTTAAAGTCAGCCAATCATATTTGAGATTGCCATTTTGTTAAAGTGCTTGCTAATTTTGTGCGCGGAACTTGTCTATGAACAGCTAACAGAAGTTGTATCTGCGACCATTCACAACCTAAACTAAATCTGTTACCTCTAATAATAGTTCACACATGACCTCTCCAGGCTCAAAAGACAGGAGCACTGTTAGTGAGGAGCTTGGGCCCTTGCTGGTCAGATCCTCAGTGTGGCCTCCCGATCTCTTCTTAGCCTCCTCTGTGAACAACACACACAGAAAGTGCAGGGTCGACGTGTAGAGAGAAGACTCTGCACCCGATTGGTTCAAACACACTCGGATGGTATCTGTCACGAGAGAGGGCAAAGACTAAACATAAAGCATGCTAATATTTAGTTTTCAGAGCTTTTCTAGAACTCCAACTTCGAGACAAGAAGATATATACGAAAATATACAAAACTTCACAACAAACAATCTTCACCACAAGGGAACATCTGACATAAAGTCTCTCCAAACTCGCAGGCTTTTAAAAAGGGCTTCCAAAGCCTGGATACCTGCAGGCAAGTCAGCGAGTCTACTGCCCACCCACCTGTTTTAGGATTTTCTACCACATCCATCAGATCTAAAGCAGGCTGATTGTTCTCCCTGTCTCTGTCCCAGTCTGTCATATGCAGCAGGGACACCCATCCACATATACAAACATAATGAGCTGGCCTCCCACTGCATCTGTCTCCATCTCCTCATCTGTCTCCTTCATTCTCAACATCTATCCAGCACATCCTCTTCCATCCAAACTCCTCAATCTTTCTTTCCCCTCCGTCCCTATGCACTTTCATCAGGCTTGCCACCATTCTTTCTTTGTACTCTTCTGTTTCCTTCTGCCTTCCCTCTCCATTTGCCTGTCTCTACCCTTTGTAACACACTTTGGTGTGTGTATGTGTGAGTCACCTGAAAAGCACTGCCAGTGTTTCCCCAGTGCCACACCAACAGATGGGCCGACCGCAGCTTGGTTCCTGCGAAGCAGAGTAGCCAGGAGCATCAACATATCCGCCCAGGTGTTGAGCACTGCACCCTGGGCCTGCGCATCTAAGGACCAAAACAACCAAAAACTCATCTAAAAAAAACACTTTTCTTTCATTTGGAGGTCTTGTTTGGAAGGTTGTGGATTTGCTGAGGACATTTTGTGTTACCCAAGTCAGCGACAGACAGCGTCAGGATGGAAAATAGGTTGTTCAGCAGGGGTTTGAAGAGCTCTCGGTGGAACGGCGCATCCTCGCTGTGCATCGCTGCTGACTGCAGGAGCTTACACAAACTTTGCACATAATACAAGCTACTCAGCACCTGAGGGAGGAACAAGGGGGTGATGGGAAGGAAAGAAAGAGTAAGTGGTAACGAGTGCCGAGTTACCTGTGAAAAAACACACATGCAGCACTTTGGTTTCACAACCCTAAACGACAACAAATAGCCGACTAATTGGCAATGTGTTGCAGACAAAGTGGAACTGAACCAGAAACCATGATGCCCTTGTATTGTACTTGAGGCAGAATAGCATTGTTCTAGCATGAGTGTGTGTACTTAAATTAAAAAGGTTATGACGGGCGTAAAATATTAGTTCACCCAAACAATTTCTGTCATCATTTACCCTCATTATGTTGTTCCAACCCCATAAGACCTTGGTTAATCTTCAAAACACAAATTAAGATATTTTAATGAAACCTGACAGGTTTCTGCCCTTCCATTGAAAGTCAAGGTAATCAAAACTTAGAGGATCTAAAAAGGTCATACAAGCTCTATAAATAGAACAGTTTATTCTAAATCTTGTGAAGAGATTCAATCGCTTTATAAACAGATTTAATTTAGGCTTTTATGTACATCTTAATGATTGACACGCATACATAGAGCACATCAAATATGGTAAACACAGAAGCTCAAACGTTCATGCTTGATGCACGAGAACCAATGAAGTTTGTTCTAGCATGTGACACGCATGTCTTTGTGTGAATAAAAGCCTAAATTAAATTGTCTTTTTGACCTTTTTGGAAATTACAGAATTTTCCTTTTTTTATTTGAACAGTGCGTGTGATGTAAAAAAAAATCATCAGCATAGTATGCCAGATTTTTCTAACCGCGTATCTCTGCAGGCTCACACATGTGCCGTGATTAGTTTTGGCAACTAGAAGGTAAAAACTGAAGAAACAAAACAACAACCTACTGAAGACCGCTAAAATAACTGACTACCACATTGACGACGTTAAGAGCTTGTGTGTGTTTGTGTGTGTGTGTGTGTGTGTGTGTGTGTGTTAGCAGCTCCAATTACCTCACGCAGACAAGCACTAAAATGTCAGAAACTGTTCTGATGTTTAAACTGAAGTCGGAATATGATGGAGAGACTCAAGAAGAAGTGACAACATGTAAAATGCAATAAACGTTTCTGAATGGTTAGTTGATGAATTTATGTTGCTGATGTGAAGTTAATTATCTTCAATTAGCATATTCTGTCATGCTAATCTATAAATCGCTTTTGTGAAAAGTGTTGTAAGATGCCTACAGAGTTACGTACTGTATTGCATGTGAAAAGACGGATGCGACAGCTTGAGCAGACTCACAAATGTGCTCTACTACAACAACTCTTCCTCTTCTCAACATGGACTGCGTGTTCCCCGGGGCGGGGTTTATGTAAATTTTAGGGAGGAATGTCATGTAGTCCCTACCAGCCGTTTGTTGTAGTCCTTAGAAAACAATTTCTTTAAAAGCAAATATCTTCCTTTGCTTTGAACTTTGCAGATGTTGTTTATGCTCAAACAGCAACATTACACACTAACTAAAGTTAGAAAAGTGAAATCATAATCAACCACACCTTTAAGCATTTAAGTAAGTTAAGTTAGCTTTTGTAAGTTAAGGTATATCGCAATTCTAGTTTAAATGAGTTTAAAAGACATTTTTATCAGTCATAACTTCTGAAGAAAAATAGCCCAGACACTGAACAAAGATGAAACTTTCTAGTGCGCTGGTGTGGACCGCCTGAGTTCAGGTATACTATCAAATTGACAATATACTTTGCTGTTCACATACACTAAGAGTTTGCATCAAAATCTGCTGACTTGTTTTGCAGTTAATGTGTAGATTTTGAAGGGGAAGGGGATGGTAAAATGTGTGAGATACCTCTAAAGACCAATTCACACTGCGCCAACAGACACAGACCAACGCCGACAGTCAGCAGATTACAGCACGTCACTTCTCAGACATTCTAATTCTGATTCAGCATGTTCAATCGGCGAAAACAAGGTCCGACAGACGGCAACGGACTTCCGACAGGTAACACACTGATCAGACAAGACCTTATGAAGTGCCTGTTGCCGTCTATTGGGGCGATGTGAATTTGCCTTAACAGTACTACACTGTTAGCTAAAAGTATTAATCAAACTATCAAAAATATATATATAAAAAAAATGTTGTGGAGGACGTATAGAAGTTTGTGAATGTGTTGGTGTTCCAATTTTGAACACCAGCTTTCAGTGGCGTTCTGCAGGCGCACATTCCCTTATGACAGATTGGTGTTAAAGTGGAGGTAGAAAATCCCATAATGCACCTGGTTCCTAGCATCTTCCATAGCAGCTGGAAGAAGAGGTGTCCTTAATTCACTGACACATTGAGATATGGTCGCCGCATCCACCACACTGAAACAGACAGCACAAAACCAACAGGAAGTCATGCAGGTTCACAGGTTTTTTTCCCCAGTCTAAATAGATGAATATATATATATATATATATATAAACAAACAAACAAATAAACAAATAAATTGAATCTAACTTAAAACATGTTTTGTATCCTTTTTTTTTTTTTTACATTTTACATGGGTCTTTCTCTTAGCCAACAGACAAAACCACCACAATTTGGCATTTAGTAAGAGTGGGCAGAAGGCAGGCAGGATGTAGTTGTGTTAAAATGTTGTCCGGTAAAACATTAGAATAAAGTTATACTGAATTATGAGTGCGTGTGAAAATGAGGTAAGAGGTGAGCACAGCATTTTAGTTTTATTTATGTTTTGGAATTCGCTTTTTTATATATATATTTAGTTTTCATGTTAATTTTAGAAATTTCGTTATGTGCTTTTGTCATTTTTTTTTTTTAACCCTGAACCTATACATAAACTTAACCTTAACCCATGTAGTTACCTTATATTACCCAGTATGTTCTGTGGTAAGTACACTGTAAATACCTGTACTGAAAAATAAAGTGCAACCAATATTTATATCTGGTTTTAATTCAAATTTATTTAAATTAACAGAAATGCTTTTAATAGTTTTAGTTTAGGAAAATAACCCTGGTGCACAGGTCTGCAATGTGCAATGCGTGTCTGTGCTTAACTGCTAATATTAACTATATTTTCTGTTCTGTAGAGCTGCTTTTAATAATTTTCCTGTCTATTACTGTAAAGCTGCTTTGAAACAATGCATATTTAAATAAAGGTGACTTGACTAATAAAGCGTCAGTATGATCATTATAATATATAAATAATGCCAGAATTCTGCACAATATCTGTTTGTCTTCACATGTCTCTCTAACCTGGCCATGCTCTGAAGTATTTGGTTGTGCTTGAGGGCAGAGAGACTAAACTCAGGAAGCACAGCCAGCAGGTTGTCCAGTAGACCGCACACAGATAGCAACAGGTGAGGGGTTACTATAGCAACAGGCTCGGTCCTTCCCCCTGGGTGGGACTCTTGAGTGAGGGCAGAGTCTGAGCTGTCCGTGTCACTCTGACCTACAACACAAAGAATTAACAGCAGAAAGACTCAAATCACTAAAGACTGAAAGAAACAATCTTGACCCTCAAGATCAAACTGTCAGTTAGTAAAATTTCCCCTCCCCCTAAAAAAAGTCATACCCTGAGCAGTGAGTCTGTTAACTGGAGTGTCCTGGATTCTAGCAACACCTGAGGTCGGAACTGGAGAATGTGTCCCACTAGAGCTTCCTGATGGAATCTGAAGAACACAAACCAGCATGATAACAATTTGAAAACAGTTGTGTATATAATATAATATAGTGATCCAGATATTAAATTATATCACATTATATTATATAAATATATATATATATATATATATATATATATATAAACCATGGAAAATCAATGTGTGGCGGTCAGCGTTGAAATATTGTGGCGGGCCGAAACCAATAAATGAACGTATGGGAAACCCTGAGTTGTGTAGCTTAATATTTTTGTGTCAGCTGATAAATTTTTTTCAGGATACTTTGATGAATTGAAAGAACAACAAAACAGCATTTATTTGAAAAATAAATATTTTTAAGATAATGAATGTAACTGTTTATATTCAATGTGTCCTTGTGAATACCCTGTTCAGAATGTTCGCTAGAAAAAGAAAAAAGAACCTTTTGGTCAGCCACAAATGAAATGGTCTACTGACCAGAGTACTGGAGGTGGACATGGATCCTGAGCCTTGAGTTTGGTTTAGAGGAGCAAGCATCTCTCTCCAGTGCTTCAGAGAATCATTCAGATCTGTCTCTACACAAACAGAAAGAAACACAGACCACTTCATTTACAAATAAAACAGTCATATTTACAACTAAATTATATGCACTGGAATAATTACCTCTTAACAGCGTACTAACATTTTGTTATAACAAGAATGATAAATATAAACACCATCATCTAAAATATGTGGCACACCCGCCATGATCTCTAGTACAGAATAGTATTAATGATGTGTGTAAACATATGGATGCCAAAGAGTCAGACATCCACTAATAGCTGGCAGAGCTCTGGGCGTGCGGACGCCGTACCCTGGGTGACATTGGCCGGCAGAGGAGGGTGGCTGAGGGTGAAGGCATGTCTGCCCATGTAACAGCTCTTCACCATCTGGCCCACGCTTTCAAAAAACTGGCAGTGGTACAACAGAGCCTGCAGGGCAGGAAGCCCGACCAGACACAGTCCTGAATCCTCATCATGCACACATGGGCTCTGGGAGACACAAGAAAGGGACACAAGATAAAATGTTAAAAAAAAAGGGGGAAATTTAATACTGAGGAAACCAGGAAATCACCATGGACAGATTTGTTATGTCTACAGAGCTTTTAAGACCGGCTGTGATATTGATATTCAGTTCTGAAAGTTTATTCTCATGTAAACAGACCTGCCAGGCACACTCTTTGGCCTCTTCTGCATTAGCAGGCATTGGCATCACAAGGAGGTTTTGCAAAATAAACGCTGCCTATAGGGAAGGGAAACATAAAAGTTAGAAACACTGCCATCTTCTTGCAAATGAATGGAAATGCATGCTGGTTGAATTCTCAGTGGAATTGCAGAAAGCAAGCAAATTCCTTCAAAAGAGAGAAATGCAAACACATTCCTTTTTATTTTCTGTGCAGTGCCACCGTGTATATATGGGTTTAACCTCTTTTTTCCCCACTCTTCCTGGTCAAATACGGCTAGTTCGAAACCTGTGCTAATAATAAAATGTTCAGATCTGAAGTAACATGACTTCCGGAGCCTTTCTCACTTGCGACTAAGTCTAATCATCATTGCAGCTTATTCTAACCGAAAACCGCCCACTTATACAGGAAGTGGCCATCTGATTGATTTGTAGAGCTAGTAAGCGTACTTTATTACACGGCTCTCTGAAATGCTTGATTCTGATTGATCAGGCGTGACATTCCCGTGACACACACACATTATATATATATATATATATATATATATATATATAATTTTTTTTTTTTTTTTATATATATATATATTTTAAATGTTTTCACACACACACACACTGAAGTACCGTCCCACTTAACATACACATAAATTGTAAGAATATGACTAATACTGACCAATAAACAGTATAAGGTAAGGCTATTAGTACCAAAGTTTTTGTTAATACAATAAAGTTAGTAAGTTGGTATGAGTCACCACAGTCATTCTAAAAATACACAAAAAAAGTGCAAATTCAATGGTATTTTGGGGTTACGGAAACAACAGTTACCATGGTAAATACACTATACAAATATGAACTGTTAATTCAATTGAAGAGTGTGCGCCGCTATCACACTATTACGTCTCACTGGGCACAAAAGTTTGTTTTTCTGAGGTGAGAAATTTTATTTCATTCCAAGTTATGAAAATAACATTTGAATAATGACACTGACATCTAGCCAGATAACATCTCATCTGTTAAGATACTGAATCAGGACAGCTCGTTTTTCTCAGGCACTTACTTAACCTGCGTCTGACAATAGAGTCAACAGCTTTCACGCATGTCTACCAAAATAAATGTCTCAATTCAGTCTTGCGACCCACAAGTTGAGAAACCAAAGTTTTGACAAAAACAAGTTTTATAAAATGATAAACGTAACATTTCAGCCTTACATTCCAGGGTACGCTGTGTAAAAATATGGGTCAATCTTTGCATTGGAAAAACGGCAGATGCTTTGAATGAAAATGCAAATTCACTCTTTGACAGATGGCCCTTATGGAGCAGTAAAAATGTAACTGTTACCCCTGTTAACAAAGCAGAACTGCTCTTATAACTACACTACTTTATTAGGCATTATAGAGATAAGATAATGCCATCAAAACTTTCCTCACTGAAAGGCAAAGAGTTTGCAGGTATGACAAACACCATAAAGCACACATTGTCTAATACATCTGAAAATTAGAGGCCGGCGCTTCTTTCATGTCTCTCGTATCACACCACGGATGTGCTCTCTCTCGTTTCATTTCAACGCATCTGGTGCCATTTTGCACCTCAGTTATTGAGTATCGACTGTATTTACAGTAAAATGAAACCAGAGGACTTCTGTATTAATAGTAGGCCATTGGTAATATTGTTGAAGCGATCTTCTTGTGATTGTTTTGCACACTGTAAAATCTTACCGGTTTATTATCTTATAATCCATTAAAGCAGTTTCTTCTCATATCAATATTTCATGTCCCTGTCATTATTTATATGGTGAAAAGCTATTTAAAAATTGACATGACTGTACATTATCCCTTAAATGTCCATTTTGTTTGAACTTGTTCATTCATCTAGGCTCAAATCTGCTTGATAAAAAATTGTTTTCTTTGAGGAAGCTTTGCATTTAATGAGGCGAGCTAATAAAATATTTCAACTCAAATCAATATTTCATCTCTACTTATTCACTTCTGAGGCAAGTAGCTGATAATAGTGTACGATAGCAAGCGAGATAGTGTACATCCAGTTGGTTGTTATAGCAAATGAAACCCTGACATAGTGATCAGAACCCTGACACAAAGCGGGGTTACAACCGGCTGGATTTACATTAGCCCTTACTAATTTAATTATATGTGACCTAGGGCGGGTTTATCTGGAATAAATTAGCCTGTCAGTTTTGAACTGGTGATTTCAACCAGCACTCTCGATTTTTTGAGTGCAATATGCATCAGATGGCCAGTGAACAGACAGAGTGCTGGTCCCTAGACTCTCAGTCTGAGAAAGTCTTGGTAAACACTCAGTTTCTTTGTGTTGTATTCAAGCTGAAGCTGGATGGACTCACCTCTCGGCGCACCATACTGCACTCCTGTCTCTCCAGCAGGATGTTGAGTACCGTGGCCCACAGGCCGCCTGTAATGTTCTGGCAACTCTCTGACAGCGCCACACACCCTCTCTCTAGCGAACTCAGAGCCGCACCCACAGCCAGGCTGGCACAGCGCACCTAGAGCCAGACAAATACACACACACACTTGTGCTCAGACCCTGCACATGTGCTTGGCAGTGCTTACTGCCATGGGCTCTTTGGCGTGTAGCACTGGCACAAGTTTGTGTTTATCATGCCCATTATTTTCAGTGCTCAGCATCTGCTGATCTGAGGGAGGCCTGGACATGCACGGGTACTTGGGAAAATTATCCAAAATAGAAGGCCTAGGCAAAATGCTAGATAAGGTTTTCATCAAAATTACAGACACACATTTAATAATTTTATATTGACTATGATTGCATTCAGCGCCAATGTACATCTTTAAATACAACTCAGTTTAAAAAAAAACTTTAAGTTTAATAAAATCAGTGGGTAGCTGTCTGATTCAACGCTGCATATGTCCATGGACTTTTGTCAAAATCATTTTAGGTTTTAAATTTATATAAATGTATAAGGGAAAGTAAATTATGTTCTTTAACTGGCAGTGTTGTTTATTGAATTGAATTTAAATAATGCTGTCTAGAGCCCGACCGATATATCGCGGGCCAATATTATCGGCCGATATTAGGCATTTTCCTAACTATCAGTATCGGCATTTATAATGGCCGATAAATTAATATTTTTTAAAATGCGGGTGCGGTGATTCACGTAAGGGTGGCGCTGCCAATAAAGCACCTAAAAGCTGTCACAAAGAACTGACAAAAGTAATGATTGTGAATACATAAAATATAGCAAGGAGACATTTTAATTGTTTGTTAATAAACAAGTGTTTTCAGTCAGTGTCGCTGCAAAGTTGACGACGCTGACTCGCGATCTTCAGTGAACACGCCAGAGAGAAATGCACATTTCATACGGATTACAGCAGAGAGCAGTTTGTCTTTCGTTTTGAATTGTTCTGTTTAAAAGTAGACATTTTAATATAGATATATTTCTCAGGTTTATACGCTGAGTTTCGGTTCATTTATGCATGAGACGACCTCCAGTTCACGCGCTGACGCCTCCATGTCGAGATTATCTATTGTCCGCAATATTTACTTCTTATTTATTAAATCCAGGCAATTGGTTGATGAAACATTGATTAAAATTAAGATACAATTAATACAAAACGAAATTCACTTTAATGAAAGGCTTTGTGCTTTCTGTTTGAGGTCTCTGTGAAAGTTTTAAAGCACTTTTGTGCCGCTTTCAGAGCTTGTCACGTCCGTAACATTGTTTTTTCCTCAGAAATGCGAACACGAAAAATAAAATAAAATGATTATTTTATTTTCTGTTGAGAGCCAACCCTTCTTCATCCTGTGGGTAGTAGCCTATTACTTTTGATTTGCGCAGTGTAATTCACAGAATTGATTTCTCTGCTACCAGCTTCTGTCACGTACAGGTCCTTCTCAAAAAATTAGCATATTGTGATAAAGTTCATTATTTTCCATAATGTAATGATAAAAATTAAACTTTCATATATTTTAGATTCATTGCACACCAACTGAAATATTTCAGGTCTTTTATTGTTTTAATACTAATGATTTTGGCATACAGCTCATGAAAACCCAAAATTAACGCATATTTCTAAAAAAATTAGCATATTTCATCCGACCAATAAAAGAAGTGTTTTTAATACAAAAAAAGTCAACCTTCAAATAATTATGTTCAGTTATGCACTCAATACTTGGTCGGGAATCCTTTTGCAGAAATGACTGCTTCAATGCGGCGTGGCATGGAGGCAATCAGCCTGTGGCACTGCTGAGGTGTTATGGAGGCCCAGGATGCTTCGATAGCGGCCTTAAGCTCATCCAGAGTGTTGGGTCTTGCGTCTCTCAACTTTCTCTTCACAATATCCCACAGATTCTCTATGGGGTTCAGGTCAGGAGAGTTGTCAGGCCAATTGAGCACAGTAATACCATGGTCAGTAAACCATTTACCAGTGGTTTTGACACTGTGAGCAGGTGCCAGGTCGTGCTGAAAAATGAAATCAGATGGAAGCATGAAGTGCTCCAAAATCTCCTGATAGCTAGCTGCATTGACCCTGCCCTTGATAAAACACAGTGGACCAACACCAGCAGCTGACATGTCACCCCAGACCATCACTGACTGTGGGTACTTGTCACTGGACTTCAGGCATTTTGGCATTTCCTTCTCCCCAGTCTTCCTCCAGACTCTGGCACCTTCATTTCCGAATGACATGCAAAATTTGCTTTCATCCGAAAAAAGTACTTTGGACCACTGAGCAATAGTCCAGTGCTGCTTCTCTGTAGCCCTGGTCAGGCGCTTCTGCCGCTGTTTCTGGTTCAAAAGTGGCTTGACCTGAAAATGCGGCACCTGTAGCCCATTTCCTGCACACGGTGGCTCTGGATGTTTCTACTCCAGACTCAGTCCACTGCTTCCGCAGGTCCCCCAAGGTCTGGAATCGGTCCTTCTCCACAATCTTCCTCAGGGTCTGGTCACCTCTTCTCATTGTGCAGCGTTTTTTGCCACACTTTTTCCTTCCCACAGACTTCCCACTGATGTGCCTTGATACAGCACTCTGGGAACAGCCTATTTATTCAGAAATTTCTTTCTGTGTCTTACCCTCTTCAATGATGGCCTTCTGGACAGCAGTCAGGTCGGTTTTGAGTAATGAAACAGGCTGGGAGTTTTTAAAAGCCTCAGGAATCTTTTGCAGGTGTTTAGAGTTAATTAGTTGATTCAGATGATTAGGTTAATAGCTCATTTAGAGAACCTTTTCATGATATGCTAATTTTTTGAGATAGGAATTTTGGGTTTTCATGAGCTGTATGCCAAAATCATCAGTATTAAAACAATAAAAGACCTGAAATATTTCAGTTGGTGTGCAATGAATCTAAAATATATGGAAGTTTAATTTTTATCATTACATTATGGAAAATAATGAACTTTATCACAATATGCTAATTTTTTGAGAAGGACCTGTATTGTGTGAGCTTGTGACTATTGCAAGCACGCAGCTGAGAAGTCCTGATTATTGTATTCTATATTTACTTCTTATTTATTAAATCCAGGCAATTGGTTGATGAAACATTGATTAAAATGCATTGCGCGAGCGACAAATCTCCAACAGTAAACTGATGCCCCATTCTGCTTTGTAACGGGTCGCGGGTAAACAGCTGTTGCGAAGCGAGCGATAACGGCCGCGTCCGGTGTACACAGTGTTAAAGCTCATTCTGTCTATAACGCTACGTTACAACATCAAGCAATATTCCAATTATTTATATAATTATAACACTTTATGTTTCATGTTTAGTACATTTAGCTCACTACCCATTTAAAATAGTATAAAAGTACTGTAGCCTACATATGTAATTAAAAATGTTTTCATTATGATATTATTAATTTTACTTTAGTAAAAAGATCTGAGTTATCTGACCACTGGTAGAGATTAGAGGAATTAAGACTAAAAATAGAAGATAATAAGGTTTTGTCAGTGACACTTTTGATAAATTTATTGATACAAGTTATGTTTTATATAATGTGACTAAATTAAAAGACAAAGTCGTTAGTGAAGATTATGCAACAGTATTTAGAATATAATATAATATAACATGCAATGCAAACCAGTTTGGTTACAGCTCAAATGTATCATTCTCATTCTATCATTCCCCCTGCCTCCATTACATATCTTTGTCAAAAGATAATATCAAAAATCCATATCGGTCGGGCTCTAATGCTGTCATAAAATAAAATTGAAAATTGAAATTAGTAATTTTAGTACCAAAACTTAAATTTATTTCAGTTAGTTGCCAATAACTGAAATAAATGTAAGTTTTGGTACTAAAATTACTAATACTAAAACTGCAATAAAAATAAATAAAAGCTAAATAGAAATATTAAAAAGACAAAAGCAAGTAAAATTACTAAAACTAAACTGAAAACATAAAACTAAGCTAATTCAAAATGTTAATAAATTAGCATGTCACAACACAGGAGACTTTCATGTCAACTATTTCAACACATTTCATGTCAACTATTAAAAACAATAGTTCATGTTGAGTAGCTACTGTATGTCCCATAGCTTATTTTAAGACGTGAAGTTCTCACCTCAGGGTCTCGGTCCACCCACAGGGGAATTAACCAGGCCAAGCCAAGCTGGGCAGCACTCTGCTCATCAGAACTTTGCTCACGCCCCAAAGACCACAAGGATATCCAGTCCTTAAACAACACACAAAGCATGGAGCGTAAAACTGCTGTACTAATAAAACCTATACTTAATTGGTAGTATAACGATCAAACTTAGTATTAAAGGGTTAGTTCACCCAAAAATGAAAATTTTTATGTTGTTCCAAACCTGTATGAGTTTATGTCTTCTGATGAATATAAAAGAAGAGATATTTTGAAGAATTTGGTTACCAACATTCTTCAAAATATCTTATTTTATAAACTCGTACTGATTTGGAACATCATAAGGGGGAGTAAATGGTGACAATTTTCATTTTTGGGTGAACTATCCCTTTAAACATGTTTCTAATGATAAACCAATATAATCGACCAATATCATGTTCACTAAATTGATTAGAAGAAGTGTTAGCACCCCCTTGTGTCAGTTTTAAAGTCTTCTGATATAATTTTCAAATGCAAAGGCATTTCTGACCTGATATAATTTTCAATTGCAAAGGCATTTCTGACCTCGTTTTTGGTTTCTTTCATCATCTCATGTGACAGGTGAAGCAGGCAGATAACAGCATTTTTTGTCACTCCTTTGCCCATGAAGGACATTGAGTTTCCTCCCAAATCTACGTAGAATGAAGAGATGACCTGGGAAGAGCAGTCAAATAGGAACACGATCATAATTAGCTGTCTGGGAGACGAATGGGTATCATTTGTGTTTGAATTACATATTTTTATTTGCTTTTTTTTTTACCAAACCACCTAGATGTCAAGGTTTATTCAAGTATGTCAAACAGTTGATGGACCCCGCTGACTTCCATAGTATTTTTTTTCCTACTATGGAAGTCAATGGGGTCCATCAATTGTCTAGTTACAGACATTCTTCAAAATATCTTCCTCTGTGCGTAGCAGAAGAAAGGAATTCAAACAGGTTTGAAACAACTTGAAGGTGAGTAAATGATGACAGAATTTTCATTTTTAAGTGAACTATTCCTAGTTGGGTTATAGAGCAATATTGATGCAAAAAAAATTAGATACAGCAGAGACTCGGCTGATTTTAAAGAAGTGATTCATGCTCAAGTGTTTGGGAACATCTTGGACCCTGCGTGTGAGTGTGCGTTTAATGTGTTCTGTCTGGATGAGAGAAACAGGAAGCGTGTATATACTCTGCGCAAAATATATTCTAGTGTGTAACCGAGGCACTTGAGAACATGTGTGTATGCATACTTCCAAGAGGCCACTGAGGTATTTGAGGCAGAGTGTGTTTGGCTCCATGCTGGGTGCGTGTGTGCTCCAGCCGGGCAGGGCGGTCACATGGGCCATGGTCCTGAGCGTGCGCTCAAGAGAGGGCAGGCCGTAGAAGCATGGAGCGTCGGACAAGCGAAGGCACTGTAGCAGGCGCAGAGACAGCTCAGAAGCAAACGGTCCGGACAGAACCCCACACACCCTTAAAAGTAGACGAAAAATGCAAAGTGAGGAACGGAGTGATCATAATACAACCCCAAATCAAGAAAAGTTGGGACATTTTGTAAAATGTAATTAAAATCAAGAATCTGTAATTTGTTAATTCTCTTTCAACTTTATTTAACTGACAAAGTGCAAAGATTTTCAGTGTTTTCACTGAACAACTTAATTGTATTTTGTAAATATAAACAAATTTTGATTTTGATGGCTGCTACACACTCCAAAAAAGTTTTTTCTGTTGTGTTGTGATTCCAGTACGTTGTGGCTTGATTCTGGTACGCTGTGGCTTGATTCCGGTACGCTGTGGCTTGATTCCGGTACGCTGTGGCTTGATTCCAGGACGTTGTGGTTTGATCCGTTGTGTTGTGGCTTGATTCTGTTGTGTTGTGGTTAGTTTCAATTGTGTTGTGGCTTGATCCGGTGTATTGTGGCTTGATTCTGTTATGTTGTGGTTTGTTTCCATTGTGTTGTGGCTTGTTTCCATTGTGTTGTGGCTTGTTTCCATTGTGTTGTGGCTTGATCCGGTGTATTGTGGCTTGATTCCATTGTGTTGTGGTTTGTTTCCATTGTGTTGTGGCTTGTTTCCATTGTGTTGTGGCTTGATCCGGTGTGTTGTGGCTTGATTCCGTTGTGTTGTGGTTTGTTTCCATTGTGTTGTGGCTTGTTTCCATTGTGTTGTGGCTTGATCCGGTGTGTTGTGGCTTGATTCCGTTGTGTTGTGGTTTGTTTCCATTGTGTTGTGGCTTGTTTCCATTGTGTTGTGGCTTGATCCGGTGTGTTGTGTGGCTTGATTCCGTTGTGTTGTGGTTTGTTTCCATTGTGTTGTGGCTTGATCCGGTGTGTTGTGTGGCTTGATTCCGTCGTGTTGTAGCTTGATTTTGTTACGTTGTGGTTTGGTTCTGTTACGTTATGGCTTGATCCGTTGTGTTATGGTTTGTTTCCATTGTGTTGTGGCTTGATCCGGTGTGTTGTGGCTTGATTCCGTTGTGTTGCGACATGATCATTTGTCTTCTGGCTCGATTACGTTATGTTGTGGATTGATCCGGTGTGTTGTGGCTTGATTCCGTTGTGTTGTGGCTTGATTCCGTTGTGTTGTGGCTTGATTCCGTTGTGTTGTGGCTTGATTCCGTTGTGTTGTGGCTTGATCCGTTGTGTTGCGGCTTGATTCAGTTACACTATAGCTTGATCTGTTGTGTTCTGGCTTGATCCGTTGTTTTCTGGTTTGATTATGTTGTGTTGTGGCTTGTTTCCGTTGTGTTGGGGCTTGATTCCGCCATGTAACTTACGTTAGCGGTTTAAATTGTGTTGTATTGTGCACTAATGGGCCACTGGGAGCACTATATCCACTACCGTCCATAAGTTTGGAGTCAATACGATTTTTTTTTTATGTAACAAGGATGCATTATATTGACCAAAAATGACAGTAAAGACATTTCTAATGTTACAAATAAAATGCTGTTTTCAATATTGATAATAATAAGAAATGTTTGTTGAGCACCTATATATATAGCTTAGTATTATGAGTAGTATCAGGGCCAGTAACCAAAAAGTTGCAGATTTTAAATGCCCTGATTGTGTTTTAATTTTAATTATCTATTAAAATGTTTTTTTTTTTAGTTAATTAAAATAATTAATGCTTTCTATTCTTTTTGCAACATCACACCACTCCTTTCAGGTTTAAACCTATAGTATACTTTTTTCTTTTTTTTGCAAAGAAACATATTCATGCCATTTTAAATTATGTCTCTTGTATTATGAAGAATTACAAACTAAATGATCATAACATAGAAGGACCGTAACAAGCACCCTGAACAAATGATACATGTTAGATTTCTGCTCATAAACTGAAAATGCATGCAGGGAAATGTCTTAGTAGATCAGATTTGCATTACAGGACCTTGATACATCAACAACTAACAGTGGGAGTTTCCAATTTACGGATCCTTAAGGAGTTTTCAGAGGAGTTATTCCATAAATAACAAAGTTAAATCAAAAGCGTCATTAGATTTGTATTTCCCCCCAGATGGCAGGTAGAAGCAGAAGTCTCCTAATGAGGATAGTAAAACATTTTATGCATGTACAGGAGAGAGAAAAGGAAGAGTGTTTTAGGAATAACAAATCTGCCTTGTCGGTCTAAATGGTTTCAATTAGTGTGTTTTGGGGAGTAAACAGATGTGACAGAGTGTTTTAGCACCCTCACTAACCACAGGTGCATGCTAAACTCAATAACTGCTACGGCTCTTGCATACATTTGAAGATTTAATTAAAATGCACAGCGGCCTGCAAACCAATCATCTTAATATAAAAAAAGACCAGGATCAAAAAGTTATATTTTGATTTTACTTCATAAAAAATTTTTTAGAAGCTTCTTGGGGCCATGGCTAAGGGGTTAGCGCACATGTTCTGGGCACATTGAGTGACAGGTTTGAGCTCCACAAAATCTCTGTAACTACATAATTATCCAATGAAAGATGAAAGACATTTAGCTACAGTAACTGGAATACCCTGGTAAATACACTACTGTTCTGAAGTTTGGGGTCAGTCATTTTTTTAAGAAATTAATACTTTTATTCAGCAAGTACGTATTAAATTGATCCAAAGTGACAGTAAACATTTTTCTATTACAACTTTCTATTCATAAAGTATTAATGAAAAAAGTATCTTTGTTAGGCCTGTCATTATTATTGATTAATCATCTGACTGTGGTCATCTGATCTAATTTAAATTATTTCAGAAAACCACAATAATTTTTCCGTTTAAATTTCAATCACATTTTGCCAAAGAATATAAAAAACTGTTGTAAAGGACATAAAGAGATTTAAAGGTCTGTGGGTTTAATCAGACTGCATTATATATTATATTAAATTATATGGGCCTATTTTATTAACATTTTTATTATTATATTATATACTATTCCAAGTAAAAAAAAAAACGATTACAGAAAGTGACATGAACAAAACAGAATTAATCGCACATTATTTGTATGACAATTAATCAGCACAAAATTCATGATCATGACAGCCCTAATCACGGTTTGCACTAAAATATTAAGAAGCTTTTCCAACATCAATATTAATAAGAAATGTTTCTTGAGCACCAAATAAGCATATTACAATGATTTCTGAAGGACCATGGTGACACTGAAGACTGGAGTAATAATGTTGAAAATTAAGCTTTGCATTACATTTAAAATTTTGCCAAATAGAAAATATTTCTTTTAAATAGTAATATTTCACAATATTACTGTTTTTTTCTGTATTTTTACTGAGCAGAGACTTCTTTAAACAATAAATAAAAAAACAAACATTTTTTTACCGATCCCTATTTTTTAATTGGTAGTGTATGCCTAACAGTCAAGAGAGATACTGAAGATAATAGTCTTCAAAAAGGAAATAGGTCCAAGACAGTACTCAGGTGCCACAGTGTGTGTGGGTATGTTCTATAGATAGAGCGGTCTGATGGTTGACTCCATATGTTAAAGAATATGAGTGAGTCAGTAAGTGTGGGTCTGTTGTTAAATGAGTCAAGTGAGTCATTTTCTCTGTGTGAGAGAGTGACTCATTCAGTGTCCCTGAGTTTTTGAGTCACATGTCACCCACAACAGTGCATGTGTTACCTGTCAGGAGTGTGTGTCATTCGAAGCAGCAGAGTGTTGAAGAGGCCTGTCAGTTCTCTCTGTAGCCGGTGACTGAGGTGGGCCTGAAGCTTGTCCGCTTCCCCCTGTGACTGGATCTGTGTGTGAGTCTGCAGTTCAGCACTCAGCAACAAGTTCAGCAGGGTGTGAGACTCCTACACACACACACACACACACACACACACACAAATACACAGCTACTTAATGTGATCTGTCAATTACTGCCATCTTATACCTCCTGATTCAGCTGAACACAATTTGATGACCCCATCCTTATCCTCCACAGGAGCGACTACTAAAAATAGCAGCTTTATTACAAATTCCTCATTCAGCAACCCTAGAAATCTTAATCCTCCATATAATTTACCTACAAATTCACACAGCAGGGACAAAAGTAGATCTTATACATTCTGAAGAAAATGTGTGTGGAGTTCCCCATGTTAAAGCCACAGTCATAATATTTGGGTGGTTGCTGTGCTAGGGTGTTCTGTGTGATTTTAAAGGTGTTCTGGCTAGTTGCTTGTTGCGGTGCAACGGTGTGATCCGTACGGACCAGGCCCCACAGTTCGTCACGCATGTGATTCGCGGATCAATAGCAAAGTTTAACCATCATAGAGTGAAAGTTTATCATTTGCCCATGTCTTTTCTTGACAATTTAGACATTTAAGCGATTTTAAACCATTCAAGCGCAAGAGACGAAAGAGAACTCAATTGTGCACTGTTATCTGAGCGTACAGCTGCACACACCCGATGCACGTACACACAGAGGCCTTCAGATTGATTCCTCTTTCACATCTTCTTGCTCTTGAATGGACACATACACACAAAATTATGGTAAAATACCCATCTCTGCAAGTATTCTCGTAAACACTGTTGTTATGTCTTAAGTGAACAAACAGTTGAGAAAGAAATCGGATGTGTATCATTATATTGGATCCGTTCATTGGGGCTTAAAGTGACAGCAACCTATAAATACCTGCTGCTAATTCATTAAAGAGTTAGTTCATCCAAAAATCTTTCAGCCAAACACAATCTGAGTTTTATTAAAAAAATATCCTGGCTCTTCCAAGCTTTTTAATTGGAGTGAATAGTACCTGAGATTTTGAAGCTAAAAAAAAGCACATCCATCATAAAAGTAATCCAGGCTCCAGGGGGTTAATAAAGGCCTTCTGAAGTGAAGCAGTGCATTTTTCTAAGAAAAATATCCATATTTATAACTTTATAAACTAGAATCACTGGCTTCCGTTGACGGCCATACAAGAGTAGAGCTTTGGCAGAAGAGTAACCCGACACAACATATTCACTTCACTTAAGACGGTCTTTCTTACCCCCTGGAGCCGTACGGATTACTTATATGATGGATGGATGCTTCAAAATCTGTTACTATTCACTCCATTTATAAAGCTTTGAAGAGCCAGGATATATTTTAATATAACTCCGATTGTGTTTGGCTGAAAGCAGAAAGTCATTAACACCTAGGATGGCTGAGTAAATTATGAGATCCTTTAAATTTTTCGGGTGAACTAACCATTTAAATGTTAATAAAACAACTAAAGACATTTTAACAAAGATTAATATATATTTAATTTATACAGTGAACAATATATTACGTTTAATGATTACATTTCTGTACCTGAATACTACTGTTAGACCTTACTTAATTTGTAAGTGTATATTGCACTTATCTATGGTTGTAATTTGTGTTTTTTTGGGTTTTTTTTTTTTTGCTGATCTGAAAAATTGTCTGATCCGTGATTTAATTTTTTTTTACTATGATCCGAACCGTGAGTTTAGTGATCCGTTGCACCACTAGTTTCTTGGGCCACTAGGATGTTCAGAATGGTTGTTAGGCAGGTAAAAAAATTAAAATAAAAAAAAAGTGTAATGTGTGTGGGACGGGTGTTCTGGTTGGTGGTCTTGGTGGTTACTCAGGAAATGTTGGGAAGTTGTTGTTGGGTGTTCTGTGTGGTTGCTTAGGTGTTTTGGTTTGTATAGAAGAAAGGGGATTTCTAAGGTTCCTTGTGCATCACTAGTCATTTGCTAGGGGGTTAAAGATGGTTGCTAAAGCATTGCTAGGTAGTTGCTATGGTGTACGGTGTGGTTTTTAAGTGGTTGCTAAGACATTATGAGTGATTGCTTTTTAACCCACCCGTAATTCTCTATGATATTCCTCTCCTTAGATATTTGTGTGGCCTTTTTTCAATGCAAGTCTATGGGATTTTTTTTTAAAGTAATCTCTCCTCTTCAGTAAGCCACACAATTTGAGCAATCATGTATGTCCAAAGCTCTAATGATGCAGCATACCAAAACTTTGTGCAAAAGAATATTAATAAGCATGTGCTTGTCTTAGCAGGCAACACTGGAAAGAAAAAAAAAACAACACGGTTGTGCCTGTGTTTCATTTAGACAGACCAGATGTTTGAGAAACACTCCAGCGACTGTGGATGCTCTCTGCATTTCACCACCTCCCCCACCAGGCGTTTCATCAAACCCAGCGTTCTCTGTCAAGCGTCAAGGCAAGTTTGTTTGCATACATACACATTAATGTGAGGTAAGGCAGGAATAGACTTAGTAGATAAAGCCATTCTTCCCCAGTGTGAGAAACAAAAAACAATGACAGCTGAAGAACCTCTCTCCGTTACAAGCGTTAATTCAATATTAATGTATTTGTATTGCTCCTCAGTGTGATTTATTTCAGCTCCTCGTAATAAATACACCACACTCTGTTCATTTGAGGCAGGAGGGCAACCTAATTTACTTATCAAGGTACAATAAGTCTCTTTATTGTTTTTACGTGGGCTCCAAAGAGAAATAAAAGCACTCCATAAAAGATTCAACATGGCTGTGGTATGTGGCACGGGGTTTATTCAGAAATACCTGGTTTAGGAGTAATTCTAGGAGCCATTTTAGGTCCTGGTGATCCAATTCAGACTGATTCTGCTTGAAGAAGGTGTTAAGGAATGAGACAATATCCACCAAGAGCCTCTCATCTTGACAGCACGCTGGACGTACCATAATAAATCTGTTATGTTAATAAAAAAAGAAGAGTTTATGTTGGCATTCAAAAATTAGTAAATGATGACAGAATTTTCATTTTTAAGTGAACAATTCCTTTAATCGATTCAAAGTGTCTTTGCTGAATAGGCCTACATTTCTTTCAAAAAAAAAATCTTACTGACCCAAAACTTTTGAACGGTACTATATTTAGTTTCAGAGTCATTTCTAAGCTCCGTTTTGTCAAAGATAAAATATCGTTCAGCTTTGTGTCTGAAGGTGTCAGCTCATTCATTGTATAAGGCTGTGTAATGCTGGCGCACTCCATCAAACTCATGCAAAGGCATGCCTGGCGATCACAAATCACATATCTGGAGGTATACGGAAAACAAATGTATAGATCACACACAGTGTGTTTACCTCTCTACAGCGTTGTGCCAGCTTAGGGTTTGCAGGATGTTCTTGCTGCTTTGGGCAGTGGATTTGAGTGCAAGGCGGTCAGCAAAAAGGTACAGGTGCATTCTGGTCAAGGCAAAGGTCACGGTGGTGTGGGAGCTTGCATCACGAACCCCGTGAATGCAGTCCCCTAACCCGGACCTTATATTGCTTATTCTTAACACCACCACCTGAGATTCGGACAGCACCAAATCACCATGAAACCTTAGGGAAAAACGAGGGGTTACGAAAAAAGTTAAGCCTTTCAGCACTCTAACCCACATGGCATGTTGATGTCACTGAGGCCAAAGCGTCACTAGTTCTTGCATGTGTCGTAAGCAATTTTTTTTTTAATTCTGGATGCTAACGTGTTAGATATGAGCCTCGATGATGATTATTAATGAATAACTATTTTAAAAACTTAAATTGTTAGGTTCCTCACACCAAACTATCATATGGCTTCAGAAGACTTGGAGCAGTGCACAAATCAACTTTTATGGCACCTTCTTCTTGTTGTTGTTTTTTGAACCTTGACACAGATGGTCACTATGTATCGGAAGCATAAAGCTTGAAAAATAAAAAATACAATTTTAATAGATAAATCTATTAAATAAATAAATTTCACAGATAAATTACAGCATAGAGGTTTGGAGCGAACGTAAATAATGAACATTTTTATTTTTTCATTTATTCCTTTAGGGAGGCCAGACAAGTTTACTGCCAGCAGATCAGTAATGATTTTATACTTGGTAACAAATCAACAGCTTCTGTGTATTAAAATTACGTTAAGTTCTACTGCAAAAGTTTCCGAACAGTTCAGCAATAAAAAAATATCTATCTTAACTCTTAAGATGATCCAGATTTACTGCCTAAAACTCCTAGTGCTCAATACAATTTGAGTGCTTGAAAACAAATAAAAGGCTTTGAGAATGTCAAAAGTGCACCTATTATGCTATTTTAAAGATTCCTATTCTTGTTTTGGAGCTCAACAACAGGTTTACCTGTATCCAAGTCCAAAAACACTTTCATTTTCTCATAATATACATTGAAGCATCACCTGTTTTCTCAGTGTCTGAAAACGTTCAATCAAGGATTTGGTCCCAACATGTCAACAGCACAAGCCAAACTTTTCCAGGCTTCAGCTACAACTACAGATTTTTTAGGGCGGGTCAAATTAGATGTTGTTCACGGTCAACCAATGAAGACCAAAGGCTGGCATTATGCAAATATGTTACAAACCTACTTGGGTTCGTACAGGAAGTACAGGCTGGAATTACTGACGGCTCGTTTCAGGCCGTTCTAAATCGGTTCAGCACCTCCATATAACATGCAATTTGATATTTGAAACTTCACAGACATTTTACATTCGCAAACAGCTATATTAGACACCACATGAAACGTAATATCTGAAAAAAAGCATAATAGGGGCACTTTAAATTAAATTTTACCTTAAAACGCTCACCACAATGAACTCATACAAGCATGCCTTTAAATTTTACTTACTCCAGTACATCACTCCTAAAACCCTTCAGATGCTCTAGCAGTCCATCAATCCCAGAATGCCATGCTGTGTTCCATGTGATCTGCAGTGCTTCCCAGGCAGGCTTCAGACTCAGCAGGTCTGAATATGGAGGCAGAACTGAACAGTAGGGACTCACTGCATGGTGTGAAGGCGCTTGAAACGGAAGATTATACCTGTAAGAAAATATGAGATGTAACACATTTCATATACAGTTAATCTGTCAAATAATAGTTAAATCACCATTTAATTTTCCCATGACACCTATAAAAGTCTGGATATGGGGGAATTAAACGGCCGTTTCTTTTAATGCACAGCTAGAATGTTGTAATGGATGTGATTTACCTCCGTATAATGGCAGCAGGCAGTGAGAAGTAAGACAGGCCTGTGTCTGAGCCAGCTTTGGCAGTCCTAATCAGGGCACAAACAGGGTGAAATGTAACGTGAGCCAAAGCATTCTTGTTTTTACCATATTTCAACTGGTTTTTATCTACATAATGAAAGTCATTGGAGGCCAAAACAACACTGGACCCCATTGACTTTCATTTTTGGGTGAAATATCCCTTTAAGTTAAACAAAACCCTTACTCATAATTATAAGAGTGTAGTCACTATTAAGCCGCCTTTCCACTATCTCGGACAAGCGACAAACCGGAAGTCATCCATTTTCAATGTAGATTAGTACGGGATGTTCAGTTCTGACCATATGCGTGGAAATTTCAGAAATCTCAATTGATTTGAGCTTCGGATGTGATGTATTCTAAAAACTATGAATGTGAGGTGATTTCATAATTATTTATGTTGATTAGCCCTAAAAAAAACACAATGTTTTTCTTTGAGACGTATTTGGAGGTAATTTGTTTTGTCTGGGTATATTCATATATATTATATTCATTCAAATCCTTCATTTTACCATGATGAGTAAGTGGAGGGTAATGGTTGCTTCACGTTTAAGTTCCATACGACTGCCACTAGAGGTTGACAATCGTATGTGAATGTCGAAGATTTACTTAACTTTTACATTTATCAAATGTAAAATTGCATAAATTAAAATTTATCAAAACATACAACTGAAGAATACAACAAGTGATTCATCTTAAAGTGACAAAAAACTGCTAGTAATACAAAGTTTCAGACATCGGAGATAGTGGAAAGCTGGCTTTACAGGGTTTTTTTTAACTGACAGGGTTTGATGAAACCAGCTGCAGATATTTTACATATCGACCAATGGAGTGTGAGATCATACAACAAAGAAAACTTACCAAACATCCATTCGTGCGATTTCATCAAACAGCAGAATGCACATCAATACGGCAGCCTCGCTCACATCACCCTGACTCTCCTTTATCAACAGAGATGCTTAAAAAGAAAATTGAAATGGCCAGGCAAGCAATCATTTAAATGTACAAATGTGTCGTAGCATGAATTGTACAGCATGTATTCGCATTAAAAATGGTTAGTTGAGGCAAACAGATTTTAAGGGCCGCATCCTGGGACCGAGGAGGAATAAAACATGAAAACAAAACTATAACAAGGAAAACAACACAACTCATCCATTATAGATGTGAAAGTAAAACAAAACAAATAAAAGGGCTCGAGTCAGAAAAACTAATTTTACATCGCCGTACTCTAGACGATCACAAACATTCGCAAACAGCTTATGAGGGAGCTCTTCACTGGATATGTTTCTAAATGTCTGGACAAGCATAAAAATTACATTTGCCATTTGTGCATTGTCTAGACTAGAGAACTGAAAGGGTCATGTCAATAGCTCTGAATTTCTAGCAGTAAATAAACAAAATGCAACTGCAAGCAGCAATTAAGTGGCCAAACACACCAGTGGATCTTGTGACGCCATGATCTTTTGATATTTTCTTTTTGGTTGAAAGGCAAGAAGAAGATATGTTATTTCTTGTAACAATTGACCGGTATGTGGTGCTGACTTCAAACTTTGCACATACCCTAGGGTACTGTGAGAAATTACAGACTGTTTAAAAAATTGCCATTAACTTGTTTGTTTGTGTTGAAACGGTTTTGAAAATCAAAAATCCACTTAAATCGTATTTGTGAGGTTTGGTCTACAGATGGTCTGAGCTAAATTTGTGAAAGATTACAGAACTTGAAAATAAAGCAATCAAGCCTTCACAAATATATGGTGAGAAGAATGAGTTTAACCTATTTTCCCAAACTATTTTTTTTAAAACTTTCACTGCCATCGTCTGAAGATCACTGACAAATAAATCAGCATGATCCAAGAAGTTTGAGGGAAACTATTTTGTTTCTAAGCTGTAAAACGTTTGGGGTTAGAATGTTGTTGTTTTTTTAAATACTTTATGGCAGCATGGACACAATACATGAAAAATGTTTTTGATTAATTTAATTTGAGTAAATTAAATTGATAAAAAATGACAGACATGGATAATGTTAAAAAATATATATATTTATTTTTTAAATAAATGTTGTTCTTGTTGACTTTCTATTCTTCAAAATCATTTTTTTTACACAAATATTAAGCAGCTCCACATGCCATTTCAAAATGAAAAATAATAAGAAATGTTTCTTTAGCACTAAATCAGCATATTATAATGATTTCTGAAGGATCATGTAACACAACTGAAGTCATGGCTGCTGAAAATTCAGCTTTGCATCACAAGAATAAAATACAGCACACTTATATATAAAATATAAAACAGTTATTTTAAATTGTAATCATTTTTCACAATATTAACAGTTCTTACTGTATTTTTAATCAAATGAATACAGCCTTGGTGAGCATTAGAGACTTCTTAATTTTTTTAAAAAGAAGAAAAAAACGTACCAACCCCAAAATCTTGAACGGTAGTGTACATGCTATTGCAATGAAGTATGAACTGTTGGTGGTGCTAGAGGGATTGAGAGAAGGACCCCAAAACCGGCACCATGAACACCGAGGGCCTTCCCAATCACTGTGCCAAAGGGGCTGACATAAACTCCAAGAGGATGAAAAATAATAAGAAAACTAACATCTAAAAAAGGTGTCTACAAAACTTTGGTTCTTGGGACTAATTAACCAACTATCTACAGTAGGCTGACTGAATTAAGGTCAGAGGGATGTTTTACGTGCCGTACCTCTGAGCAGCGTGATGAGAAGATACGTCTGCTGAGCCAGACTGTGACGCAGAGAGGGGTCTGCAAACACCAGCTTCCTCAGCATGCATATGCTGGGCTCCAACATGCAATCCATGCTCTGGATAATGAATACAAAGCCTGAATGCAAAACCTTCTAGTATCAATAGACCCCCCCCCCCTCCCTCCCTCCCACTTCTAACAGTCTAAAGAAGTCTTGGATTATCATCAAAAGAACTTTGACACGTTGTCGACCCTAGTGATGGGAGCTTTTGAAACATTCCTTTGTGAATCTTCGAAACCTTTGTAAATACAAACCAGTGATTCAAAGCATGTATAAAACTGCCAAAGTCACATCATTTCACCAAATGTGGCTTGGTTACACCATAACTGTTTTGAAACATTACAAAATTTCAATAGTTGAAGGGGGCGACCTTTGTAAATCCATGAAACAAGTCTCTTTTTTTGTATGTTTTTTTAACCTGTTCTTGGATCAATTTTTATAAACTTGTAGATATTTCTAATGACATTTGTAGAATAAAAAGGAGCAGTTACAGTTAACTTAGACTAATTAACCAAGCTCTATATAAAATAAACAATAACGATGAGTTAATGCCGCATTTTGATTGGTTGACTCCACACAGCATTTCATTTCACCCACCATTTTTAAAAATACGGTTACGTGCAGTCCTAAATCACCGGACTAATTTGCCTAATCTTCACGGTGCTTTAGACAGCGGTGGAAAAGCAGAAAGCAACTGGTCTGGGGGTAAAAAGTTCCTGGGACAAGTTTCCGGGTCATTTCGGTGGAAACACGGCTAAAACAAGCCTACAATTTATTAAAATAACACAAAGACATTTCATATGTAATGGTACAAAATGATTTGTTAATTGCATTTAATAGATAATATACTTTCAATAAAACATATGTAATTAGTTTTTATGCATGTTTGGGTTGAGTTTTTGTTGCATTTTCACTATTCTGACCAGCAAGTGTCACCAGCATGTGCCGTTTCAAAAGATTAAAAAAATTTTTTTATATATATATATAAGCTGTCTGAAGTTGTGTTATGCCACAGCTTTAGAGGAAAAAGTCATAATTCATCATCACAATTGAGTCTAGAAGTGTTTACACAAACACAATCACAACCGCAGTCCTAACATTCACAGTAAAACTACAACAACACAAAAAGTTAGACAAGTAGTCAAAACAAACAGCCAAAGCAGTGACGTAATTGATGGTAACAGCACTAAGTAGGCATGGCAAATGGAGGAGACGTATCGGATTCTGCTCGTGGCGTAATTGCCAGACAATTCTGTGCATAATTCTCGCTAATTAGCCATATTAGCAGGCTGGAATACTTGACAAAGCTGGCAGCTTTCAGCCTAAGGATGCAGAGATCATGCAATAGATGCGAATTAAGACTGACTCACTCTTGACTAAAACCATTAACTCAAGCATCATGCCCAGGCACCAGTTTCCTGAATTCATTCAGGATAAAAGGCTCACTGAACAAAAGAGAATGTGAGGTTTACCGCCACATTGTTGTAGACACACTCCGTGATGAAAGATATGAGCTTGTCTGATAAGCCCAAGGCCTTCAGCACCACATGCATTGATGAATCTATAAAGAACATAAAGAAAAATAAATCAAGAACGGCTTTGTTTCTAGAACATGTTGAAATATGTGTTATTTGCTTTGTCAATTTATTTTTTAAAGATCAAAAGCATTATTCAAAACACTTAAAATTGGTTTGTGAGGCGTTTCAAGTGAAATGGACCACACTTTTGGATAGACAACATGTTAATATGATGAAGTTCACTCATAAGGTTATAATGTCTAAATTAATCTAAAAGACAAAAAAATCTGGAGTGTAAAAGCAGGTAAAAAAAATCTATTGAACATCTATAAATTAAATATAGTGTCTTCTCAGCCTAAGTTTAATTTGGATGGATGGAAGCACCAGTGTTATTTTAGGATAACTGATATACTATAATAGTTTTTGTTAAGATTTTGAATTAGATTTTATTTTTTGTATTTTGTGTTAAGTGTTAATTTAGTTGTATTTTAGTTATTTTTAATAGTTTTTTTATTAAGTTTAATCATTTAAGTTTTAGTTTATTATTTTAGCACTTCAAAAGTATAATTCCAAGTAATGCATTTTTTTTCCATGGTTAAAATTAAAATTTTAGATTTAGTTAATGATAAAAAACAAAGGGATGCACAGATGGATTCCTCACCTTGCAGAACAATACCCAACTGATCAGCCGCAGATTTCCGCAAAACCAGATCTACCGTTTCCGACGTAAGGATATTGTACAATTTATTTACAGACTCCACCTATTTAAACAAACAAAAAAAAGTTTACTGAAGATTTTGTCAAGACCACTAAGAACAGAGCATTTTTTTTTTTACATGGTGTCAATGCCAAAAATAACTACTCCATACAGTGGATTCAAAGCAACACAAGAGTGTATTATTAAAAGGCTGCTGACTGAGGGAGCATCGTTTTACCTTCACGTATGACTTTTCTGAATTGCTCAACTTTATGTCCACACTTTTATTAAGAACATAGAGATTTGGTAAACAAGACAATGTGGAGCTGTCCAGGGTTGGTCTGGAGTTGCTGGCTCCCTCAGCGCTGGTCAGGTGTGGTAGCAGATGTTGGACTGCTTTATTCCTCACGCTAAAAGTTGCAAACAGAGCCACAGTATTTACAAACTTTGGTAAGAAGTTATTAAGCTCAATGTCTAAGCTGCTTTTTTCCATTCAATGAAAGTGAATGCTGATCACGACTGTCGAGCAATGTTTTCTGTGAATAACACAACTTTTAGTCTGTTAGCCTTTGTGAAATAAAAAAAAAAACTTTAGCATACTTTTAAATAGAAATAGTGTTAATACTTTACAATAAGGTTTCATTAGTTAACATTAATTAACTGCATTAGAATAAATTAACTACTAATGAACTGCACTTCTACAGCATTTAATCTTTGTTAACGTTAACTTCAACATTTACTAATACATTATTGAAATCAAAAGTTGTATTTGTTAACATTAGTTAATGCACTGTGAACTAACATGAACAAACAAATGAACAGTTTATTTGTATTAACTAACATGAACAAAGATTAAACAATACAGTAACAAATGCACTGCGTAACATCAACTAATGTTTATAAACCTTATTGTAAAGTGTTACCAAAATAATATATGTTAAAAGAATATAGTTAAGTGCGAAATTAATGTATTTTTTCTGACACTTAATTGAATGTTTACTGCAATTAAATAGTTTAACTTTATATTAAATGCAATTAGCTGAACTTGAGTTCTTTTTTTTACCCACTTAAGTACATCTTTGTGTAATTTCATAATTAATTCTACTGTCTTTTGAAAAAAAAAATATATATATTTCACTGCTGAATGTACCAACAAGCATTAATGGTAAAATAAAATTTCCTTTAATGTAATTTTTTTATTAAAACTTGTATTTCAGGTATTTAAATATTTTTGTAATTAAACATTTGTAATGATGAAGTTGCAATTTAATACATATAAAATATATTAACTTTAAATGTATTTTCGAATACTAGTTAAAATGATCAAGTACTTTACATGTGCTTTAGTATGTTAGTCAACAGGTTTTTAAAGATTATAAAGAAAAATGACAAAAGATTATTAAAACAATGATTATTAAGTGCACTTTTTTATAGTGTGTTTAATTGTGTAAGGAAACCATAGTAAAATTATAAGTCAAGTAGACTTTTGTTTCATTATATTTATATTATTTCATGCAAGAACATTTCTTATATACAATTTTAAGATGTGTACACTACAAGTGCACATTCAATACAATGCATGGCACTTCTTTTTCACTTGGGAAAGCTACTGTATAGTAGGGCTGTCACTTTACGTTCGAAAATCGATTGCACAATCGATCGGACCAACCAACACAAGTTTCGAAAACGAAAATAGGGAATCGATTTTAACTGCCTTTTTTTTTTAACCAAAAATGTGTTTTAGGTAGACAGATCAATACAGTACACAGAACATGTAGGATGTTGGAAAATAACAATGTCTTTTCTGTTAACCAAATGCTTATTCGCTATTACTTCAGTGCAAGTGAACAAGCGCGCCGTTATTTGTTGCTTAGTGACGTGTGTGTTCAAGCAAGCCAGAAATGCGCAGATTCTGCGCAATACGCTGTATTTAATATATCATTAGGACTCACGAGTTGCGTATCTGCGCTAAATCCACGCAGATTTGGCTTACACGAACTTCCCCAGCAAAGTGAGTAAACATAGAAAAACGCCAAATTGGCTCGTGATATGACAGCGTTACCCACCAAAGCTCATTTTTATCCGAATTTGGCAGGTGTTAATTTCAATCCTTGAATGTTGCACTCCTGTTTGTGCACAAAACTTCACGCCAATAAATCATCAGAAATATTGCTGACTTGTGCACGTCTCAAGCGCCCTCTTTACGTTCGTCCTAATGCCTGTTAGTTGTCCGTGGATTTGCCAATATTTGGTGTTGAAAATGGAAACGTCTTTAGACATGGAAAAATCGATTTTACAATCGATTCAATGAACACATATGTCTCAAAAATCGAACAGGATTTTTTTCACAAAAGTGACAGCCCTACTGTATAGTTTCAGAAAACATGGAATATATCCACGTGGAACTACTTTTACAATAATTATTAACCTTGACTTCTCAGTTCCCATTCAATTTGGTTGTAAAAGAGCAGCGATGTCATTCTACAAACCATCTCCTGTTGTGTTTCATAGAAGAAAATTAAATGGGTGAGTAAATGACAGAATTTTCACCTTTTGGTAATTATTGCCATAAGAAGGTAAAAGAAATCCAAATTGATGTGCACTTTAAACTCACGTGTGATGCTTGGTGAACAGAAGCCGGAGGGCCATTCGTAGTCTGGTAGGCAGTGAACAAACCTCATCTTCCTTCTCAGCAGATGCTTCACTTAACAGCAAGATACAGTTTCCCAGGGTGTCATCAGTACTGGCGTAACTCTAATATACAGAAACGCACAAAGCTTTAACACAGCAGAAAATAGACTTCCAAAACCTAAATACAACTTGGAACAACAATAAACAAACACAATTCCGACAGACTATTTCACCACTGCTTTATTGACAGCACAAACCAATTACTGAGAGGCTTCGGCTAAAATGAATCAAATGTAATGACCTTGACAAGATTTATGAATATTCAATGCCACTCCAACCCCACCCTTCAAAAAATGAAACGCAGCTTCTGTAGTTCAAAAATACAAGATAACCATGTTTAAAATAGAATGCGGCGTAACATGGATATTACCATTCAGCCTCGGGCGTCTTGCAAACACGTTAATATTACATTGGAAATTATTTTTTCAGCCAAGTTTGACGGTTATATTGCTGCTATGCGCTTGTGTGTGTGTGAAGAGAGATGTGGAGAAAGGAAAGCGTGTTTGCACCTGTAATATAGGAATGACCGGGTAAAGTGCCTCATTAAATCTGCTCCAACTTGCGGCTGTCATCATCAATCGTCCCTTCAGCAGATAGAGTAGAATATCCTTGGCAGCAGCGCTCACCTTTGGATCACACATAAAGTTAGTTGATGGCGCTATGATATTGCACTTACAACAAGCTACCTCATCCAAATCCGCCAAACGCCACCTACAGCAGTGTGACGGGGGCATTTCCAATGTCAATCTTTAGTTTAGCATGACCTCAGTAACCCATTAAACATACAGTGTGGATACATTATTTATTGGCGAGCTGTGTATTGGTATATCAAAATATTTCTTCTTTGTGCATTACTTGGGGTCTCGCTGGAAACAGGAAGATTAATTATTCACCTCTCTTGCTTGGTCTTGAAGGCCAAACACACTGATCTCATACAGAACATGGGAGTGAAGCAAGAAATGCACTCCGCTGCAGATGGATGAGGCCGGTTTGGCCACATTCTGAACTCCCAAGCACTCCTGTGGGGGTGAGAGCAGTAAGTTAGGGTGGGGATATTGCCGTCGACAGGGTTCAGGGGTCACCAACACCCTATGTGGAGTGTAATAGAATTGCTAGTAAGTGTAATAGCAATTCAATGTATCGTAGACACACCCATTACAAAGGGTAACAGCATTTTACCCCCTGCAAAAGGAAGAACTTTTAACTAGAATATTTCTGGCTGGAAGTACTCGGGCATCAGGTGGGACTTGCCAACTAGTCCAAAAGATGCTTTGGAACATAAACAAGATTTTTGTAAAATTTTAAATATATGCACTATTGTTCAGAGGTTTGGGGTTGGTTAGGTTTTTTAATGTTTTTGAAAGATGTCTCTTTTGGTTATCAAGACTGCATTTATTTATTCAAATTTGCAGTAAAAACATTTACACAGACATTTGTGCTGCTTAATATTATTGTAGAAATTGTAATATTGTTTCTTTTTTTTCTGGGTTCTTTGATGAATAGAAAGGACAGAATTTATAATATAAATATTTTGTAACACTATAAATGCATTTCTCTTTTTATTAATTCAATGCATCTTTGTCGAATAAAATTATAAATTCCTTTAAAAAAAATTTGTGAACCAAAACTATTTAACTTTTTGGTATTGTTAATAAATGTTAAATAATGTTAAATAATTACATAATTTTTGATAATAATATAATTAGTGCCATCAGCGTTAATGTGATTAATTTTTTCCAGTTTAACGCTTTAAAAATATTTAAAGCAATTAACGCAGCATCCGTTTTTCTGTCATCCTTTGGCTAGCGTTACATTATATGATCACGCTCTTCTTCATGCAAATGCTTTTAAACCATTCAAGCACGACAAGACAAGAGAACGCGTTGGCTGTGAATGTCCTCACCATAGACTGTAAAAAAAAACATAAAACGTAAGTGTTTTTAATTGCGATTAATCACGATTAATCACAGAAAAAATATGTGATTCATCTCTAGTTCATTTTTTTAATCTATTGACAGCACTAAATATAATACATATATAAAAACTCTAACTCTATATTTAAATGGCATTAATCTTAAACACACAAAATAGTTTAAACTTTATTTCAAGTTGGACACATCTGATTGTATAATTGAATCCAGTTCACAAAAATCATTTGTTCATGAATAATGACCATTCTTTTTTGAGAATCAACATTGAACTGCGGTGCAGGAAACAGTGGATTAATGGGTCAACTTTTGCCCTGGCAGGTACTAGTCCAGCAAATCAACTACCTAAAGAATGTTAGATAAGTTTGACCCTATTAAAACCATATACTTCCAGCAAAAATCTGAAGATGGTTAAGCTGGAATTTTCAGTTCCAAATCTAGGTGAACTTATTCCTTTTTCTTTTCTGTCACTTATCTGGGAAGTGGTTAAAAATAAGCCTCCGCAATTTTCACTGCACATCTTGTACCTTCAAATTGCTCAGAGTGCAGGAGTAGGTTTCCACCTTCACTTGGGACAGAGGGTGAGACAAAAGCTTCAGAAATATCTTCTGACTCTCCGACTGCAGGAGCGGGCTTGCTTGTGCAAATTTCCACCTACGAAGAGACACGATTTTACAGATTTTTATAAGATGACACCTCTTCCACAGTGCCAGGCAAAACGGTAGATGTCAATGGTGTTTTTACGGTTTCTATAATTGTGAGAACCTTACAGGTAGGAGCAAATTTGGACGCATTCCTTCACCATTGGTAGGTGCTGATGGTACGGAAAAGCATCTATTCCTTGGTCAGCGAGCTCCAAAAGCTCATGCCAATTCTTATCGCCCTGTAAAGCAAAATATCCACTTGAAGCACTTCTACTTCCAATTTGACATAAGGCTGAGCAAATAATAATCTTTTAGTGAGCTAGTCCTTCAAAGTTGGCATGAGATGGAAGTTGTGATACACTTTTCTTCCTTAATGTGATGTATATCTGAGTGAAATGGCTTCTCGAACAAGCAAAAAAATTTAGGGTGGAACTGGGGAATTGTTAGATTGTTGTGGTTTACTATTGCTGTGATGTCATGCGAGTGACCGGTTGTCCCGCCCTCTCGGCAGTGAACATGTCATCAGAGAAGAGATGTGGTTTCAAGAGAGACGGGAAGTTACTTTGATTAAATTATTTCATTACTTTGATTTCATGCCCATTTCCTCTATTTTCATAATTAGACATTACCTCTTCTGTCATGTAAAGTTAATCTTTAAAATCACAACACTAATAAATTAAATCTTTAGCAAATCTCAACTTGAGACAATATTTCAATATGTTTTAGTTTTTTGCGTTTTCTTTTTAATTTATTTAGACAATAGGTGTAGAATTTTAATATTGACTATAACATAATAAAATAATTATCGGCTTATTGGTATCGACCAGTATTTTAATACCAGTGGACTCATTGAATAAGGCCTGCACTGAAAGAAACTGTTCTATCTACAAGTTTATCATTCTTGATAGATCCAATCATTACCTCAGCCTTTAGCATATCACAAAATGCCTCAAAACAAAGAGTTGTGATAGCTTTTAATCCCCTTTGTGACGTATTTCCAAGTGAAACAGCTTCTTGAACAAGAAAAAAATGTAGGGCAGGACTTAATTTTGTCTATCAGGAATTGACTGGAACATTGGATCATTGTGGTTTGCTATTGCTGGGATGTCATGTGAGCCAGTAAACACATCATCAGAGAAGAGATTCAAGCGAGAGGGTAAGTTATTTTGATTAAAAATTACAAGGGCCCCATGAATTAAAAAAAATATATATGTGCACGGATAACTTGTTTATCTGTAAATAATGCAATATTTCTTAAAAGAATAAGAATTGTTCGTTTTGGATTTCATGGTAACTCATTTAGTAATACAATAGTGCAGAGTTTAAATATTGACTACATGTCTTAATAATGAATCCACAAGAAGAAATATATTCTTCAAGCAGATATCCTACATGTTAGTAGTTCTTTACCTCAGCCTGTGCATCCTTTAAAAAGGCGCATGTAGCCTCCATGCAGTGAGAAACACGGTATACTCTACGATACAGGCTGTATCTTTCAAAGCAAGCCTGCTCTAGGTACGCCACGGCTGACTCATGGATGAGGGGGTACGCCACACAGAAGGATGCGTCAAGACACAAGAGGAAAATGGCAGCCACTGTACTTTCCGGAAGGTTATCTTCAGCCTGTTTGTAAAGACAACACACATAAGGTAATAAACACACATATGTGCAGTAAACAAGCACACACTCTAATGAATTTGTTTATAATTAAAGTGTTGTCCTTAGGTCTACAGCTTAACTGAACAATTGACCCTTTCACAGTGACTTCTGGTGTGTTTCACACTCTCATTTGTTTTAATAATGACCATGAAGGACACGGCCATATGTCCACGGTGGCACGGCTTATTAATGTCTAAGAATGGCACAGCCATATGCTCACTCACCTTCTCCACAGGTAACAAGGTTTGCAGGAGACGTATTGTGAAAATGGCGGTGCCCGTGAAGACCATTCGGTGGTGGATCACAGATGATTCTGGCTGTTCAGAGGAAGTCATGCCATGGTGGTGACACATAATGTCTCCCAACGTCTCTATGCATGCCTGTAATTTCTCCCTCTTTTACGAGACCAAAAAAAAAAACAATTACAAAGAGACTTTTTCTGCCAGCAGGGGGCAGCAAGAGTCCTGTGCATTTCAAAGAAAGTTTTCAGATGACAGCGGTTTTTCAAGATAAAATGCCATGAGCGTGTATTAAAGATCAATGAGGGAGAGAGGCATGCCGTGAAATATGCATAATCATATGCAGCGGGGAGCGTTCTCATAGGTGTGCGCACACACACTAAGCACAATGAGTTAGTTTAAAAAGATTTCTACAGGCAATAAACATCATTGGACGATGCAAATTTGGATAGTGTAATGCGACCTACATACTCCTTTGTATGCAATGCACTGATGTAATTTTATGTAAACTACTCATATGCTGAATAAGATAAACTTTGCATAATGAGAATAGTAAAACTTTACAATAAGAACACAATATATGTTCACATTAGTTTTTTGCATTATGACCTAACATGTATTTGAAAAGTGTTAATTTATGTAATGTAATACAATATAAAATGCTGACAAAGATTCTAAGTTCATTATACCTCAATGTTGACATATATATGTTATTGGGAAACGCTAAAAATAAGGCTAAAAAACTAACATTAGTTAATGCATCAGGTACAATGAATAAAAAAATCAAAAATGACTTAAAGAATCTATTAATCTAGGTTCATTTATAAATATTGTATTTTTCATTTTTAATGTTCATTCATAATACATTAATGTTAATCTATACAACTTGAAATGTTAAAAATGTATTAATACATTAACATTAAGACTCTATACACTAAAATGATTGTTCATTGTTATTCCATGTTAGCTATTGCACTACCTAATGCTGTTGAATAGAGCATTATTGAAGTGACTTACAGCATATTGTATTTTTTTAACCAATACAAATTACTTAGATTGAAAAATCAGATGTATTCAGGGACTTCTAAGTGGTGAACCTGGCCTAAAAAACAACGGTCGTGCCATGACTGATTTGCGCTGATAGCTTAACGTTCTACGATGAGCATCTGTCCCTCAGAGTAAGTGAAGTGGGTGAGACGGAGCGGGCGACAGGTGTGTTTGTATGCACTAATGCAGACATCAGCCTCATGGCTGTGGATCTGCACCATGGAGGAGTGCTGTTGAAGACACTTGCCAGCTCTGTCGCAGTCAGGTTGTGCTCGTCCCACACCTCGGGGGCTACGCTGTCTCCCAGCAGGCCCTGCGCCTCTGCCAGCAGCTCTAGCACCCGTTGGAAAACCTTCAGGCTCTCTGAGAAGGCGGGGATGAGAGAAAAAGAAGAGAGGAATATGATGAGCGATGGAAGCGCACGTGTGAGGGGAAGAGCAGCAGCTGGAAGCAGGAAAGAGGGTTTAAGAGGACTCTCACCTGTCCTGATGAGAGGGAGTGCGTGCTCCACGGCCGCCACGGCGAATCTAGCCAGGCTCCACTGCTGCAGCTGCAGCTCCAGCGAGTACTCCGCTTCCATCTCCGGGGGGAGCTCCGGGTGGGGCTGCGGGAGCGGAGACTGGTGGGATGGCCTGGGGGGAGCCCCTCTCTGACTGCTGCTACCGCTGTACCACACATATCAAAAAGAATCCTTAATTGCGAACGACGTGAATGGTTGTGAGCAATATTTCAAAAAAATGAAAAAGCTTAAGGCAGTGATGAATACTTTCGCTATTTTTAGTTGTCATCATTCCCAACATAAACCTAAATTTAGTCATTAAAAAGCCATATTGCTCACTTGCATATTGCACACATATTGCAAAGCTAAATTTTTTGCAGCAATTACTTCAGTTTTCAGTGTCACATGATTCTTCAAAAATCATTCCAATATGCTGATTTCCTGCTCAAGAAACTTTTTTATTTCTTATTATTATCAGTGATGAAAACAGTGCTGCTTAATATTTTTGTGGAAAAAAACCTGAAGAAAAAAGGTTTGTTTACATTTATTGATTACATTTTTTGTAACAATGTAAAAGAGTTTACGGTCACATACTGAAAAAAAGTATTAATTATAAAAAACATCTTACTGACCCCAAACAGTTGAACATTAAAGGTGCACTATGCAGGATTAAAAAAAAAAAGTATAGACTACAAAAGTAGTGCCTGTCAATCATTACTTATGGTCCATTAGAAGTGTGTAGTGATATTTGTGTCAACAGAGACACTGCCCTGTGCCTGTACTGTATATTGTTCTTAAATTCTTGTGCCCTGGACATTTCTGGGCCACAGCCTTTGGCCAGTGGGTGCAAGGCGGCAACTAAGGCTATCCCGTCTGGTCCGAGCCAACAGTCAAAAAATGTTTAATGATGGTCATGGGAGGAATGTGTCACAACACACAGTGCATATTACACAGTGTACGTGGCTGCATAGCCGTAGTAGACCAATCAAGAGTGCCTATATGATGACCACTGTCCACCATCAAAAGCACCTACATTGTGCACCCAAGTGTTGGAAGTGAACCTTGGAGCAGTGGAAGAAAGTCGCCTGGTCAAATGAGTCCCGTTTTCTTTAACATCACGTGGACAGCAGTGTACTTCTGCGCTGTTTACCTGTGAAAGTGATGGCATCAGGACGCACTATGGGATGGCATTTCGGTGGAGGGAGTGTGAAGCACTTGCCAATGTTCTGTTGGGAAACCATGGGTATGCCATTCATGTGGACGTAAATTTGATTCCATGCTGCTTCAAGCACATCATTCTGCGCACGGGATGCGCATAAGCGCTATGCTGCTCTATACTGCCAAGTTTGACTGTTGTGTTTATAAACAGTACCTGAAAATCCTGCATAGCGCACCTTGCATGTCTTGTTAAAAAAAATTTCCACCCCCCTCTCTAAATCTCAAATTAAATGGGGTGTTTTTGATTTCTCTATGTAAATTAAAATAAATACATAAAAACATAATAATAAAAAATTTGTATGTTCAAATAGCAATTTAATCAATTAAATATTTTATAGCTTTTACTGACTAGAAATTTCCCTGATTTTTTAAAAGGCCTGAAAACACAATTTCCATGTGTTCCATGACCATGGGAGGGAGCTTTGTGTAATGAACATTACGTCTAACAGATCATCATAGATCATCATAGATCATCCAGAAAATCCTATTTTCAATTTGATTTTAAAGGTAGAGAACAGAGCTTAGTAAGCACCTAGAAGAGGCAGCATCTCCGTCCTGGCCATCCCCGCGTGCCCTCTGAACGGGTCGGCCCACCACAGAGGGTCTGGGGGAACTTTCCTCTGGAGAGGAAACCCCAGACCGTTGGGTACCCCTCACCTCATGAGGGTAGGAGATAGAGGAGTTCTGAGAAACAGGGTCTAAAGGGGTTAAATAAGAAGACAGATATTGATTCAGCATTTAGAAAATTATCTAAGATAAAAATTACATTTAGAAGAACTGCTGAACAATACACTTCTGTTCAAAATAATATTTTAAAGAAATGTATACTTTTATTCAGCAATAATACATTAAATTAACCAAAATGTCCATAAAGACATTTACAACGTTACAAAAGGTTTCTATTTCAAATAAATGCTGTTCATTTAACTGTCTATTCATGAAAAAAAAACATGAAAAAAAAGTATCACGATTTTCATAACAATATTAAGCAGCACAGCCGTTTTGAAGAATAAGAAGAAGAAGAAGAAGAAGAAGAAGAAGAAGAAGAAGAAGAAGAAGAAGAAGAAGAAGAAGAAGAAGAAGAAGAAGAAGAAGAAGAAGAAGAAGAAGAAGAAGAAGAAGAAGAAGAAGAAGAAGAAGAAGAAGAAGAAGAAGAAGAAGAAGAAGAAGAAGAAGAAGAAGAAGAAGAAGAAGAAGAAGAAGAAGAAGAAGAAGAAGAAGAAGAAGAAGAAGAAGAAGAAATGATGCTAAAAATGTCAGCTTTGAGATACTATATTATCAAACTATAGAAAACAGTTATTTTAAATTGTAAACTCACAGCATTACCATTTTTACTGTATAAGACCATGAGAGACTTCTTTCAAAAACATCATAAAAAATCGTACCGACCCCAAAATTTTCAGTGGTATTGTATATTACTGATTTTAATAATGTCAACAGAATGCATCAGATCCACTCATAACAGTGAACCTTTACATTAGGACAAGTTAACATATTCATAAAAGATGATGTTGGTGGGTACCTTGCTTGGCTGAGCAAAAGCTTGGATCTCTGTAGAAACGTAGGCGACTCCTCAAGTTCCTACAAAGCTGTTCCAGACAGGCCAATACCTGCAACGTCAGGTAACTGACATCACCATCAACATTCAGGCCGAGAAGTGACAGCAGACTCTAGAGGGGAAAACAACAATATATGAAAACAGAAGTTGATGTTGTCTTGTAAACCTACCAGAACATGTGTAGAACTGCTATAACATTACAACAAAACAACTGATCCAAATGGTGCAAGTGTTTTAAGAGCAGTGATTCGACATTCAATTTGCCACTAAATAAAAGGCCACCACCTGATACTGACATTTAAGTTGTGTAATTTGTACCAATTTAAAATTCACTACCCCTCCAGTGGTACCGGAGCAATGCCGATGAATCAGGGTGATTCGATAAACCTAATTGAACTGATCACTGAGTCAGAATCAGTGGCACTTTCAATGTTTAAACAATTAGACAAAAGATCAAGAGCATTAAGAACCCAAGAGAATGCTTGCAAAACAATTCAAAGCTTTATTCTAGCACATCAGAATGATGAATAATTTTCATTGAGGACATTGAGACTACATATCTCAGAAAAATGATCTCAAACGCATCCATGCCAAAACATTTTTGACAGAAATACATCAATGCTTGTCGCTTGGTTTTAAATGCTAGTACTAAAATGGCTGGTGTCAGCTTGCCAGCTAATCATCACGGTACATTCCTAGACATAAGACATGATTTTCCGCTGTCATTCCAATACTTTCAGGACTTGAACCAATTGCACGACCAATCAGATTCCGTGGCATTCAATTATAGAACGGAATGGGGATTACGGAGCCCACAATATCATTTTTATCAATGTCACTCAACTTATGAAGCTCCCATTAGGGGTTAAAACAACTGACAGATTGAAGAAAGAAATTAAATTCAAATCTTACTTGAACTGTACTTGGCCTTTGCAGGAATATTTCAGCGGGGAAGTCTTGCATGATGACGTCACGAAGCAGCTCACATGTGGTTCGTACCAAGTTGTGGTTACCGCTTCTAAGGGAACTAAAGATTGAGCAAGCAGCAGGTCATTTTGGCAATAAGACATACATTAGATGGTAACAGTGGTAAAATTACACAAAGCAGAGGGTACCAATACCTTTCATTTGATGACAAGATATGTCGATCTGTTGTGTTCAAAGACAGCCATGGAAAAACGGAGAACTTCAAGCATCTAACAGAAGTAATGACTGCGGGGTAAAGAAATAAAAGATATAAAGATCTTAAATAAGTGTAAAGACTTCAAACAAAGTTCAACAAAAAGGATGTACCAGGGCCCGTTTGAAAGAGTTTTGGACTAAGTGACGGAACTTTTGCTTTGACAATTAGACTGTCAGGTATGGTGCAGGCTTGGTAAAAAACCTGCACAACTTTCTTTCTTCACAAAAGAAAATATTTTGAAGAACATTTAGGTCCAAACATCACTGGACCCCATTGACCCTCATTGTATGGACGAATAGAGCTTTTTGGTAATTCAATGAACATTTTTGAAAACATCTTTTGTGTTGCACAGACGAAAGAAAGTCATACAGATTTGGAATGTCATGAGGGTAAGTAAACGATGACAGAATTTTAATTTTTGGGTGAAAAAATATGTTTGCCGATCATGCACATGCATTTTTAAGCTTGGTTATGAAAATAAAAAAAAATCTTAAAATACACAAATATGTCAGCAGGGTTTGCAATAAGCTAAATAACAGATTAGGTTTTGACAGAATAGCGAAAATGATTTGACATTTTTAAAAGCATCAGTTAGAATGTTTTTTATTTTTTTATTTACCATACCAGGAACATATCAAGGCTCACATGAATGAATTTCTGTTTTTTGAAAATAAACTAGAATGATTAATTTAAAAATATACTACCATTTCAAACTTCAAAAGGTTGAGGGTC